>JAZHEH010001672.1:0-404855 GCA_036589455.1 Ateles fusciceps | reverse complement strand
ACTTCTAAGTCCTTTTTCACTGAAGGTTTGTGCTTTTCTTTTCTTTTCTTTTCTTTTTTTTTTTTTATTGCATTTAGGTTTTGGGGTTCATGTGAAGAACATGTAAAATTGTTGCATAGGTACACACATGGCAGTGTGATTTGCTGCCTTCCTCCCCCATCACCTATATCTGGCATTTCTCCCCATGCTATCTCTCCCCAACTCCCCATCCCCCACTGTCCCTCCCCTATTCCCCCGACAGACCCCAGTGTGTGATGCTCCCCTCCCTGTGTCGATGTGTTCTCATTGTTCAACACCCGCCTATAGAGTGAGAACATGCGGTGTTTGATTTTCTAACTACACTACAAGGCTACAGTAATCAAAACAGCATGGTACTGGTACCAAAACAGAGGTATAGACCAATGGAACAGAACAGAGGCCTCGGAGGCAACACAACACATCTACAACCATCCGATCTTTGACAAACCTGACAAAAACAAGCAATGGGGAAAGGATTGCCTGTTTAATAAATGGTATTGGGAAAACTGGCTAGCCATGTGCAGAAAGCAGATTACACTAAAATTCCTCCCTCACACCTTACACTAAAATTAACTCCAGATGGATTAAAGACTTAAACATAAGACCTAACACTGTAAAATCTCTAGAAGAAAATCTAGGCAAAACCATGAGCACATAGGCGTAGGCAAGGACTTCATGACCAAAACACCAAAAGCATTGGCAGCAAAAGCCAAAATAGACAAATGGGACCTAATCAAACTCCACAGCTTCTGCACGGCAAAAGAAACAGTCATTAGAGTGAATTGGCAACCAACAGAATGGGAAAAAATTTTTGCAAGCTACCCATCTGACAAAGGGCTAATATCCAGAATCTACAAAGAACTAAAACAGATTTACAAGAAAAAAACAAACAAGCCCATTCAAAAGTGGGCGAAGGATATGAAATAGACACTTTACAAAAGAAGACATACATGAGGCCAAGAAACATATGAAAAAATGCTCATCATCAGTGGTCATTAGAGAAATGCAAATCAAAACTACATTGAGATACCATCTCACTCCAGTTAGAATGGCGATGATTAAAAAATCTGGAGACAACAGATAGGTACTGGAGAGGATGTGGAGAAATAGGAACACTTTTACACTGTTGGTGGGAGGTGTAAATTAGTTCAACCATTGTGAAGACAGTGTGGCAATTCCTCAAGGACCTAGAAATAGAAATTCCATTTGACCCAGCAATCCCATTACTGGATATATATCCAAAGGAGTATAAATCATTCTACTATAAGGACACATGCACACGAATGTTCATTGCAGCATAGTTTACAAATAGCAAAAACCTGGAACCAGACCCAAATGCCCATCGATGATAGACTGGACAGGGAAAATGTGGCACATATACACCATGGAATATTATGCAACCATCAAAAACGATGAGTTCGTGTCCTTTGTAGGGACATGGATGAACCTGGAAACCATCATTCTTAGCAAACTGACGGGTTTGTGCTTTTTATAGGCAGTCTTCCAAACAGAAGAAGGCCATTCAAACTGCTATCCGCAAAAATAAAGAGGCAAACGCAGTGCTGGCTCGGCTGAACAGTGAGCTCCAGCAGCAGCTCAAGGTAAGGAATGAGTCCCAGATTTTGGATGATCAGGCTTTTCTCTGGCTTTTAAAAAGGTGATATAAATCATAGCTCACTGCAGATTTCGAACTCCTGGGCTCAAGTGCTCCTTATGTCTTAGCCTCCCAAGTAGCTAGGGAGAGTAACCTGTACCAGTAGTGTCTGAGGCTTACTACTTGATTTTTTATATTTCCTTTCTTCTACTTTAAGTTTCATTTAGCTTTCCTTTTCAAGTTTTCTTCTTAAGATGAGAGCTCTCAGGTGAGATGATTGAAGACTTCCTATTTTCAAATATGAATGTTCAGTGCTATAAATTTCTCCCTAAGTTAGAAGTTTAGTTGCATTCTACAAATTTTGAATGTTGTGTTTTTCGTGTTAGATTTAGTTCTGAATACTTCCTAAGTTCCCTTTTCATTTATTCTTTGGCACATGGGGTATTTAGAAGTGTATTGCTCAGTTTTCAAATAATTGGGGATTTTGCAGAGATATTTCTGTTGTTAATTTCTAATTCAATTCCATTGTGATCAGAGAATATGCTTTATATGACTTGAATTCTATTAAACATATTTGTACTTTAAAAAGGTGTTATTCTATTTAATAGACATATAATAATTGTACATATTTATGGGGTGGGGTATATTGTGATGTCTCCATACCTATTATGTACAGTGATGTGATGTGACCATTTGCTGACCATTTAGTTCATCCCTGTTTACAAGCTTGCTTCTTTGTTCTCAAACCCCTTTTGGAAAGTGGAGAATTACTGTTTTTAAGTTTCATGAGTTGGTTCATGCATAGTTAGAGGAAGACTAGTGACTTTAATATGTAGGCTTCATATTGTATAGGAGTTAAAGGAAAGAGAATCTATTATGAAGGTTGTTTGAAGCATTCTTTATTGTCCAGAGCTTCTGGGTAAGCCCTTAATTATTTACATCCTCGACATAAATTCTTATTTCAGTAGAAGGAAGTGGCCCTGGTACTATCAAAGGCCAGTCTCTCCCCTGGTAACTTGCAAATGGTTCCATTTCACCTTCTCAAGGACATCACTCCTGTTCTCTTCATCATTACTCTCCCATGTATTTGTTTCCTAGGGCTATTATAACAAAATACTACAAATGTGGTGGCTAAGATAACAAAAAACTATTCTCTCACAGCTCTAAGGCTGGAACTCTGAAATCAAGGCATTGGCAGAGCCATGCTCTCTTCGAAAGGTTCTAGAGAGAGCTTTCCTTACCTCTTCCCAGCTTCTGGTGTTGCTGGCAGTGCTGGGCGTTCCTTGGCTTGCAGCTGCATCACTCCAGTTTCTGCCTCTGTTGTCACATGGCCTTCTTCCTGTGTCTCTCTGTGTCTGTGTCCAAATTTCTCTTCTTACTGTATCCTCTTATCATAAGGACACCAATCATTGGCTTAGGACCCACCCTAATCTAGCATGACCTCATCTTAACTTGATTACATCTGCAAATAACCTATTTGCATGTAAGGTCACAAATGCGACCAGGTACTGGGGGTTAGGACTTGAATATATCTTTTGAGGGGTACATGCGTCTACCCCACTATATCCCCCAGTTCTCTACTGGATCATTCGCCATCCACACATAAATATGCTCCAGTATTGTCCATTACACTTGACCAATTATTGCCCAATTTCTTTGGTCTCCTTCACAGCAAAGTTTCTTGGGAGTGGTTTTATTCATTATCTTTACTTTCACACCAGTGGTTTTCTCTTTCTTTCACTTCAGTTGGCTTTGCTCTCCTCCACTCACACCCATCTTATGGCTAAATCCAATGGGGCTATTTTAATACTATTAAAATTTTCAGAGAAATTCTGCACAATTGATCATTTCCTTCTCTGAAATTGCTTCGCTAACTGGTTTTTGAGATATCATACTCTCCTGGTTTTCCTTCTGCTTCACTGGTGCTTCCCCTTTCATTCTCTACTATCCCTTCTTTTCCTGACTTCACTTCTATACCCCAACCCCATATGCCCCAATATTTTAATATGTGCATTTTCAAACCTACAGGAAAGTTGAAAGAATCATAAGTGACTGCTTTTATAGACATCACATTGGTTCTACCAGTAACATTTTACTGCACTTGTTTTTATCACGTATCTACCCTTTTATCCTTGTATCCTTCAGTTCCTCTTATTTTTGACATATTTTCAAGTAAATTACAGATACCTTATACTTTCCCTAAATACTTTAGTGTGTGTATTATTAGCTAGAGTTCAATATTTTTTTAGTTTTTTTCTTATGATGTAAAGTGTTTATACAAAATGCACCACACATCTTAAGTGTACATTTGCTGAGTTTGTAACAAATACATGTACTTACGGAACCCAAACCCCTGTAAAGATAGAGAACATTACCATCACCTCAGGAAGCTCCCTCATGCTTTTTCCTAGTCAATTCCTGCCCTACTCACTCAGAGGCAATCACTATTCTAATTTTTATGCCATAGTTTTGCCTGTTCTATAACTTTATATAAGTGGTGTCTTATAACTTATACTGCGTGTAAAGCTTCTTTCACTTAGTATTATGTTTTTGAGATTCATTTATATTATTGTGTGTATCAGTAATTTGTTCCTTTTTATTCCTGAGTAGTATTCCATTGAGTGAATATGTCACAATTTGGTTATCAATTATATTGACAGACACCTGAGCTGTTTCCAGTTTTTGGCAATTTCAAATAAAACTGCATTTTAAATAAGGCTCTGTATGAAAATATGTTCTCATTTCTCTTGGATAAATACCTAGGATTGGGATTAGTAGGTAACATGGTAAGTGTATGTGGTTAGTTTCTGAGAAACTGCTAGACTGTTTTCCAAAGTGGTTGTAGCAATTTGTATTCCTGTCACTAATGTATGAGCATTCCAATTGTTCCACATCTTTGCCAACATTTGGTGTTATGGTTCTTTTTAATTTTAGCCAGCCCTGTAGTGATATAGTTTTTATCATCATCTCCTTGCTGACTAATTATGTTGACCACTTTTCTTTGTGATTATTTACCTTTCATATATCTTACTTTATGAAATATCTTTTCAAATGTTATTTTTCTCCAAAGTAGTCTATAGATTTATTACAAAACCAACAAAAATCCCAGCAGGATTTTTGTGAGTGTAGACAAGCTAATCCCAGAACTTATATGTAAGGGCCAAGGAGCTGGAATTGCTTAAACAAATTTGAAATGGAAGAACAAAGTTGGAGGAATCACTTTACTCTCAAGATCCAGCAATCAAGATGTTGATACATGGATCAATGGAATAGGATACAGAGTCCTGAAATAGACCACATGAAAACAGCCATTTGATCTTGACAAAGGTGCAAAATGAATTCAGTGAGAAAAGAATAGTTTTCAACAGATTGTTTTATAACAATTTGTCATTTGCATTTAAAACTGGAACCTTGATCTAAGCCTCACATCTATACAGAGATTAACTTGAAATGAGTCATAGATGTAAATGTAAAACATAAAACTATAAAATTTTTTAGAAGAAAACACCGGGCGAAAAATCTTCATGATCTGGGGTTAGAAATAACACCAAAAGCACAATCCGTAACAGAGAAAACTCAAAAAATTGGACTTCATCCAAATTAAAACCTTTTATTCTGCCAAGGATCATTAAGAAAACTAAGAGACAAACTGCTGATTGGGAGAAAGTGTTTGCAAACCACATATTTGATAAAAGACTTATATTTCAATTATATAAAGAACTCTTAAAACTCAATAATAAGAACTCTCAAAACCAAAACATCTCAATTTAAAAATGGGCAAAGAACTTGAACAGACACTTCACTAAAGAATATATAAGGATGGCAAATAAGTACATGAGAAGATATTCAACATCATTAGCCATTTGGGAAATGCAAATTTAAACCACAATTACATACCACTATACACATATTAGAATTGCTAAAACAAAAAATGTGACACCACCAAGTGCTGCCAGTTGGAACTCTCATTTATTGGTGGTGGGAATGCAGAATGGTACTACCACTCTGAAAAATCATTCAGCAGTTTCCTATGAAGTTATACATACACTAACCGTGTGACTCAGAAGTCTCTCTACCTTAGTGAGATGAAAATTTATGTTCACTTAAAAATCTATACATGAATGTTTTTAGCAGTTTTATTCATGATAGCCAAAACCTGAAAACAACACAAATGTCCTTCAAAAGATGAATGAATAAATTGGGGTACTTTAGTACAAGGGAATAGTACTACAACGGAGAAAATTAAATGATACATAACTTGGATGAAACTCAGACATTATTCAGAGTGAGACAAGCCAGTATGAAAAGGTTGTGTACTGTACGATTCCTTTTATTTGATGTTGTTGAAAAGGTAAAACTATAGTGAGGGAAAACAAATCAGTGGCTGTCAGGGGTAATGCATGAGATGAGAGTTTGTATGAGTAGTCCCAGGGAACTTTTGGGTTTAGTAGAACTGTAATGTATCTTGTTTGTGGTGGTGGTTACACCAATCTGTACACTAAAAGAAAAAACTTGTTTTACCCTATGATAATTTAAAAAATAAGATTATTTTTAAATGTCAAGTTCATTCTGTTTATGAAACTTTGTATGTGAACTAGTTTTGTTTTGTTTTGCATTTTGTTTGGTTTTGGTTTTCTCCTCTCTCCCTCTGCTTTGGGATAGGCCAGTTTCATCCATTGTTCTCTACATTTGGTGAGTTCTTTTAATTTGGAAACCGATATTGCCGAGTTTTGGAGAGTTTTTTATTTTTATTTTTCTTGTTGCTGATTATTTCCTCCCCCTTGCCCTCACCTCCATTTTTTCTACATTCTCCCTTACTGATATACAGACATTGGAATTGTTAGATCAGTTCTATAATTTTCTCATATTTTCTCTTCTGTTTTTCTTTCTTTTCTCTTTCTTCCTTTTTCTTCTTTATTTTTGTCTCTTTCTGGAAACTTAATAATATATTCTAAATCTTCTGTTGTTTAATAACCAATAATTATTTTTTTCTTCTCTGATTGTTTATTTTTGATGATATCTTATTCTTGTTTCATTGTTGTGATCTTTTTTATGGTCATTTTTCTTTCTTATTCCTGAATAGTTTGTGCGTGTGTGTTGTGTTGTGTTGTACTGTATTTGCTTTATCTTAGATGCTTTTCTTGAATATCTGATGGCTCTTCTTTGCTCATATTTAAAAGGAAGATGAAAACACTAATTGGAAGTTACATTGCACATTGTGAGGCTTGTCAACTTTGACCTTCGCTATCTGGCAATTTGGCTCGGCTATATAGTTGTGGAACCGTCAAAGGGAGTATGGTTAGTTCTTTACTCTTGGTCTGGTTGGAGTCTCCAGAGCGGGAGACTGTTTTGGTCAGCCTGCATGGAGGGAAAGAGCTGGTTCAGTGGAGCAAGAGGGCTGTAGGTCTCAGCATTCCAGGATATTCATTCAGTCTTCCTATTTTCCAGCCCAGTATCTTGTCCTCAACTGTGCCTGTTTCTTGCTAATCCAGATGCTCTCTATTGTACTGTTTCAAGAAATAAACCTTCAGCATTTGGCCCTGGTGGCAGGGATGATCTGAGGGATCTAATTGGTTATGAAACAGATTTCTTTTTAATTTATTTTATTTTATTTTGAAACAGATTTTCAACCAACACTTATTTTAGCCAGCCCCCATCTCCCCTTGTGCACTCCCACTTCGTAAATATCTGGTGTTGCCAGTTTGAGTCTTCAGGAATTCTCCTATGTAAAATCAAATTGGTTCTTATTTTTCTTCATGTTAGCTTGGGACTAAGCTTTCTTTACTTGATCTGTATGAGTGGAAAAATTCTAAGTCTAGTGAACAAAAGTATGAAGAATAATTGAAACAGAACTATAGTCATAGCCCCTAAACTAATTTCCAGATTAAGCCAGTTTACAGGTCCACAACCTCTTGGATGATGAAGGGTCATCTATGTCTCCTTAAGGAAGGGCGCCACCGTGCAGCCAAAAATTTATATTGTAAATCTTTCTCCTAGCCTTTCCCAAGGGGACCCTATGCCATTTACCAGTGTGACTGTACATTAGAGGAAGGGAAATAATTAGACTTTTGGAGAATTACTAGATACTGGCTCTGAGCTGACACTAATTCTAGGAGATGCAAAGTGTCACTGTGGTCCATCGGTAAGAGTTGGGGCTTAGGGAGATGAGAGTGATAGATGGAGTTTTAGCTCACGTTCCTCTCACAGTGGACCCAGTGGACTCCCAAACCCACCCTGTGGTTATTTCCCTAACTTTGGAATTCATGCTTGGAATAGACATACTCAGCAGCTGGCAGAATCCCCACATTTATTTTCCTGGATTTCCTAAGTCATTTACCATTCACCAGTTTGCCACTCAGCTTTCAAATTTTATTGCTATCATCTTGTCCCTTTTGTTTTCCCTGTCTTGTGGGTTCGTGACTTTGAAAAGTTACTGTATTGTTTTAGTGGTGCTCCAGGGGGGAGAGAGGTATGGTACCTCTGGTCACTCTTCCATCTTTATCTGGTAATTCTTCCATCTTTACCTGAAACCTCTATCTATACTGTTTTGCTAGATGATGTTATATGGTCTCTTGGCTTTGAAGACCATCCATAAACTAGTGAAAGCTAATTTATGTCTTCTCTTTCCTCTGAGCTCTAGACTTGCATATATAACTTGTTAATGTTTTCTCCTTAGATGTCTAATATGCATCTCAGATAATTAATTCCAAACTCTCTCCTTGAAATCTCAATTTCTTATCTAATCTTCTTGTTCTCAATATCACTACTAGCCAGCTACTTCTTCATACAAAAATCCCAGGAATGATTCCAGATTTTCATTCTGTCCTACATCAACTTCATCAGCAAGTCCTACTAGTTCTAGATTCAAGATTTATCTAGAATTAATTCCCTTCTCTTCATCTTTATGGCTTCTATCCTGATGGAAGCCATTTTATTCTCACCTGGGTCCATGCAGTAACCTCTCAGTTGCTTACCTGCTTCCAGTCTCACCCTCCTATAATCTGTCTACACAGTAGCCAGAGTGAAAATTTTGAATTATAAGTTGGGTCATCTTCCTTCACTGATTAGAAACCCTCAATGCCATCCCCCTCCGACTCTTCCATACTCCTTCCTCTGCCCACAAGGCCCTGTATGATCTGGTTCCTTGCCTAAATCTCTACTTAATTTCCTGCCAGTGTTTTCCTTGTTCCCTCTACTCTGGGTCACACAGGCTTTTTGTTCATCAAACTCACCAAACTCACTTACCCCTCAGGGCCTTTGCAGTTGCCATTTTGTCTCTGTGAATATCCTCCCCCCATATCTTTATATGGCTCACTCCTCATTTCATTCAAGTCTTTGCTCAAGTAGTGCTAACTCTGAGAAGCCTTCCCAGGCCACTCTCTCTCCTTCTCCCAGATCCCACTGTGTTACTCTCTCTGATGCCATCTTCTTTCTTTCCTTCTGGAAGTATTCTTATTCATTAACTTAATGTCTTTCTCAAGCCATTTGAATATAAGGCCTGTTACTTTGATCTGGCATGTTCTTTGCTGATACCATCACAGCTAGAGCAGTACCTCACCTATAGGAGATAGAAACCAAAAGACTTCTGGCTGGGTGGCTAGGAGAGCATGTGAATAAATACTTGTGAAGTTGTATACTGACTATTAGCATACTGGTTCTTCTGAATCTCACAATTCAGCCTTTATATGGAATTCTTTCCCACTTTGACTGCTTCTACTTGAGTACCTTTATGTGTTCCCTCTTTTCTTGCCAAAAAATCCATTTTAGGCCTAAAGTTTGAATTCCCGAACAGCAGATTGCTCGGCCTCTTTTCTGCCTTTCACCCAGATGTTGTACCTTATACCATATGTTGTGCAGAAACCTGGATGAGACTTTGGTGGAGGGGCAACTAGTGTACCTTTTTGGCCCTTAGACCTGACTGAGTATGGTGCTGGTTTACAAACCGAGATTGCAACTAGAAATTTAAGTCCTGTTTGCTCACCCGTCAGTATTGGGAGTCTGTTTTTGCTTTCTGCTCTCTCCTAGTCTTTTAATTTTTAATGACACTCTCTACCAGCTACTGATCCTGTTAAAACAGGCTAAAACTAGGGCGGGGTGGTAGAGGGGAGTAGGTCAGTTTCATTTCATTGTCTTCAGAAAGGAGTTGAGAAATTACAAATTGGGAAGCCCCTTTGTCTGATCACCAGCATTAGATCTGGTACCTCCCAGTCCTCCTGTTCTTGAGTTATACAGCACTTGTGTTTGTGGGTCCAGCTATAAATTTCCTTTTAATATTTGATGAAGTAGGGATGAATTCAAGAAATGACTCCTTTGGCTTTTTTTTTTTCTTCTGTTTTGTACAACTCAGGAGGTTCATCAAGAACGAATTGCACTGGAAAACCAATTGGAACGACTCGTCCAGTCACTGTGTTGTGACCCCCCATGGTTAGGAGTGACAGTGGGTGACCTTGTCTGCCAAGATCTTCTTTTCGATGTTTTGAACCCCAACTACTTTTCATAGATGTTTGTCTGTGTCAAAAGCTGTGAGCAGCAAAATATAATCCATATGACCTTTCTCTTTGCACTTCACTTGTATGTTTTACTGTGGTGGAAAATACTTCAACTGATTATCACACTTGAAATGGTAATTTATCAGTGGAATTTGTTTCCTATTTTTAAATACTTCTTCAAGGTGTTAGATGCTTCTCCTACCAAAAATCAGTTTTCTAGCAAATAAAAATAACTGAGAGCATTTATTTATTTAAAGAATTTATGATTTGCATAAAACCTTGTAACCAAGTATCTTCAGGATGCTTATAACCAAGTACTTTCAGGATGCTTTTTGTATGTACATCACATACAGTAGGTTGAGTTTCCTGAATAATTGGGATTCCAACTAGATAACCGTTGGTGACAGACGATAACAAAAACAAAAGCTAAAATAAAAATAAGAGCATCAGATTTAGACTGGCGCTGTGCCCTCCACCACTATATGCCAAAAATTGCTTCTCTAGTGCCATTTTTGATATTATATCTAGCTATAAATAATACATGACTATTGTTTCCTCTTGAATGTCAAAGACTATTAGGGTCTTTTACACCTCTGTAAAGTGGAAGTTTTGGCAATGAGCTATTTAACTTGGCCAAGCTCAGGCTGTCAAGCCAAGACAACTAGAGTCCTTTTATGTAAATTTTTGGGCAAGAGAAGTTTGCTTTGACTGCTTCGTCTGATCAAATTAAATAAATAAGTGCCAGATCTCTACTTTTATCCTGCATGGGATAATATATCTGTAAATGCATGAGTTTAGAAACCACCCATCAAATATGAAAGGCTGATGAGACTGTTAGGATTGATAAACGTTTGTTGTTTGAACCCAGGTATCCAAACTGAGGAAGAGGGAAATGGTTGTTACCAACAATCTCTAGTAGTTATTTTAATTTTTCTTTTAACCTGGATTGCAAATGTATTTGGGTATGAAGAGATAATGAAAGAAAGTGGTCCTCATGGTGGATATATGACTGTTTTGTTCTCCGTAAAGTGTACTCTTGGGAAGTGATTGGTTTATATCAGATTGAGAGGAGCCCAATTAACTTCAGTGTAGGTGATGTAAAACAGTAAGCTCAAATTGCAGGAGCCAGTATCCTACGGAAATTTTAAGTAGCTACTGCTTCTCCTGAAAGTGCAAGTTGAAAATGGGAACACAGGGTCAGCGGGCCACTGACCCTCACAGGGCATGTCAGCATTAACACCAGAGAGACTAATGGCAAGAAATGTTGTCTCTTGTGCATTTTACTTGATTTCCCCATTCTTAGGGTAGCAGGGTGGTGGTGTGTGTACAGGGTCTTTTGAAGCAGTTTTGAATAGGTTTACAATATGTAGAATTCAGCCTTTGATTTCAATAGAACTGAGAGCTTTTAGAACAAGTAGGCATTTATTAATGTTTCCTTAGTCCATTGGCAAGGTTTATCAGTAGCTTAATGGCAGAGGAGAAGGCTCAAACAGATGATGTTTCCGCAGAAAAACAAATTGTTGAATCTATTCCATGCATATTTAAGGATTTTGAATTGATTTGATTTTGAAAATCATGAATATTGGACTATTTCTCTATTCCCTTTTTTTTTCCCCATTTGCTGCCTTTTGTTTTTTTTTGGAGGAAGGGTTGGGAATAAGTTTAAACTCTTTCTAAGATTATGAATGGGTCAGTGCAAATTTTAGGCAACTGCTTTTTCCATGTTCTGAGATCTAGGGGCTACAACAAATTTTATCAGCAGTATTTTTTATTATTATTATTTTTTAAGACGGAGACTTGCTTTGTTGCCCAGGCAGGAGTCTAGTGGCACAATCTTAGCTCACCACAACCTCTACCTCCTGGGTTCAAGCAATTCTCATGCCTCAGCCTCCCAAGTAGCTGGGATTGCAAGGCGCCCACCACCACGCCCAGCTAATTTTTGTATTTTTAGTAGAGACGGGGTTTCACCAGGTTGGCCAGGCTGGTCTCAAACTCCTGACCTCAAGTAATCTGCCCGCCTCAGCCTCCCAAAGTGATGGGATTATAGGCATGAGCCACCCTGCCCGGCTATCAGCATTATTCTTACTGCAGACATTTCACAGAATGTTTGGCTTTTGGTAAATTCAATCTGGGAAAGACTAGCATGTGAACTTTATCTCGTAATCTTCCAGTACATGTGCTCTCAGTTGGGATAGCACTTCATTTCCATTAGGCAGATGTATAAACTAAGGAATGTTAGTCAGCACTATTCATTTTAAAAATATTGACATGCTTTTCCCCTCCCCCTCCATGAAGTCAGTGCCAGAGTGAGCCAAATTAGGAGATTGGGGTTTTGTTTGCTTGGCTTGGTTTTCATTAAGGGAGAAAACTTGCATTGGACAATCAGATTCACCTGAGTTTCATAATCTCATCAATATTTTAAGATAGGCGAGCACACATTAATAATATTTATACCAACCTTCTTGGGTGGACTTAATTGTAACCACAGTTTATTAGTTACTTAGAAGTGGAGTTTAAAAAAACAGTTAAGTGTGTGTGTGTAAGACACAAGTAATGACGCACTGCTGTTATTACCTAAGTAGTGCTCATCCTCTCTATCTGTGTTTTCTTAGGATGCGCACTTTTAATTTAGGATTATAATGCCTGATAATATTTCTGCGAGTCTTTAATGTGATTTAAAGGATGGCTGAGTTACTGAAATCACCATTATACCTCTTCTATAAAACGACTCCAAAATTAGACCTGCCTGTTGGGGAGAATTCTATAGACAGAAGGTCACTGTTGCCCCCATCTATAGAGGTTGAATTACCTTGCTGTTAAGTGGTCTTCTCCCATTGGGATCCTATAGTACCACAGGTGAAAGCACAGTAGTAGCTGACAGCCAGCTTATTGGGTCCCTCGGCATCTTGTATGTGGCATAATGCTTTTGCCACTTACCAGCAGACATCAAAGCAAGCCCAAAAAGTAGATATCTGGAATGAATGTGTATATTGTAATTGAGGCAGATATTTACCTTAATTGGCAGGATCTAACTGCTTTACAAATATTAAGCAAGTGCATGGGCATGATTGAGAGAGGGGGCAGCTTTAGCTGGAGGCTGTGCCCATCTTACTGTCACTGGAGAAGTAGCATGCCAGAGCTGGGCAGGCAGTACTGATACCCATCACTTGCAGTTTGCTTGTGGGGAAAGCAAAGCCCTAAGAAACAACAGTTACTGGCCCAAAAAATCCATAGAAAGAGATAACTAGTGGCAGATTTGGGATGCCAGTCTGAATTTATGTTTTTGAGTTAGATTCGCTAACCTCGATCAATACTAAAAATAGATTAAAAGGTTTTTTTTTTTTTTTTTTCTGTTTATCATGTTCAATTTGATTGACTTAATTAGTCTTTAAATTTGAAAACATCTTTTAGGGAGTTTAGTTCTAGAAATTTCTCTTGGATTGAAGTGACAAAGTCTGAAAAAAAAGAATATGATTGAACTATTTGTTTTTCTGAACACCTCACCTTTTATGATGCAATAAGTTACTCTGAGTTTCTTGGCAGAGTTTTTGACAGCTGTTGCTTTCAATGGATTCCATTCCTATGTTCCTTATGGGAGTTTGTTTTTAAAATAGACTACTGTGATTGAAATGAGCTCAATATGTAGTTAAGTTATAGTTTTCTTCAATATATTTTTTGTTACTTGGGTCACAAATGTTCAATTTCAGCATATTTTAGGGTAATAAAAAATGTGAATTTGCCTTTGATTTCCTACCACCGTCTGAATTATCATAAAGCATTCTTCTCTTTAGTTGTGATTTGATTCTGTAGTCTGTTTCTAAATGACATTTGTCTGTTTCTGAAATGATTTCACAGCCATGGTAATAATAGATGTGTACTCAGAAGATCAATAAGGTAATATTGGAATTCATGTGTTTTTTGCAATTAAGGCAGGCATTTGCTAATGTTTTCTTTGAAGCAGTAGTTGAAAAGATCTCAATTACAGTATAACACCTTAGAGCTAAGAACATTTGTTCAACACAAACTAGAATCACACCTTCTCACTAGATATCACCAAGGGAATGTGGTTTTAAAAATAAAAATTAAAGAATATAATATATAATAGCAACCAGATCTTCCCATATTATTGACAAATAGGGCTATTTAGGTTGTGGTTTGAACATTCTGAATGTGAATAAAATGAAATAATAGTTAAGAGGTCTTTTCCCCCCTCTGTTTAAAGAGAACGTTAGTAACTTTGGTTTTTCTTTCTAACTGCTTTACTGTTTCAAGTGTATTCTTTTAAAACTCTGATTTCAAAGGATCAGTTGAATTTATACTTTAGTTATAGGTGTTTTGTTATGTTTTGTTTTGCATCATGACTCAGTATCGTTCAACTTCCTAGTAAGAAGTGGGAATTTGTGGTTTTGGAGTCCTCAGCTCACATATCTTGCTCCTCCTTCAGCATAAGCTAAGGGAGATACCACCAACACTGATAGATTAGTCATTGATGGCAATTTGAAAGTGGGTGTTACTCTGTGAGCCACCCTGCTTCACTTGTTTGTAAGGAGAAATGGATCCAATTATGTGAATTTCCTGAGAGCAGCAGACATGGAGGGCCAGACTTTAAAAGCAATGCAAGCAGATTCGAAGAGCTGTTGCCCTCCCCTAAAAGAGGCTTTTGGAGGCTGCCTTACATGCATGCCCTAAAGCAGCCAGTCTGTTAGTATGAGTAAGACATCCGAAGTACATAGTTGCTTTTAGGCTTGTATAGTTATTTTTTACGTATGCTAATACACATGGTGATAAAGGAACCTTTTCTAGGAGGCATTGCATGGTTTCAATACACAGGACATGTTCTAGTTACAGAAGCCTTGCTCTGCTGTCAACAATTGGGGAATGCTGATTTTTTCATGTTTTGTGAATACTCTGGTCTTGCTGTAAGCTAATGTCATGACTGTCAGAGATTAGAGAGAGTGGGTTTATGACTCTGAAGACCAGAAGACATCAGACTTTAAAAGGGCTTAAATTGGAATTTGGGAACTACAGTAAAGAAACCTTCAGGTACCAGTTACATCCTGAAGCACTCTGTTGAATAACAGGGCTAGATCCTAAAGCTCTTTCAGGGAGCTCTGTCCTGGGGCTGGAACAGTTGATGCAGCAACCCCATTGTGTGGAGATTGGATCAACTGAGTTGTGTTATTTTTGTTTTAAGTCACCTTGTGCGAGAGACCTCACTGCATCTATCTTGGGAACTGGGTATACCCTTTTCTTTAGCACTGCCATACTTTTTGTCTTCAGCACAAATAAGATGTTCAAGTGAGCCAGAGGCAAGAAGAGCCATTTTAGTCTTCATAGCTATTGGCCAAGAGAGATAATGAGCTGATGGTCTATTTTAACCTTGAAAGTAAAAATGTATATTTTTTCACTACAAGTACATTGAACAGTAAAAAGTATAACAGCAAAGTATATATTTGATGCCTTCTGTCTTTTCATGATAATGTGCTAACAAGTTGTGTTAATATTTTACTCAGCCCGAGTCTCATTCATTTGCTCAAGCGTTGGGAATATTATGTATATTGACCTTAAACATAGGTGTCCTATATTTGGATTGTGACTTGTAGACTCAAGCTAATCTTACTGCCTCTTTTTCACACTTGTTGAAAAGTCTGTGAAGAACATAGTAAGTTAAAGATCTCTAACTTTGGAAAATATACATGATGTGAAACTGGGGTGCTATGTTAAAAATAAATGTATGATAACTAAGTGTGGCTTTTATCGAGTCTTGATGTCAATATATTGTGGTTTGCATTTGGCTCATGCATTTAATGAAAGTGATGGGAAAAGGAGCTGGCAGGTTTTTCAATTAAATCAAAGTCTGAGATTTGGTTATTTTTACCTCTTGGTGATCTGAGACAGGTTCTTAAAATACCTGCGCACAGTAATCACTTGGCAGTCATGGGATATCATGGCTGATTCACAGTGCATTTTAAAGATCCGCTAAATTGAAAACTTGGCCTAATGTGGGGCCAGGTTATTTGCTTTATCTTGTTAGTGTTCTTTTTGTTAAAAAATATTCCCATCATGATGTCCTTAGCTGGAGTTGGGGTGATTGGGAAGGATCAGAAAGAGTTCCCTTGAAATCTCAACCAAGTAATCTGGCACCCTTGTTATAGTTTCTTACCTTTAAAATTTGAATAATTTGGGGAGGTACCTCTCCTATTGGGTGAGGGGTTTTATTCCATATTGTGAATGCAAATGGTGGGCCACACATAGGATATTTCCAATCTAGTAGTCCCAAAGGACAAACTAACTCTGGTTGAATCATCTATCATTTGGCCCATAAGCTTGGATGCTGGAGATCACCAGGCCCTTACCATTCCTAAGCATTGATGTGGATCAATCCAAAGTTGGAACTACAGACTAGCCAATCTCATTTTATAGTCAAAGAAACTGTGGTGCAGAAAGGCAAAACTGACTCATCCAGTCTAAGCTGATTCAGAGCAAAGGCTAATTGTGTTTCCAGGGCATAGTTTTTGCTGTGCTACATTTTCTGTCCATGAGTTTGTTCCCCTCCCATGACCCTCTTCCATCGATATTTATTTAATATGTTCTTCCTAACTGAGCACTATGTTAGGAGCTGGAAATGAGACTAACAAGACACAACTCCTTCCCCCCAGCCCCACAGTCCAGTGGGAGAGAGACCTATAAATGAATTGCAGTGCAGAGTGGGATAGGTGCTATGCTGTGTAAGGGTAGGACAACTGCTATAACAAAGAACCATGGGAGTTCAATGAATCTTATTTACCTCACCATCCAGGATGGATGTTTACAGTTGGCCTGTTTTCCTTGTGGTTGTTCAGGGACCCAGACTCCTTACATGTGTGGGCCCATTGTCCTCTAGGGCTGGGGAGTTTCCTCCGTTTAGTTTCCTCTCGCTTTAGGTTTGAGAAAAGCAAGACGGTGGGGAAGATACAATTACCTTTCACAGAACTAACACACATCACTTTTCTTCATTTCCTGGAATTCAGTCATCTGACAAAAGTTAACCACAAGGGAGATTGGGAAATTTAGTCTACCTGTGAGCTCAGGAGGAAGAAGTTTTGGTGAACACCGTTTGTACCAGAAGATGCAAGGCCAGGTTGCTCTGAGAACACACAGGAGGGGGTATTTAACCCAGATAATGAGGATTCAGGAAGCCTTCATGGAATAGTTTTAAAAGAGGGATAGACATTAACTAGGAAGAAGAGGATATTCTAGGCAGAGAGAGCTGCATGTACTAAGGTGGGATAGGGTAAGAGCATGATATATTCTGGAACTGCAAAGAAATTCTCCTGTGGATGGACTAGATGGTGTCTTAATTTGTTTTCTGTTGCTTATAACAGAATACCCCAAAACTGGATAATTTATAAAGAAAAGAAATTTATTTCTTACAGTTATAGAGGCTGAGAAGGCCAAGATCGAGGGGCTACATCTGGTGAGGGCATTCTTGCTGGTGGTGGCTCTCTGTAGAGTCTCAAGGTGGCAGGGGGAGGGGATATTACATGGTGAGGGGGCTGAGTATGCTAGCTCAGGTATCTCTGCTGCTGCTGCTTATAAAGCCACAAGTCCCACCCCCCATGATAACTCATTAATTCATGAATGGATTAATTCATTCATGAGGGCAGCCATCATGACCTAATTAACTCCTAAAGGCCCACCTTGCAACATTGCGACTTTGGGGATTAAGTTTTAGTATGAGTTTTGCTGGGGACAAACATTCAAATTATAGCAAATGGATATGGAATGTGGAGCAGAGGAGGATGCAAAGGTAGGGCACAAGGCCAAATGGGAAGGCCTTGCATGAAAACGCATAAACCACCCTGAGATTACAGCTCTTTTCAAGATTTAAGAAGTACATGAAGTTGCTTACTTCATGAGTATTCAAGGAATGATTTGTATTCTCCAAATTTTTTCCTACTCCCTAGAAAGGAAATGTTTTACTGGAAGATTGTAAACTAGTCTTTTAACACAGACCAAAACTGCTAGTTTGACTTGTTACATATCTTCTGGCATTTGTTTGGGCAAAGGACCAAAGCCCAGAACACAAGTGACTAAACCCTGGTAAGCAGGAGTCCTAGTGAATGATGTGAGACTTTCCATCTTCACCTCTATCTTTTTGGAGGAGTTGTCAGGGGTCCTGAGATGACTGAGAGGTTTTATCAAGAAGTATATCAAAGAGCAGAAATAAAGAGTGTGGAAATGAAGCTGAAATATCCAATTCCTTTTGAACAAGAGTGCTCTATGAGTTTATTTAACACTTTTGAAAAGTTACCAAGCCTGCAGGAGAGAATGCTTCAAGTAGAGCATCTCCATGGCAAACTGCAACTTCAAAGAACCGTGCCATATTGCTTTTCAAATGTGAAGTGTTCTGGAAGTGTGAACAAAAGTATTTCCAGGCTCTGAGTGGTGTTTACCCCATTGCATTTTTCTTTCAAACATAGAGGGAAAAGGATCTTTAACTTTGGTTATTAAATTATAACCTGGATATATTTTCCTTTATTTGCCCTGAAATCCTCTTAGTAGATTTGGCAAAAAGAAGGATTTGACACAGAAACTGTAAAAATTTCAAGATTCACCTGTGAAAATCCTCTAACTTCATAAGTGGAAGACATTAAATATACATGTATATATATATGTTTAAACCTCAACAGTAGCCACAGTAATTGTTTAGAATGTAGACCAACAAAATATTTTTTGGGAGGATGAGTATTTTATCATTGACGTTGTTGAGAATTACGGGTTCATGGTGACGATAAAGGCCAACTAACTTTTAGTCAATTTTGTTGTTTTAACATTTTCTACAGAGAATACACACCTTATTCTTGTACCTGGGGTGGACCATTTCTATCCTGGGCATAGCACTACAGAACAGAGTGTATGCCTCCATCCCTGTGTTAGAGTTAATCAAAACTACAAGACTGAAGGAAAGCCAGGGGGAAGAAAGATAATGTGTAAGGAATGGAATAAAGGAAACCAAAGCAAATTAAATACAGATACAGAGAATTGTGATGCAGGTCCTTTGAAATTCAAATGAAATTGGCTTGAACTTCAACCCATGTGTGCTGGGAGCCTGCATCCCAATCTTTGTGGAGGTTCTGAGAGGCAGAGGTTATGGTGGAGGGACTAATGTTTTTATCCTAGTCACTTCTGGCTCTGATATGCTTCCTAGGCATTAGTTTGATAGATTGACCATCTATTTTCCCCCCAAAATACCATTTACATGAGGCATTTGTGTGTATGTGTATGGAAGATGGGACGGAATGGAAATGGGGCAGAATTCGTAGAATATTTAAAGAGATGAGAGCTTTTAAATAAGTTTATATCCAGAATCACCACATTGCACAGCTCCAGGAAACATTGTTCATGTTGTATTTTTAAATTTATTTACTTTTTTATTTCTGACCATGGCAAGGATATCACCTTGTATTTTATATGATAAGACACCCCTTGGACTTTGTGATGCAGCTGTCCTCTTTACGGCTCCATGCTGCATAGTTGACACTCTCTCAAAGTGTTCCTCCTTTTGCTTTTTATAGATCTATTGTTCTGCTTTTGCTGGTTGAAGGAAGGTGGGGAGGTGGGAACTTTAGGGGTCCTGTCACCATTTCTAACCCAGTTAGTCTACCCCCACATCAGACCTCTTCTACCCTTTCTGTTTCCATTATGGGTTTAGGCCAGTTGTTTTCAACTGAGTGGAATTCTGCTTCTGTACAGTCTGGCAATGCCTAGAGATAGTTTTGGTTGTCACAACTGGGAGATGCTACTGGCATTTAGTGGATGGAGGCCAAGGATGTTGCCAAGCATCCTACAATGCACAGGACAATCCTCCACAACAAAGAATGATCTGGCCCAAAATGTCAATAGTGCTAAGAATGAGAAACTGTTCCAGAAGAGCCCCTCAGCCTTCTTTCCATTTCTCTCAATTACCTAGAGCAATTTAGCCTTCTACTGCTATCAGGAACAACCCTTCACATGGTCAAAGCTATATCAACAAGCTTTGCTAAATTAGTCCATTAATTCAGTTGTCATCAGGGTTCAGGCAGCAATATAAATTGAGTGAAGTGAGTCAGGAGTAAGATGAGAAGTGGCACTGGCCCATCTGCTTCAGTGGTAGGAACAATGGGGAATAGTGGGGACTGAGGCAATTGGAGACTGCATACCCTGTGTATAAGGGTAGCCCTAAATTATTGCCATGCAGGCACCTGTGTTGATAAATGACAGATTGTTCGAAAGAGACTCAATATTTCGTCCCCCTCATCCCCCCGGTAATCCCCTTTCATGTTATTTACTTTTTTTAGTTGGATTGTTACATACATACATGCACCAAATTTAAGTGTGCAGCACAATGAATCATCAAGATAATATCAAACAACAAACTTGGATTTAGATTATCAGATTCCAAGACTTATACAGCTACAGTAATTAAGACAGTGTAGTATTGTTGCAAATGATAGGTTAATAGTACAGAATAGAGAGCCCAGAAATATAGCCACACATATATGATCCCTTGACTTACACTTTTTTTTTAAAAAAGCCATCATAATTCAGTGGTGGAAAAGATGGTCTTTTCAATAAATGATGCTGGAGCAATTGGATATCCACATGGAAAAAAATGAACCTGGAATAATTACCAGGCAGAAAAATTAATTCAATATGTATCATAGATCTGAATGTGAAAGGTAAAACAATAAAGCTTCTAGAAGAATGCATAGGATAATACGTTCATGTGTCTCATAAAAAAGGGTTTTAAACAGGCCATACAAAGCACTAAGTTTAGAAAAAAAATTGATACATTGAATTTCATTAATGTTAAGCACTTTTTATCAGAATTCATGACTAAGAGACTTTTGGTAAGCTGAAGAACAGTAGAACTTATTTGCAATACATCTGTCAAGGATACTTGCCTGTTTTTTCTATGCTTGGCAACTATTTCTAATTTAAAACGCTGAGGGGAAAGAAACCACTGTGCAGGCTGACAATATGCAGGCCAAACAAAACAGGTCTGCAAGCCAGCTCAGGCCCACGCATTGCCTGTTTGCGACCTCACCTTTAGCAGCACAGAAGAATGAAGAGGCTTTAACATTTCCATGTTTTCTCATTCTTTACTTGACCAGCCTAGGTGAGGGGGAAGCAACAATGCAGATATCTGTTTCCAAATAATAATTTTTCCTTAGATGGCAGAACAGCTGGTTATAGTGAGTTTATGTCTTAACACTTTCTTCCTCTCTGATAGATGCAATAATTAAAGAATATTTCAAAATATGATTCCACCAAATTTTTTCATTGGCCCCCACTATGTGTTCAGCCTGGCTTGGCTCTGTGAAGACCACAACTCATCCCCTTTTCCACTTTGTTTTCTCTCTGTCTCTAGAATTTCTCAGCCTCCCTGGATGATACTTTAGAGACCTGAGAAGTCAGCTTCAAGCCTCAGTGAGGCGGAAGTCATGCAGAAACAGACTGAGTTTAACTTTTTACATTTTGAGCTCATTAATATCCAACTTCCTTACTTTCTACCTTCTTCCCAAACTGGTTCTAGTCTCTTTTCCTTCTTCTAAGCACCATTCTTAAGTTGGAGCAATGGGGTGAGGTTGGGAAAATTTCCTCTTGTTACCTCTTCTAACCCCACTGTTAGGATGAATAGGAGTAGGTGGCCTGAAGATGGCACCCTGGTACCATAACAAAGTTGATAAAAGCATGGGGTCTGGAGTTAGACTGCCTGGATTCAAATCCTGGCTCTATTCCTTAATAGCTTTGTAATCTTGGGCAAGTTATTTGCTTCTCTGTGCCTCACTGCCTCATCTATAAGTTACCAATAATAGTGCCTCTACCCCTACACATCACTTAAAACAGTGCCTAGTAAGTGCTACACATGTGTTTGTTAAATTAAAAATTGACTGTTGACTGGTTATCTGTCAGGCCTTGGCCTTGTGCTGAACATTGGGAAATAGAAGATGTGGCCCCTGTCCCAGAGAGTATCTCAAAGACCACCAGCCCACTATTGATTTAAAGATGGGCAAACAACTTGGCCAAATTGACCCTCCTCCTTTCCGTGAACTGGCCAAAATGTGACTACTGGATGGTTTGATGACATCCTTCTTTTTGTGAAATCCAGTAATGTCTAAAATTCAAAGCCACTCAGAAGATGATTAACATTATTCTGTGGAATTCTCTCTTCTAAAAATTGAAACTAGAATTATTATGCAGATGAGGAAACCTTTAACCCTGAGAAGTGAAGTGACTTACCCAGGATCCTTGTTATGCTGGCAGAGAGC
This sequence comes from Ateles fusciceps, assembly GCA_036589455.1. Lineage (NCBI taxonomy): Eukaryota > Metazoa > Chordata > Mammalia > Primates > Atelidae > Ateles > Ateles fusciceps. The sequence goes on along the minus strand of JAZHEH010001672.1, from coordinate 382,461 downwards.
TTACCAGAATTGTGTCCTGCAATAATGTGGAAAGCAGAACTTGTGAATGATGATCTTATAAATTTCACTGAGGAGATTTCCAAGCAAAATGTTGAAAGTACACATTGGTTTGTTCCTTTTCTTTTAGCTAAATGTGAGAGAAACGAGATAAGTTGAGGGAAGAACCATTAAACAAAAGGGAACAAGTATTTGATGATTTGGGAAATGCTCAGTCTATCCGGATTGCAAAGGTCAAAGTATTTTGGCCACACAAAGGCTCTCTAAAGAGGTTAAATGTGTAACTCACAGATTCTCACAATCAAACCATGGGTTTTAAAGAAAGCTTATGAGGATTATCCCTCAGTCATCTTAGCAGAAGTCAAAAACAGATGAAGTTATTTCAAAAATTTTACGGACCTGGCTTTCATTCCATGACATCCATGGGAGATTCCCAAAGTTCTTATGAATTTTATACCAATAGGAACACTGTTGGCTTGCACCAAAAGGAACAGAGAGTATATTAAATGAAAGAAGGCTGTTATATCCCTCAAACTCTGCTGGCAGTCAGGAAGCTGATATAAATACTTAGGTACAGATATATACCAACTTTCATAAAAAAGGGATGATGACTCAAAGCGTGGAACTAAGAGTCCAGAGGGTGAAGCTGAGAGCCCAGAAGGTAAAGTTAAGAGCCAACAGAGGATTATTTCTAGTCCTTGGAACCTAATGGAGTTTTGCTGGACTTAAAAATTGCTTTGGGTCAGTGATTCCTTTTTACTCGATTTCCTCTTTTTTTAAAGCATAATGTCTGTAACTGTTACCCTATGCCCGTCCCACCACTGTATGTTAAGAGCAGATAACTTGTTTGTTTAGTTTCATACATCCACAGATGGAGAGGTATTATGCCCCAGAAGTTGTAGTTAAGAGATTATACCCAGAGCTGTATTTGTACTTAGTTTAGATTATGTAAATGACAAGATGTGGAACTTTTGAACTAGTGAGATTTAGATGAGATTTTTGGACTTTGAGTTGATGCTGTAATGGGATGAGACCTTTAGGGACCTTGGGATGGGGTGAATATATTTTGCATGTGGAATGGATGGGAATTATGGGAGCCACCAGAGGACAGACTGTGATAAGCAGAATTTTGGCTGTCATGATCTCCACCCTCTGATCTTACTCCTGTGGTTATGGTATGTTACATGGCAAAGGAGATTTCGCACATGCAGTTAAGGTTACTAATCAGTTGACCTTAAAATAGGGAGATTATCTTGGATTATCCACCAGACCCAATGTCATCACATTAGCCCTTAAACAAAGAAGAGGAAGTCAGAGAAATTTGAAGCATGAAAAAGACTTGTGGATGAAGTGGGCAATGTAATGAGGAATGCAAGGCAACCTTAAGGAACTGATAAAAGCTTCTAGCTAGCAACAAGTAAGCAGACAGGGTCCCTTAACCCTATAGTCACAAGGAACTCAATTCTGCCAACAACCTGAATGTGCATGGAAGCAGATTCATCCCCAGAGCCTCCAGAAAGTATCATAACCGTGCTGATCTCCTGCCCCCCCCCCCCTCTTTTTTTAATAAACTCTAAGCAGAGGATTTAGTTGACCCATGCTGTACTCAAGTTTTTGACCTAAGGAACTGTAAGATAATCAGTGTTTTAAGCCACCAAATTTATGGCAATTTGCTACAGCATCAATAGGAAACTAATACAAAGTCCGTATTCAGTTTCCAACATTATGGTGTCCATCAGGTATTAGAGTTGGAGTAAGATGGGATTAGGGAAAGGCCAAAAGATAAAAGGCTCTTCTGACCTCTCCAAGCATTCATGGTTTTTATGAAAGACTGTCTTTTGGAAAATAAAAAAAGTCATAGAGGTATAGTGGCTTAGCGGCTGCTTCTGGTGTGTTTGTAGAGGTGATTCTGTTTTTGCCTACATCAGTCCTCCAGTGTTACTATTTCCTCCCCAGTTTATGAGCCTGACCATGAAAGTGCCCTTTCTTAGCACAGTTGCAGATAGATGCTGTAACAATGAGGTTAGGGAAAGGAGCATCAGACAGCCTGGATGGTGGGGTAGGGGTTGGGGTGAGGGTACAATGGTAGGGAGTCACTGGAGACTCTGGGTCCTCTAGAGGAGGACCCTGAGGGCTTGGTACTGGCAGCTGGTTCTCAGATGTCCACAACAGATAACAGAAGGAAAAAGCAAGAGATCTGGGGTGAGAAGATCTAGGCTAGAGCCCTAGATGCCCTTTTCAGGCCATGGGTTTGTGAAATCACCCCCTCCCTAACTTCTTGGCTTCCCTTCATAAAGTCTAGATAAGGAGATGACCCACCTTGAGGAACTGTAATCCTAATTAAATAACATGATGCATGTGGAAGCATTTTGTCAGCTATCCAGTGTCACGAAGTCATAATTGGGGTTTGTTACACCTGACACCAAACTTAATAGACATTGATTGAGTGCTTCATACAAAATATCTTGGATAATACAAAGGAGACTCTGCCTGGGCTCCTGATGAATGGCAGGTGTGGCTTCCAACATGGGACTCCACAACCATGGCTCAAGTATCCTAGAGGACGGGGCAGGAGGTGGCAAGGTGCCTCTCTCCTTCCACCAAGGTGGCTTCCTTTGGCGATGAGATTGGGGAGGCTGAGGTAGAACTATATTGAAGTATTTGTGGTATTGTGATTGCTGAGTGATTTTCAAGATTAAAAAAATACTTCTCTGGGAATATGCTGTGGGGCTTGTGCAAGTGTGTACATATATGTTCACATGCACCAATATGTGGTGGTGGGAATGGGAAGAGGCCCCAATAGCATATACAGAAACATAAAAATTAATTAAAGAAAGATTGGGACTAAAAGAAAGGTCCATCCTGTTGCAGATTAGCTTCCTTCTGACTGTATAACCTCAAGTGCCTGTAGATTGCAGGTAAGATCTGAACAGAAGGGAGCTATTCTGTTCCAGTCCCCACTTCTGGAAGGCCTGGAATGGTTAGGTTCACAGGGGTGGTTTATAACAGCAGGAATGGTGCATGTCTATTTTCTGCAGGTAAGTAGGAGCGTTTTCAAAAGATGTGGTGCCTGATTATTGTGGGAGTACCTAGAATCATTCAGAGAAATTTCCAGAAATCTAGCAGTTTCCAAGAAGCAATATAAATAAAAGGGAAAAAAGTAAAGGTATTTGGCAAAACATCTAATCTCTAGGACTTTTTGACAAGGGAATTTATTATCTCACAAAATAAAAAGTCCTAAGGATGAGTGATCTGTGGAAGGTTTAATTAAATGACTTGGCAACCCATTTAGAACCCAGGTTCCTTCCATCTTTTTGCTCTGCCATCTTAGCACGTTGTTTGCTATTCCTCAGACTTGTTTTCTCATGATCACAAGGTGGCTGTAGCAGTTCCAACCATTTTAGTCTTAACAATGACATCTAAAGGTGGGAAAAGCTATTTTTTTCTCATGTGTCTATTTTTTATATTATTTTTTTTTATTGCAGTCAAAGTCACCTAACACAAAATTAACTGTGTTTTAAAGTGAACAGTTCAGTGGCATTTAGTTTATTCTCAGTGTTGTGCACCTGCCTCCTTTTCATCATCCCAAAGGAAACCACATACCCATTGAGGAATAACTTCCTTTTCCTTTCCCCTAGTCTCTGGCAACCATGAATCTGCTTTCTGTCTCTCTACATATGCCTTTCTGGCCATTTCATATAACTGGAATCATACAGTTTGTTACCTTTTTGTGTTAGGCTTCTTTCACTTAGCATAATATTTCAAGGTCCGTTTGTATTGTAGCATGTTTCGCTGCCTCATTTCTTTTTGTGGCTGCATAATATCTCATTATATGTATATACCACAACTTGTTTAATCTTTCATTGATGGTTGTTTGTGTTGTGTTCACCTTTTAGATATTATAAATAATGCTGACATGAACATTTGTATACAAGTTTTTTATATGGACAAGTGTTTGTATTTTTCTTGGGTATATACCTAGCAGTGGAATTACTAAGTCATGTGGTAACTCTATATTTAGCTTTTTGAGGAATGGCCAACAGTTTTCCACAGAATGTAAAATGACATTTTACATTCCCACCAGTAGTGCATGAGGGTTCTGATTGCTCCGCATCCTCACCAACACTGGTTATTTTCCATGGTTCTGGAAAATCCTGGTGGGTGTGAAGTGGTACCTCATTGTGGTTTTGATTTGCATTTTCCTAATGACTAATGATGTTGGGGGATCTTCCTATGTGCTTGTTGACCATTTTTAAGCTTCCCTATTGAACTCACAAGATGGTCACATTTCATTTCTCTGGGTCAAGGATAAATTCTCCCCCTCCCATACATGTTATTTGCAAGGCTTTCATATTTTTCTCTTGATATGGTTGCAGGTGCAAAGTAAATGCCAGGTGACTACATAGACACAAAAAAAGCCACTGCCCATCCCTCTGTCCTGTTATTCCTTGCTAATAGAAACCCAGTTTGATCCAGATGATGGGTAATCATGTGATTCAGGGCAGCCTACACCATTCATTCACTGGTTGTCAGTATATAAACACTCCAGTGATAGACTCCAGTGACAAAGAGGAAAAGTGATGTCAATGACAGGGCCAGTTTAGTTTAACATTTAAAAAAACTTAAAAGTGCTATTTGTGCCTTTTGCTGCATTTTGGAGTATGTGTTATAATAGCTGTACTTTGGAGCATATGTTATAAAGCAAATAACTGAAATAAGAGAAACAGTTGTGTGGAAAACATAGGTTATGAAGCTAAATTTTTGTAATCCCATTTTCCTGGCCAATGATTGGTTTAGGGTGGGCATGTGACCAGTTTTGGCCAATGGGGCATTAAGGGAAATCTGCTAGGGAGACTTCTGGAAAAAACTTCCTCATGCTTCACAGCTAGACAGCTTTGGATGTTATAGTGTGATGGTCAGAACTGCTTCAGTCACCCTGTGACCAGGAAGAGATTAGCCTAAGGACAAACCTAATATGCTAAGGATGATGGGCAAAAAGATGGAGAGAATGTGGATCCTATATGGAATTGTTCAGTCATTAATTAGCCTTCTCTGAAACCATACCACCTTTGAACATTTTATTATGTGAGACAATAAAGTCTCCCTACATTAAGTCAGTTTGACTCACTTGCAGTCAAAAGCTTTCTGAGATGCACAGCAGGAACTTGATGGCTCATCTCTCTGTAGTTTTCATCCAGAAATTTAAAGCTTAGGATAAAATAGCTGACTTCCTGATGCCCACCCAAGTTTTCAGTTGTTCAAATAGGTGTCAAGATGTGGCGGCTCTATAATGTGTCAACTCGACTAAGCTGGTACTACATTTCCCAGAGTTCCTTTCCCTGCATATTTCTAGTTAGGGTCAGCCACAGTAGAAGCTTGCAGGAAATTTGGAAGGTGGAAATAGCCAGTTTGCTCTCAGGAGTAGGTCAGGCCCTGTTGCAGCTTGTGCACATTTTTCATGGATCAGCTGGGACATCTTGTTAGTAAGTCAGCAGCCAGGTTTGCAGTTTCAGTTCTCACAGGATCTCTTCCTTCAGTGTCTCCATATCCCAGGCCAGGTGTGAGTGTGGCATATCACAGGCCAGGTGTGAGTGTGGTTTTATGGCAAAAGCACTAAGGTCTCTTGCAGGTCACCCAAGGCAGCAAAGTTGGAGGCTTGGAGATGTAGAAAGGCTAACATAAGTTTCAACTTGTTTCTCAGGTCCCAGTTGCCCTCTTTCTCACCTACTTCATGCCTACCTAACTTCAGGCTCAGCACCAGATACACATGAAACAACCAAACTGAGGCTGTCTTCCCAGTTCCCATTGCTTAAGTTATGGTGTGGTTTGGCCCTGTGTCCCTACCCAAATTTCATCTCCAATTGTAATCCCCACATGTCGAGGGAGGGACCTGGTGGGAGGTGATTGGATCATGGGGGCGGTTTCCCCATGTTGTTCTCATGAGAGTGAGTGAGTTCTCACAAGATCTGATGATTTAAAGGGGCGCTCCCCCCTTCGGTTTGTCTCTCTCCTGCCACAATGTAAGACGTGGCCTTGCTTCCCCTTTGCCTTCCACTACAATTGTACGTTTCCTGAGGCCCCCCAGTCATGTGGAACTATGAGTCAATTAAACCTCTTTTCTTTATAAATCACTGAGTCTCAGGCAGTTCTTATAGCAGTGTGAGAATGGATTAATACAGGTCAAATCCCTATAAATAAATTCCTATTCTGCATAGTTCCAGTGGTTTTGTTTCTCTGAACCCTGGCTGATACACAGAGTCAAGTTTTTCTCAACCTAGGGATTAGCTTTAGATTTTTACATTCAATTTATAGCAGGGAAAGAAGCTTAAATGAATAGAGGTAAGCTGTCTAATATGAACTCATGTACTCTTTCTGACTTAAAAAAGACAACAAATTGTGCTTTTACCATTCCATAGGGACACATCCCTAGACTGCATGTGAGTGGTGGGCCAATAGCTTGCAAACTCTGATCTTGGTGTTTTAGAATTCATCACTAATCTAGATATTTATAAGTACTAAGATGACTTGCTGAATTTATCCATTTTCATGTGAATTTTGGGCCTCATTGACCCAAGAAAGGTTATATTTTTTAATTTCCAACTTTACTGTATTTAATTATCTATCTCCACCAAAATGCTATGTAACAAACCACTGCAAAACTCAGTGGCTTAAAATATTATGTACAAATGTAGCTAATATGTCTGTGGTTTAGTGATTTAAGCTGGGCTCAGCTGGGCATTATATCTGGTCTTGCCTGGGGATCACTCACATATCTGGCGATTGGCTGTCAGCTTGTTCGAGATAGCCTTGGCTGAAATGAGTAGGGTGGCTTGGCTCTGCTCTGCAAGCCTGTTTACCCTCCAGCAGGCCATCCTGAGCATGTCCCTCATGATGATGGCAGAGGGCAAGAGCAGGCCAGTCCAATCGTGGAAGCTCCTTTCAAGCCTCTGCTTGTGTTGTGTTCTCCTACATCCTGTCACCCTAAGGCATGCCACATGGCTGAGCCTAGAGAGGCACAGGAGAAGGACACTGCAAAGTTAAATGGCAAAGGGGATGTGGTTAAAGGTAAAGGTAAAGAATATAGGCAATTTTTGCAATCTATCATACTTACCAACACTGTCTTCACAGAGGTGACGAGTATGTCAGTTGGTGCTGTTTCCAGAGCTATTTCATTTCCAATATTTATTTCTTATGGTTTTTAATTGCTATGTTAATTTGTGACACAAATTGTTCATTGTTAGCCCATTGTGTTCAAGTCTTGAGCTCAGCATCCCCCTCTCATTAGGATAAATAATTGCCTTACAAAGCTGCAGCTTTGTTCAGTGAGCTTGCCCTCCCCTTTCTTCTCAGACAAGAAAACAAGTAAAGGGTAGCAAAAACAAAAACTCCAGGGGAAAAGAGTTGCTGAAAAGTGACAAATAGACAAATACATACTGTTAGGCTAAGAATAGACTGAGTCATGGCTGCAATTGCATGAGTTACCCATCAGAAACAGTGACAAGCTGACCAATTGTAAGGCAGTTGCAAATATTGCTTATTTTTAATTGTATTCGTTTTATAGATAATTATATTAAAGCCTGTTTGTAGGATAAAAAATAAGTGTTTACATTCTTTAAATTCTTGGTAGTTTTTCTATTTGGGGGGAGTGTGTTCCTCAGCAATTTTTCTAAGAGATGCTCATTGATTCACCAAAGGTACCCACTATGTATTTGTTTTAGTTAAGGTTCCCCAGAAGCTAGACCTGAGTCAAGGATTCAATTTCAAGTAGTTTATTTGGAAGTAAAGGAAATATCATTAAGGAAGTAGGTTAAGGATGGGAAGGCAGCCAATAAGTTAGCTCTATGGACAACTGGAGAGCACAGTTCTGTTGTGGTACTCTAGGAAACCATGTAGAACATGCATTTCATAGTTACTCCACCTAAGACATGAGGAAGTTGAACATCAGTCAACTCCTAGCACTCACTGGTTGAGGGCAGTTCCTCTGGGGGCATCAATTCCCTGGCACTTCTGGCCTGACAAGTGGGCAGGCAAAGTGGGCTTCAGCAGCTAGAGAAATCCCTCAGGCCAATGCAGTGCTGGCTGTAGGAAGTCAGGCCAGCATCTGAAGTAGTAAGGGGAGGGTGTAAGAGCAGACCACCAACAGAGCCTGCTATGACTCTGTTGGATATGCTTTGAGACCTTAAGTATAGGTATTAGAACAGTTTTCTGCCTACAGAAAGTTCACCTTCTCTATTTGAGTGAATGGTTAACTTTTCATTGGAGAATAAAATGCAATAAAATTTATACATTTTCAGCTGTACTAAGATATAATTGATGTACAATAAACTATACATATGTAAAGTGTACAAATGGATGAATTTTGACATATGCATACACATCAGTGAATCTTGCCTGAAGCAATTTCTGCTGTAGTGTTCTCAGAGTGACTTTTCGATTTCCCTCATTCTTTCTGCATTTGTTAATTGGAACTCTTCTGTAGGAAATATTTGTCTCTTCTTTCTCATTTATTCATTCAATCATTTATTTACGTCAGTATGGATTCATAAATATTTATTGTAATCTTTGAGTTATAATCTAATACTATTGTTATTTAGTTTGTTGCTAAAATTGTTTACCTTTGCCAATCAGAAGCTCTTTCAGGTTGGCTCCTGTGTCCTTTTGACATGCCCCCATCCCCCCCTTTTTTTTAGCATCTCTATCTTTATTTTAATAGAGTATCTGTCACATTCATGAGGAGTTATGACTGCTTCTACATTGGTTAGCATTAGGCTTGGCTGCCTGTAGCAAAAAACTTTAGGTAATAGTGTTTGAAACAAGATTGCATTTTATTTCTTTTTTTTCTCTCTCTTTTTGTTTGAGACAGGATCTCACTTGGTCACTCAGGCTGGAGTGTAGTGGTGTGATCATTGCTCGTTGCAGCCTTGACTTCCAGATTCAAGTGATCCTCCCACCTCAACCTCCCTCATAGCTGAAAATGCAGGTGTGCACCACCTTGCCCAGCTAATTTTTAAATTTTTTTGTAGAGAAGAGTTCTTGCTATGTTGCCTAGGCTGGTCTTGGAACTTCTGGGCTCAAGCAATCCTCCCACCTTGGCCTCCCTAAGTGCTGGGATTATAGGCATGAACCACAATGTCCAGCCTTTTTCTCTTTTGATATATCATGCTCATAAATTAGAAGACTCAATATTGTCAGATTGTCAGTTCTTTCCAAATTATAGATTCAAAGCAATGCCAGTCAAAAATCCAAGAATTTTTTTTTGGTAGAAACTGGCAGACTGGCTAAAATTTATATGGAAAATTCAAGGAACTAAAACAGCTAAGACAATTTCAAAACAAACAAACAAACACAAAGAACAAGGGCAAAGTCAGTGGACTCTCGGGATTACAAGACTCACTATAAAGCTATAGTAATCAAGACAGAATGGCATTGGCATAAGGACAGACATACATCAGTGGGACAAAATAAAAGTCCGTAAATAGTTCACTACATACATGGCTAAGTTTTTTACAAAGGTACTTAGATCATTCAATGTGGAAAGGATAGTCTTTCAACAAATGATGCTGAAATAACTAGATAACCATATGTAAAAAAGATGAATTTCAACCCTTACCTAGTACCATAGGTAAAAATCAGTTTGAGTTGCATCATAAACCAAAATGTAAGCATTAAAACTATAAAAATTCTGGAAGAAAGCATAAGGAGAAATCTTAGGGGTCTTGGGTAGGTAAAGTATTCTTTAAAAGAGCACAAAAAGCACAAACCATAAGAGAAAGAATTGGCTAATTAGACTTAATCAAAATGAAAACTTCTGCTCTTTTAGGACAATGTTAAGAAAATGGAAGGATCAGTTGCACTCTGGAAGAAAATATTTACAAAGCGCATTGTTTTATGAGGGATTTATATTCTAAATACAACTCATTAATAAGACAATTAAAAATATGTGAACAAGATTTGAACATATTTCATAAAGAAGAAATATGGATGGTATATAAACATATGAAAAGATGTTCAACATTAATCATTAGAGAAATGCAGATTAAAACCACAAAGAGGTACCACTACTTGTCTACTAAAATGGGTAAAATGAAAAATTCTGACACTATAAAGTGCTGACAAGGATGTAGAGCCATTGGAACTCTTATACATTGGTGGTGAGTGAAACAGATTTAGCAAATTCTTATAAAATTAAACATATACCTATCATATTACTCATAAATCCCATTAAAGAGAAATGAACAGGCCAGGCATAGTGGCTCATGCCTATAATCCCAGCACTTTGGGAAGCCCATGCAGGTAGGATCGCTTGAGACTAGGAGTTTGACACCAGCCTGGGCAACATAGTGAGACCTCATCTCTACTAAAAAAACAAAGGAAGTTTACAGGAAATTTGTTATAAAAAATCAAAAAATCAACCAGGCATGGTAGCTATATTAGTCTCTTTCACACTGCTATAAAGAAGTACCTGATACTGGGTAATTTATAAAGGAAAGAGGTTTAATTGACTCACACTTCTGCATGGCTGGGGAGGCCTCAGGGAATTTACAATCATGGTGAAAGGTGAAGCAGGCACCTTCTTCACAAGGTGGCAGGAGAGAGTATGTGAAGGAGGGAACTGTCAGACACTTATAAAACCATCAGATCGCATGAGATCTCGCTCACTATCACAAGAACAGCATGGGGAAACTGCCCCCATGATCCAATCAGCTCCCCTGTGTCAACACATGGGATTACAGGTCCCTCCTCGACATGTGAGGATTACAACTGAAGATGAGATTTGGGTGGGGACACAGTGCCAAACCATATCAGTGGCCATGCCCATAGTTCTGTCTACTTGGGAGGCTGAGGTGAGAGGATCACTTGAGCCCAGGAGATGGAGGCTGCAGTGAGCCATGATCACACCACTGCACTCCAGCCTGGATGACAGAGTAAGACCCTGTCTCAGAAAAAAAAAAAGGACAATGTTTGCACAAGGACTTGTACACAAGTAGTTATAGCAGCTAGAAATAACCAATATATCCATTAACTGATAAATGGATAAACAAATGAGGTGGCTGAGCCACAAAAGGCACAAACTATTCATACATGCAATGACATGAACAGATCTCAAAAGCATTATGCTAAGTGAGAAAAGCTGGATACAAAAGGCTACATAGTATGTTTGCAATTATGTGACATTCTGGACAAAGTAAGTTATTTGGACAGAAATCAAATCAGAGAGATTGCTAGGGGCTGGGATGAGGGAAGGGCTTGAATGCAAGGGAATATGAGAGAATTTTGGGGGGGTAGGATGGAAATGTTCTGCTATCTTGAATGTGGTGGCGGTTCTGTGTAAACTCATCAAAATTCATCGAACTGTATAGCTAAAAAGGGTAGAATTTTACCACATGTACATTATTCAGTGGACCTGATTTTAAGGAACAGAATTTTATTTTTATCTAAGGTAAGATAAATCTTGGAGGTAATAGACCAGGGCTAGTATAGTGGCTTCATGTTGTGTCAGGAAGCCTGTTGAGTATCATTTTGTTTTATAATCCTTAGCGTATGGGATTTTTTTCTCTAAGTTACATCAGTGGTCCAATATGGTTAACTTGGATCTGCAACCATCACGTCCATACTATTCAGGCAGTAGGAAGGAGAAGGGAGGGAATTACCACTCTTTCAAAGAGACTTCCTATAAACTGTACATATATGTGTGTGTGTATCCTTTTACATTTCATTGGTGCAATATTTAGTCATTTTATTACATCTAATTGCAAAGAGACTCGGAAAATGTAACCTTTAAGCTGTGCTATAGTTATATTGAATAAAATTGAGATTCCATTACTTGAAAGAAGAGTATGATGAGAGTTGTGATAGGCAAAAAAGAGTGGCTGTCACAAACTGAAGAAAATGTGAATCTTCCATATATTGCAAATCCCCAAACAAGCAGTTGTGCTTGGTTTACTTTTCTGGTTCTCAAGGGAATATGTTTTTCTTCATGTAGAAAATCAGCACTTCTTTGATGTGCACAAGCCTCTTTTGAAAGGGGGGTTACTTAAATAAAACATGTCTTAAGATTGAGGACAGAGGCATCAAACAGGTGAACTACTGGGCTTCAACTTTCACTCCATATGTATTTATTCACCAACTCAGAACACACTCTTTCTTATATCCAGAAAAGAATTAACCAATTCTTCTATATTTACTTCTATCTCTAGCATTAGTCTAATGATAACTGATCATCATTCATGATTAACATCATTGGTAAGTTAAAGCTTACCTATTAAAGACTAAAAACTTAACTGAGCAAAAGACAGTAGTCAACAGAGAAAGTACCAATACTTTTTAAAACACCAGTAAAGTTTACCATGTACCTTCCCATCCATTCTCTCATATATCTTCCACACAGTCTACCATTTTTAGGGCAAATTTTGACCAGCAAGTTACTGAGGCAAAAAACATTTTCCCTACAAATGATGTCATACAATCACAAAAGTATGATCTCAATATGCCTTGAAGAAAATACCTAGTTTTTGGAGGAAAAAATCCCTGGAATGAAAACTAGAGTTTCCATTATAGCTTTTCCATGTTGCGAACTGTTCCTCAGCAAAAGAATTTGTCATTTCTCTTTGGAAAAAAGACCTGACCTTTTGGCCTTGGGTTTCTGCTATCTGGGGACTGATTTGCTGGTTGCTTTCCTGAGAAGTAAAGACTGGCTTGGGTGTGCTTGCTCTGTTATAGTTGTTGCCTTTTATATCAGATGCTCATCTATAACTGACAAAAGTTTTTGGTGGCTCCTTATGTTAGTCCAAGAGAAGGAGGAGCAAACTCCTCCATTTGTTTAGGGGAAGAGGGAAAGTGGTGGTGGCACAAATAACTGATAGATATATTTGAGATCCAGCTCTTAGAATAGGCAGACTCTAAGGGTGTGACCAAAAAACATGTGTTGTATCAGTCAGCTATCACCACAATAATGCTGCATTAAAAGCCATTCTAAAACTCAGTGGCTTAAATCATTTGTTCTTGCTCATGCACCTGTGAGTTGGCTGGCATTTGGATGATATAGACTGTGCTTGGCTGAACTTGGCCTGCAAGTTGAAGGTTGGGTCCAGACTAGCTCCCAGTGTCTCTCTTCTTCTTGGACCAGAAAGTTTTAGCTGGGTATGTTCTCATAGCATTGACAGAAGCATAAAAGGGGTGAGGGGGAAACACTCAGCTCCTTTAAGGTCTAAGCTCAGAACTGACATGCTCACTTTTGTCTGCATTCCACATGGCCAAGAAACATCATCAATGGATAAGGGAAATATACTCCACCTATAGATCAAAGAAATACAACATCACAGATAAGGGCAAAGGACATTGATACAGGGAAGGGTGGATAATTAGAAATAATAATGCAATACCTACTGAGAAGAAGCAGCAGCCATCTTTTACTTCCACACTTTTAGCTAATCCATCCTACTGAGAAGAAGCAATAGCCATCTTTACTTCCACACTTTTAGCTAATCCATTTCACTCCTGCCCAAGACTGTAGCATTCTTTAAAAGTGAACTGCCTGGAATTAATATTACTGGGAATGTTGGAGCAGGGACCTCTGAAAATCCTCTGCTCTATAAAAGTAACAAGAACATTGGCAAATAAGGTCACAGTCAACTTTTTCAGAACTCTGGAAATTAACCCAAAGCTTGTAGCAATCTGAGAAGCATTTAATTTTTTTAAACAGGCTGACCCTCAGTAAGAACAGTGAGTTTTCTGGGATCTTAACTCGGTTAGTTCCCATCCTCCTCTCCCCAGTTCTGTGATAGCCTTGAAAACTAATAGCCTGCAACTGCAGTGAAAACCAGCAACTTGGTAGCCACTGGGTGAGTCAGAACAGAGTTGGAGCTCTTTCAAAGCCCCATTCTTAGAGAACTGTCATTATTTGACCTATTTTACAGTTCCCTGGAAAATCTCACTCAAAAATACTTGTCTTTATTTGACCTGACTCAGAGCTCATCCAGTGTGAACTGCCTTCTCCTAAGGGCATTTGTAAAAACAATCAGCAGCAGTTGTTTAATATCATGGCTGCCTGAGGCAGTGGTAAAAGTTGAGACAAATAACAAGCTAACTAAAAAACATAAATGGAAAAACTAGGAAATGAGATTCTTCATAAGTGGCCTTGAAAAGCTCTCATATCTCCTGGAAATCTAGAAGGCTACACACATGTACACATGTATGGGTTTGAGTGCATACTCAGGGCTAGCATACATGCTAGAAGAATAACTGAGAAGGTCCTAAGCCCTCACTTCTGACTGACCTTAAGCTTCTGCATAAGCAGAAAGGGAAGGCTGTGACAGAGTTCTAAACTAGTTCTGTAAATTAACCAACGGCTTATAACAATTAAAAAAAAATGACTAAATCTAGACAAGAATTGTAAGAACATTCATACTGGCTGAGTGTTAAAGGTGTATCCTAACGTTAGCAAAGAGCCCCTCAGCAAAGACTCAAATTTATTGGTTCAAGGCATTTAAGGAAATGACAGTACAATTATTAACTGACTACTAAGCTAAGTAGAAGCAAAGAATACAGACTTTACAGAATTAGTTAGGAATGTCACTGAACAAAGCAACAACACCAAACAACAACAACGACAAACCATGGGGAGGAGGAAGAACCTGATTTTCAGAGTTGCCACATCACATTATACAAAATGTCCAGTTTGTAATGACAAATTATAGGACATGAAAAGAACAAAGTATGCCCCAAATATGGGAGTAAAAGCAATTAATAGAAACTGTTCTTGAGGAGGCCCAAATCTTGGCTTATTAGACAAATACATAATTTAAATCAGCTATTTTAAATATATTCAACAGTGAAGGGAAACCATATCTTAAAAGCTAAAGGAAAGCATGAGAATGTTGTCTCACCAAATAGAGAATACCAATAAAGAGATAGAAATTATAAAAGCAGACAAATAAAAATTCAGGGTTGAAAAGTACTAGAGGGGGAAAAACAGCAAATTTGATCAGGTTGAAGAAAGAATCAGTGAACTTGAAGAGAGGTGAATTGAGATTGTTCATTCTTAGGAAAGAAACTTAAAAATGAAGAAAAATGAACAGAGCCTCAGAAGCCTATGGGACACTGTAAAACATACCATTAGTTGTATAATGGGAGTCCCAGAAGAGAGAAGAGGATAAAGGGGCAGAAATAATGGATGAAACCTCCCAAATTTGATGACAAACATGAATCTACAAATCCAAGAATCTCAATGAACTCCAAGTTGGAAAAAGTCAGAGCATCACATGAAGACACCTCATAATCAAACTGTTGAAAATCAAAGGTAAAGAAAGAATCTTGAAAGTAGCAAAAAAGAAGCAACTCATCATGTACAAGCGATCCCTCAATAAGATTAAGAGCTGATTTCTCACCAGAAACCACTGAAGCTAGAAAATAGTGTGATGACATATTCAAAGTGCTGAAAGAAAAATTATCAACCAAAAATTTGATATTCAGCAAAACTGTTCTTTAGAAATGAAGTCATTCTGAAATAAACAAAAATGGAGAGAATTTGTCACAAGCAGTCCTGTCCTACAAGACATAGTAAATACTGCAATGAAAGGACACTAGATAGTAAGTTGACTCCACATCAAGAAACAGAGAACACCAGTAAAGGTAACTACATAGGTAAAGATAAAAAACAGTATAAATATATTTTGTTGGTAACTCTTTCTTTTCTCCTCTCTGATTAAAAAGACAACTACACAAAGCAAAAATTATAAATCTGTTGATGAACATGTGTAAAGATGTGATTTGTAGAAAATAACAGCACAGAAGAGGCAGGAAGGAATGGAACTATGTAGGAGCAAAGTTTTTGTGTATTACTGAAATTAAGTTGTGAAACTATATTTTTATAAGTCAAGATACAAGTGTTATATGTTAAAATATAAGTTCCAACACCCAGGGAAATCACTAAGAAAATGACCCAAAAATATAGCAAAATGATAGATATATATTTCACATTATTAATAATTACATTAAGTATAAATGAATTAAACACTCCAATCAAAAGGCAGAGATATGACAGAATAGATTACAAAAAGCTTGATCCAATAATACATGGTCTACAAGAGATACACTTTAGATTCAAAGACACAAATAAGTTAAAAGCAAAATGACAGAAAAAGGTATGTCATGAAACAGCCAAAAAGAACTAGAGTGGCTATACTAATATCAGACAAAATAGACTTTAAGACAGAAATAGTTACTGGTGACAAAGAAGAACATCAGGGAAGATATAACAATCATAAACATATGTTCACCTAACAACAGAGTCCTAAAATATATGAAGCAAAAGCTGTCAAAATTGAAGCAAGAAATAGACAATACTTATGAATTGCAGCTAGAACAGAGCTTACAGAGAAATTTATAGCTGTACATACCTACATTAAAAAGAAGGCCGGGTGCAGTGTCTCATGCCTGTAGTCCCAGCACTTTGAGAGGCTGAGGTGGGCAGATCATCTGAGATCAGGAGTTCGAGACCAACCTGACCGACATGGAGAAACCCCACTCTACTAAAAATACAAAATTAGCCGGGCGTGATTGCACATGCCTGTAATCCCAGCTACTCGGGAGGTGGAGGCAGGGGAATCGCTTGAACCTGGGAGGTGTAAGTTGCAGAGAGCTGAGATCACACCTTGCACTCCAGGCTGGGTGACAGGAGTGAAATTCCGTCTCAAAAAAAAAAAAAAAAAAATCCCCAGTCAATAACCTAATTTTCCACCTTTAGAAACTTAGAAAAACAACAGAAAACTAAACCCTAAGCAAGCAGAAGAAAAGAAATAACAAAGAGTAGAATGGAAATTAATGAAATGAAAAATATAAAAACAATAGAGAAATATCAATGAAACCAAGAGCTGGGTATTTGAAAAGATGAACAAAATTAATCAACCTTTATTGGGTCAGTTCTGTAGTGTGTTCAAAACAGTTATCTTTTATGTCCTTAGCTCTCTTTCTCCCATTTCTGCAGGGGTTATTTCTAACCCTCTTCATTTTCCTAGATACCCCACCACCGCCACCACACACACACACACACGCACACACACACGCACCACTTTAACTGAATTTACAGGAAACAAACGTCATTATTTTCATAGAGAAAATAGAAGCCGTTAGATGGGAAATTATTCAACTTCTGACCACCAGACTAACTAACAGCCCTGGCTCATTCCATGGATCCGTTGAGTCAATCAGGCTGTGAGAGAAACCTCTGGCAATGACTTTTGAAAACAAACTGCATATTTAAGTGGGTGATGGATCAACCAGTTTGGATAAACTAAGGGAACCTGGACCTTTGCCTACTGCCACCAACAGAACCAGGGTGGCTCCTGGCTGCTTTGCTTGGGATGAGCTCAGCAATGAAGTGCCTATTTGTTTGCTGGTTAGAAATTGTTCTTAGTATCTGCCTTTCTGAGAATCTTCTTCTCCCCTTGGGCATTTAACATGGGTCCAATATTTTCATGTGACATTCCCCAGAATTCTGTTTTAAGGATGCTACTCCATTTTTATTCCATTTGCAGGGAATCAGGTTGTAAACCAATTTGCACCCTGTTTAATTGTCTGAGGGAGGAGCAGAGTGTGCTTTTGAACAAACTGCTTTAGAAAATTACTTGGAGTGTGCTTTTAGCAATGCCCTGGCCTAATGTTGAAGCATCATGTCAGAGAGGTTGTTTATCATTACTCATTTACTTCTAAGCTTGGGAAGCAGGAGTGGTTTGAAGGGAGGAGAGTTTGGGTGGTGGGGGAGGAGAAAGAACAGCCTGCGTACTTGTTTGCTCATGGTGGTGGAGAATGTTATGCCCTGTCCTTACTCTTGAAGAGAAATTATGCATAGCTTTATACAAGTAACCTGATCCCTCTCTGCAAAAGGCACTGCGGTATATGTGAACAAAAGAGATATTCTTGCATTTGCTGAAATAAAGAAAAAGAGAGAAAGGGAAAAAGCAAGCAAGTTGTGGCTTCTTCTAATGCTCTATTCCTAAAATTCCTTTATGCCTTAATGATTATTATACATAATTTTATGATTATATTGAGTTCCAACACAAGAGGGAAGCTAGATAGTCCAAAGCTCTCTTTTGATTCTCTGATCCTCTTGCCTCTGACCTGGGTGATAATAGCAGTGGAGGGGTTGGAAGTTGCTGTGGGGACAGAGGTGGAAGAAGTGTTTCTTTCTTTGTCACCCACAGAGTCCCTGAATATATTTCTCCTCTGGTACCAGAGGGTTTGTGTTGTCAGTTAAGCCCAGAAAAAAAGATAATTATAGTGGCTAAGACATGGAGAGATTGGGCTTATCTGGGACTCCAGTGACTGTGGGCTACTCCCCCAGGAACTGCAGTTGTTTCATTGCTACTAATCCACAGCCTGCTGTAACGGGGGAAAATAATAAATGAACCCAGAACATTATGTTGGGTTTTAGCTCGTGACTTAAAAGGCTGAGATTTTTACAGTCATGGACATCTGCTCACAGGAGCCCGCAACATCTGCAGCACTTGTAGTCATTCTTTGCAAAGGACCATAAAGTTTATAGAAAAATGAATCCACCCAGACACAGAGGAGACCTGGCAGAACCACCTTCCTGGCTGAGAAGTTTATTTTATATTCCAGCCTGAGCTACAGAACATTGTGTGCCTATACCTGAGGATGTGTGAGAGAAAACAGAGCTGGGATTTCTTCTCTGCCCTTCTCTACACACATGTGTATGCCCCAGTCACACTTACAGAGTCCCTGCTGTATGCTGAGTGCTTTGTCATTTATGTTACCTTCTTTAACTCTCATAACAGCCATGTTGGTGGCCATTAGCTCTTTCCACAGTGGTGTGTACAAATGTACACAGACAATTTTAGGCATACATATTGATTTGGGAATTTTTAAGTCCCAAACAGTTTCTGAAGTCTGGATTCACAATTATATGGTGAGGAAAAGGTAAATAGAGGTGGTGTCATATAGAAAGAGCACTGGATTAAGATTTGGGAGACCTCCATTCTGATCTCGGTTCCGAGGCCTTTTTGTGTTGATTTCTTTGGGGCTTCTATTTCTCATGTATATAGTGTGGGAGTTGGATTTAGCTTCTCTGTCTCTTATAGTTCTCATGCTAAATAAACCAGGAATCAATACCCAGTATGACTTCAACCGTGTAACATAAATATGTAGGAAAAAGGCAAGAAGGAACTATGCCAAAATGTTTTCAGAGGTTGCCTTTGGGTGGTAGGATTATGAGGGACCACTAACTTTATTCTTTGTTCTTTTTGGCTTCTTCCAAATCTTCTATAAAGTATGTATATTTTGTCTATGATCTGAAGAATGTTGTAAAAACTTTGAGCCATTTGGTGAAGATAGCACTGCCTTTTTATTGTATTATCTCCTTTATTCAGGTAGACCTCTGTTACAGCAGCCAGACCAAAGTGACATCGCTACTGAGTCTTCCCTACTTAACTATTGTCCACTCAGATCACTACCATGGCACTGTCTTAGACATGCTTACTTGTTGTTTTAGGTGTTTTAGACTTTATGGTATATATGTGTGGTTTATACACGCAACTAGATTAAAAGCTTCTCAAGACTGGGGAGAGTCGGTGTTCTGCTTGTTTTTATTTGTTTGTTTGTTTACAGATGCTCTGGTACTGCCCATTGTAGGCACTTAGAGTTGTTACATGTTGACAGAGCAAATGAGTAAAAGAGTACATTACAATGTCTTGGATCTAGGAGTTTCTTCCATTATGCAGCCAACACAACTGACAGGGCTTTGTATTAGGAGCCAAGATAGGATTCTAAAAAGTTCTATCCAATGTGGCTATTGTTTTCCAGGAGCTTGTAGTTCAGCAGGGGAGATTATACACATATATGAATGTCTGCAATTAAAAACTGTATGATGGGTGCCATTGGAGTGATGGAAACTTTGGAGCACAGGATCTCTGAGGAGGGAGAATTTACTTCCAACAAGATATCAGGAAAATTATACCTGACATTTTAGGCGCCTCACAAAACCTCTGGTCTCCCTCTGGTTTCAGACACAGCTGCAGTGGATAGTTCCAGGCAAGCTTGGAGTCATGCTGACAGCATCCCACCTCAAGTTGGCACATGTATCTTTCAGCTTCAGGGCTTTATCTAATGCTGTGGGAGCTGGCTTGGTCCATGTGCAAGAGCAGTTTAAAGGTGTGGGGAAGATACTGTTCAGTGGGGTAATTCTCAACCAATAGAAGATGGGGGCCAGGCATGGTGGCTCACCAGTAATCCCAGCACTTTGGGAGATGGAGGTAGGAGGATCACTTGAGCCCAGGAGTTTGAGACCAGCCTGGGCAACATGGTGAAACCTCATTTATACAAAAAATACAATAATTAGCTGGGCATGGTAGTGCATGCCTGTAGATCCAGCTACTTGGGAGGCTGAAGTGGGAGGATCTCTGGCCTGACGGGTGGAGGTTGCAGTGAGCCAAGATTTTACCACTATACTCCAGCTGCAGCAACAGAGCAAGACTCTGTCTGAGAGGCATCCCATGGCTTCTCAGGATCTCTGTAGAATTTACCTCTCATTGCCTTCAACAGTGATCTCAGTAGAGTACCCTTATATTGGCTTGTACCCCATATCTGTTTTACTGTCTTCACTTCTTCACTCAATATCTGTATTCAAGTTCTTGTTTCAGGCTCTGTTTTTGAAACAACCTAAACTAAGGCAGAAGTTATTACGGCTTCAGAGGCATTTGAACTTGGCCTTGTCCACAGGCAAAGACAAGGAGAAAGGGGAGGTTTCAGTTAGAGGCACGTTGTAGAGAAGGCATGGGAGAGCGTAGTACATTGCTTGCAGTAGTAGTTTTGAAGTTCCTCTTATAAAGACATGGAATCTGTTCTCTACTCTTTCAATCTGAACTGGCTTTGACATGCTTTGTCCAATAAAACACTGCAGAAGTGAGGCTGTGTGAGTTCTAGGCTTGGGCCTCAGGTAGCTCAACATAATTCTGCTCTCATTGTCATGAAGCAGAAACTGCCATATTTGCAAGACAGGACTAGCCTGCTGCAGGATGAGAGACCATGTGAAGCAATGACAAGCTGCCCCAGCTGAGGAATCTTCTAGACCTATAGCCCCCAGCCAGCTAAGCAGCTGACCACAGACATGGGTGAGCACAACTGGACCAGAAGAACCTCTCAGCTAAGCTCAACACAAATTGTGATTTGAAGAATTGTGTTGTTTTAAGCTAAGTTTTGGAATGGTTTGCTATGCAATGAAAGCTAACTGATATATCTAGGGGAAAACTTGATCATTCTGATGAGTTAGAAGATGGCATCCATGGCAAATTGGGGCTATATTAGGCTTTGAATGCCATACTAAAAATTTTAGAATTAATTCAATAGGTAAAGAAGCACTGTAGGGCTGGGCATGATGGCTCACACCTGTAATTCCAGCACTTTGATGGGGCCAAGGCAAGAGGATCACTTGAGCCTAGGAGTTTGAGACTAGCCTGGGCACCAGAGTGAGACCACATATCTACAAAAAATTTTTAAAAAATTAGCCAGGTGTGGTGGTGCATGTCTGTAGTCCCACCTACTTGGGAGGCTGAGGTGGGAGGATTGCTTGAGCCTGGGAAGTTGAGGCTCTAGTGAGTGTGATCATGATACTGTGCTGCAGTGTGGGTGATAGAGTGAGACTCTATCTCAAAAAAGAAAAAAAAACAAAGAAGGACTATGGAAGAAAAGAATGGCTGAACATCAAAGTTTTGGGTTCCCCATTCTGTAGTGTTGAGTAGACCTTACAAAATGGGGTAGAGCCCATTTTGCCAGAGAGGGTCTACCCAGCCAGGGACTGTCTTTCCCCAGTTCTCTTTGCACATGACTAGTTCCTCCAGTGGGATGCAAGTGGCAGGGGTATGTGTAACCTTCAGGCTGAGATGGCTAGGGGTTAGGTATAGGACCCTCCAAGCTATCCCTCTGTCCCATCTGGCAGTTGGATGATACCCAGCCAATCTTGCACCTACAGGATGGTAGAACCTCAAGATGGACATACCCCAAATTCCTGAGTCTCCCCATGGAGGAGAACCATTCAGCAGAGTGGACTTTGCATGAGCAAGAAATAAACTTCTATCATCTTAGGTCATTGAGATTTGGGGGTTGTTGCAGCATCTGGCATTACTTGCCCTGACGAATGTTGGCACCATCACAGGAATTTGAGTTGGGTATTATACTCCTCAGAACAGTGGTTTGGAGATGTAGGCTTTAGCAGCCAAAGGCAGGGTGAAATGGCTCCTCCAGCCTTCTGGGACTAAGGAGACAACGACCTGGATATGACTTTGGCTATGAAACAAAAAGGAAAGCACCAAAGTAGAGTGTCCTTTCAAGTTAGACATTTTACTTCCAGGGTAAGAAACTGGTTAAATTTTGGACAGTCCTACCATGCACAAGAAAATATTTACTCCTAAACTTGTTTCCATCTGTTTGGTTGTTAGTTAGAAAACTGGCTCTAGGATTTCAAGATTGGAATCTTCAAAGGCCAGTTCTTCAAAAAAATACATCTGAAGGTTCTTTTAAAGGATAATGATAATAATGCCAGATCTGCCAGAGAGGTGCTGTCCCTTCTCTGAGTCTGGGATACATTTTTCCTTTCTGCCATGCACTACTGAGATCCTAATCTAAACAAAATAGATGCTACCATTTGGCTGCTTAGTTCTTTGTGAGTGACACAGGCCCTCCTGAGGAAGCAGGATGATCTTTAGGTATTTTCTGGGGAAAGATTTAGATGGATTTCACTTCTGGTCACTCTGGGGGAATTCAGTGCCTGTCTGTGGGAGCATTTTGGAGCCACATGCTTCTGAGAGAGACTCATCCCTTAGAATTGCTCCTTGAGACAACAAGCCATCCTTGGCACTTTGGAGCTGTGCCACTGCCACCAGTAACTTTACTCCTTTGTGCCATTGGTTGGCTTGGCCTGGCCTCTCCCCACCTCTCTTTGCCAGACTCCAAAGGCCAGGTTTATCTCAGACAGTAAAAACTTTGTAGGACATCCTTGACTCCATCTGTCTGGCTGGCAGGGTGTTTGCCTATTGCCTGTGGCCACACCAACAGACACCCTGCCTACAGGTCCCCTGGTATTGGCCTCTCCCCTGCTCTAGCCTGTTTGTCAAATCTTCTTGGCCTGGCCTGCCCCAGCCAAGCCCAGATTTTGACAATATCCCAAGGGCAGCTGTATCTCTCCAGCTGTGCTTCATGGCGGCCTTGGAGTGCTTCCCCACCCAGCTCCCAGAGGCCTCTGAAATGTTGAGAGCTTTGACCTAGACCTGGCTCACCTCACACCATAACTAACCAGTTTATTATAGCATGCAATAAACCTCAAACCAGCTTGACTCAGATTCTTAAAGGGCCAGTTCCAAACACCCCGTATCATCCTGGCAAAGCATAATGCTAATTTTATTTAAACCTCTTTCTAACGTTGAAATGGGCAAAATGTATCTTCAGTATCCCACAGCATCCACTTTAGGCCTTTCAAGAGATGTGAGATTCCTTCTAATATATGAACAAATATGCCATAATTATAATTTTTTTTGAGACGGTCTCACTCTGTTGCCCAGGCTGGAGTGCAGTGGTGCAATCACAGCTCACTGCAGCCTTGGCCTCCTGGGCTCAAGAAATCCTCCTACCTCAGCCTCCCTAGAGATGGGACTACAGGTGCACACCACCACACCTGGCTAATTTTTATATTTTTATTATTTTGTGGAGATGGCATTTTGCCATGTTGCCCAGCCTGGTCTCAAATTCCTGGGCTCCAGTAGTTCACCCACCTCAACCTCCCGAAGTGCTGGGATTACAGGTGTGATCCACCACACCTGGTTCATAATTATAATTCTTGTGTTTTTCTTCTGCACTTTTTTTAAAAAGCTGAACCTAAGAATAATACTGGGACTGAAATATTGGCCACCCCTATGATGGGAGTGATGATGATGGTAACACCAATGTTCATTGAGTACATGTCAGGCTCATCTAAAGATTAATTATATACATGATCTTATTGAGTCCCATGATATGTTTGCCCTGTGAGATAGATGTTACCCTATTTTGTAGATGAGGAAACAAATATACAAAGACTAAATAACTTGCCCAATTTCAGAAAATACAACAATAGGTAGGTAGGCTTAGAATCCTGGCCATGTCATACTAGAATTTGTGCTGTTAGCTCTGTTATCCTGTATCTTGATTTGTGGCAGACAGGCTGATATGGTTTGGTTCTGTGTCCCCACCAAAATCTCACAGCGAAGTGTAATTCCCATTGTTGAGGAAGGAACCTGGTGGGGGTGATTGGATCATGGGGGTGGATTTCCCCTCTTACTGTTCTTGTGATAGTGAGTGAGTTCTCATGAGATCTGGTTGTTTGAAAGTGTGTAGCAACTCCCACTTCACTCTTTTCCTCTTGCTCCACACACGTAAGAAGTGCCTACTTCCCCTTCACCTTTTACCATGATTATAAGTTTCCTAAGGCCTCCCAGCCATGCTTCCTGTACAGCCTGCAGAACCATGAGCCCATTAAACTTCTTTTCTTTATAAATTACCCAGTCTCAGGTAGTTCTTTATAGAAATGTGAGAATGGACTACAGGCCCTAGGTGATGGTTTTTCTGTCTTAATTAAATCTGGGAGCAAAAATGGTAGAATTTTTTCTATACTGGGACAAACAGGAGTTATTTACTTATTCTGTTTAATTACACTAGTCAGTGTCAGCTCTTCACAGCAGAAAAATTCAAATAACTTCCTAAAATTCAGAATACAAAATCATTACATAATTTTACCACCCAGAGATACACTGTTAACACTTGAATATTTTATTTAGTATTCATTTTTAATGTTTTCTAATCTCATATTATTAATAAAAGTAATTTTAGAAAGTACGGAGAATCAAAAAGGAGGAAATCAAAGTCATTCCAAATTTTACTATATTGTTATTTTCCAGAGTCTTTGTGTGTGTATCATAGTCCTTTGTAATCTGAGCTTTGTAATTTGATAATATTTTATAAATGTCTTTCATCTAAAATAATACATCTATTAGTTTTCTACTTCAGTATAACAAATTACCACAAATTCAGAGGCTAAAAACAACACATATTAATTATCTTACAGTTTCCACGAATCAGGAGCTCAGGCACAGTTTAGCTTGATTCTCTGCTCAGAGTCTCACAAGGCTGCTATCAAGAGGTAGGCCAAGCTGTTTTCTCATCTGGAAGTTTGACTGAGGAAGGATTCTCATCCAAGCTCATTTGGGTTGTTGACACAATTTATTTTCTTGAGGGTGTATGATGAGGGCCTGACTTCTTCCTGGATCTTGAATGGAGACTACTCTTAGGTCCTAGAGGTCACCCACAATTGCCTGCAGGTGGCCCTCTCTGTATCATGGTGGTTTGTTTCCTTAAGGCCTGTAAGATGAGTATTATATCTCTGTCTCTATCATAATCTAAGCACAAGAGTGAGACCCCATCACCTTTGCCATATTCTATTTGTTAGAAGGAAGTCTCAGGTCCTGCTCATACTCCACAAGTGGAGGGTATTACACAGGGTGTGAACATGAAGCTACTCTAGGGTTCATTTGCCATACATCACTTAGAATTGAGCCACACTATTTCTTCGTTTGAAATAGTGTGGCTCAATTCTAAGTGGTGTATGACAAATGAATCCCTTATATTTGAACCTTTAATGAATCCCTTCTATTTCAACCTTACCGTTCCCATTTTTCTTTTGTCATTTTAAATAAAACTGCAGTGATCACCCAATCACCCTTGTGGTTCAATCTTTGCATAGGCCCTTAATTATTTTCTTTCATGAATTATAAAAGATGGATTTGTTGGGTTAAAAAGTTCACATATTTTAGAGGCAATTGATAGTATTGCTAAATTGCTCCCTAGGTCAATTTCCCTGAGTGGTGTAGGAGGGCACAGGAGGCATTTTAGCAAACTAAAATTTTAGTAACCTAAGTTAACATTTGTAAAGTGCTTGAAGAGTCCTGGGCACACTGGAAAGTCATATGTACATATTAAGTAAAATGAATTAAAAAAAAAAACGAATTGAGTTACATCATCCTTACAACAACCTGTGAAGTAAATACTAATGCTATTCCCATTTTATAGAAGAAGATGAGGCCAGAAGGGTAAACAAAAGGTGACTAACTTAAATACCAAAGGCTTGAACTGCATTCCAGCTTCTTCACTCATCAAGCATATTACTAAGCAAATTATTCTTCTCGTTTGAGTTTATTGTCTCCTTTGTCAAATAGGGTTAACGGCACTTACACTACCTCGTGTACATCAAGGGAGTTAATGCTTGGGCCGGTACTTGAAAACTGTAGATCAATGATTCTCACCTCTGGTTGCACATGGAAGTCACCTGGGGAGCTTTAAAAATGACAGATGCCTGGGTCCTGGCCCCAGAAATTCTGATGTAATTGGTCTGGGTCATGGCCTGAGTATCAGGATTTTTTAAAGCTCCCAGGTGATTCTAATGTGCAGCTAGGGTTGAGACTCACTACTAGAGCCACCCACACTTGCCAGGGATTATTTCTGCATACAACTGAGGAAGCAACATTCAGTTCTTGTTCTCTGCTCTGAGCTGTCAGGAAATGGCCTGCTAGGGTCAGGCTGGAATCAAGCCTCTGTCTTAAACTCCATAGTCAACTCAGTCTGCTAAGTTAGTTTGGGAAGCCATCAATTACCTGCTGTTTTACCCTCCGGTGTGGGTCCCTGGGCAGCAGGGCATCAGCCTCAGCTGTGCTGGTAGGGCTGCTTTTCAATGGAGCCTGCTGTCACTGCTGCCGCTGCTGCTGCTGCTATTTTTCTAGAAGCCAAAGCAGATCCTCACATCAGAGCTTCAGCTCCCTGCTGGCTGTCAGTCACAGCTGCATGTCTGAGACTGAGAGACCAGATGCCTGGCTGCCTGCCACTGGAACTGGGTAGCAGATTTGCTGAGGTGTCTTTGGGGCCAGGCCAGCCTTCCAGTTCACCGTGAAGGCTGGAGATGAATTTCTCTGGGCAGCCGAATGCAGTTCGAAATGAACGTGATCAATCACAGGAATGAAAGCCTTGGTCAAGTGGCCCCGGTGTGACAGAGAAGGCCAGCACCAACCTCTGCCTTTCTCCTACGCCTGATAAATTGGGAGAAGGTATATGTGTATGCCATTTTGCTTAGGTCACTACTCAGTGATTACGGGGGAAATGGTGGTGTAGAGAAAGACAAAGAAGAAAATGGAAAACTCATATTTCAGACAGGCCTACTAGGTGTCAGGCATTGTATGGACATGTTAAATGTGTAATCTCATTGAATCTGAGTGATACAACAACCACAAGAATTAGATATGATTATCTCCATTTTACAGATGAAGAAACTGAGCCTTAGAGGGGGAAACCTCCTTGTGAGATCACATCACTAGCAAATGACAGAAGCAGAATTCATGCTTTCACCTGCTGGCCTGCATAGCACTTGTTTTTTGTATACCACTCTGCTTCTCAAATTTTTAAGGGACATATTTGATCCAGGCAGCTAGTTTTTTGTGTGAGTTTCCTTGCCTCCCATTAGGATTGTTGCCATCAGGGCCCATCCTTGGCCTAATAGTGGAATATTGAAGGTTGCTTTTGTAATGGTCCAGCTTCTTCATTCAATTAATTTAGGCAATGTTAGCTGCTATAACAGACAAACCTCCCAATTTTGAGGGGCCTAACACAATAGACATTTATTTCTTGCTCACATAGTCCAGTTGGTCATGTGAGGATAAAGGTTTTGCTCCATGCAGTCATGCAGAGATCCAGGTCCTTTCTGCCTGAGGCTCCGCCCTCCCCTAGGGCTTCAGTGTCATCCACTAGGTCCTCTACCTCAGAAAGGCAGGTGGAAGGAAATACAGATTTACCCACACCAGAGGGTAAAGCAGCAGGTAATTGATGCCTTCCCAAGCTAACTAAGCAGACTGAGTTGACTCTGGAGTGTTAGACAGAGGTTTGATGCCAGCCTGATCCTAGTGGGCCATTTCCTGACAGCTCAGAGCAGAGAACAAGGACTTAATGTTGCTTCCTCAGCGGTATGAAGAAGCGAAGGAAATGGATTTCAGTGATCATAGAGTAGTTCTGTTCACAACCATGTATGCTCCTGAAGTATCTTCATTCTTGAGGCCTTACCTTGTTGATCTTACCTACACCTTCTCCAGAAACCCATCTTACACTTAATTTCAGTTCTCCTCTAATTCATAACTACCTTCTACCAAATTTCTGCCAATCGTGCACAGGCCAGGGCAGGAAGACCAAAGGTACCCAGCCATGGCTCTGCTGAAGGTCTCTACAGGGTCACCTCACACCCAAGTAGCACTTGGGCTAAAGACCATGAACCTCTCACAAGATCTCTGGCCCACCTTCTGCTGGCCCTTCAGAGGTGGGAGTCAATAATGGGGAGGCTGCCGGCCCTTGGCTTCCCTCTTCGTTTGACTAATGATGATCAATGTCAGTGTGTAACTCCGAAAGTCCCTACTACTTTTCCTGCAGTGTCTCCTCCTCGGTGTGTTTTCTTTCTTCCTTAGTTCTGCTAGCTTCGGACCCAGGGAAATGATGAGTTTTACAATGATGGACGGTAGGGATTTTTCACAGCTGCTGATTCTGAAATCCTGAGTTAGCAGAATCTGTGCTACCAAGACACATGATTTAGAGGCACTCTCCATTAAGACAGAATACGTTCCCTTAATATTTCCATAACCCTCTGTGATCAAGGACACTTATAAGTTTCCTTCAGAGCAAATATGACAAGGAAGGGCCCAGTTGATGTCAAATGAGCATTCTTCTGCTCTCTCCCCTTCCCAGGTGAAAGTGCTTCCAAATCCTTCCTCATTGGAATGCCAGGAGGAGTGGTCAGGAGTCAAACCTGTGTGCCTTCTCCATGACACTTTTCAGAAGCACGAGGGCCAGCCCAAGCAAACTTTATCTGGGATGTCACTTTCAGTAGCTTTCAGGAGACCTATTTGCATTTTAGTGGGGAAGACCTTGGTCTAGAGAACCTTGCCAAGATTAGAGAGAAATGGCAGTTGCTGAGGGGAGGCAGGCCTTGTGGCTTATGGCTGAACTAGGAAGCAAGCTGGCCTAGATGCCTGTCACCAGATTGTGTATGCAAAGGTCTGAGGCTCTTAAGCAAACTTCTCACCCTGCTCCATCTTTATCTAGTTGAGTAGTGGGACCCACAGCCTCCCAATACCAATATTCACTTTTTGCCTTAAGTTCTCTATAAGTAAACTCTGACTTCAGACTTCATAGTAAAGTACTGATTTAAAGGCCAGTTGGGAAGTGCAGAAGTGACAGTGAGAAGGGAAGGAGGCCACGCGAGGGTGCATCAGGGAAAACCCCATGAAGATAAAACTGACTCAATCCTGCAGCAGTGCAGACAGGATTGGTGTCTCCATCACTGGAGATAGTGTCTCCATCAGGGGACAAGGGGGTTTATACCCTGTACCCATCAGCCATTTTGCCAATGGGCTGTCCCCGGCAATTCCAGCTTTCTGTACCCAAGGACCAAGCAGGCTCTGGCAGCCTAGGGCAACCGCCTAACTAAGACATGGGTGCTAGCAGTTGGGTGGGAAATTCCACCAGCAACCATGCGCAAAAATACGGAGTGGCTCTGAGGCCAATTGTGTGGATTACTCATGGTCTCTGCTTATTCCTCACCAACACTGTGCCCAATTGGAGGCTGCTTTTGTCTTTTGGAATAGCACTTAATATCAACTTTATGCTAAGAGCACAAAGTGAGTTTTACCTGGATCCTAGGACTCCCAGGGATAGTCTGGGTAGGGGGAGAGGCTTTGTGGTAAGTATGGGGCTTTCAAAGCCCCTCTCTATATAGGGCATTGTTCGTCATTACAAAAACTGAATGCACAACTCAAGCAGAGGAGGGAGGATGGCCTAGGATGTAGAGCCAGATGTTAGAAACGTGGAATAATAAATTTTTCAACCCATGTGTCTGCCCACAATAGAATGAATAAATCAGTTGTGGTAGATTTATATAATGGAGTACTATACCACAGTAAAAATGAAGGAACTATAGCTATATGCACCAACATGGCTGAATCTCAGAAATGAGATGTTTGATGAGAAGAATCATAGAGGGAGTTATGCAGTATGATTCCATTTGCATAAAGTTCCATGAACAGAAAAAAGGTACATGCATAGCATGATAAAAAAATAGAAAGCAAAGTGAGGGGGGAGATTAAGACACATTAAGGATAATGGTTACCTTTGGTGGGGTAGGGAGGGGAGTTAAATTGTAGATGGACATAAGGAGTGCAGGGGCTTCTGGATATGATAAAGTTCTACTCCTTAGGCTGGGTAATGGTACGTGGATGTTCATTTTATTGCTTTTCTTTAGACTATGCATATACATATGTTTTATACATTCTTTTGTATAATATATACACATTTTTATTGATACTTTAAGAGAATAATAATAGAGAAACTTCTGGAGCATCTCTTCTCTCAAAAAATTCATGCAGGTAACACTTCCTAATAGGAATGGGGCTATGGAAAGCATGGGATATTCTACAAGAGCTCCCTCAGCTGCTAAGAAGTCAAACTACACATTTCTCTGAAGGTCACTGGGAATTCCTTCCTGTTTGGAAGCTCAGGGTAGAAGCAAGGGTGGGAGGGAGATTGGGATTAAAAAGTATTATTTCCATGAGATAAGCCCCCTTGCCTTCTAGAAAACCATGAATCAGCAAACTATGGCCCACAGACTAAATCCTGCTGGCCCACTGTTTTTGTAAACAAAGTTTCATTGAAACACAGCTGTGCTCATTAATTCACCTATTGCCACTGGCCGCTTTCATGCTGCAGCAACAGTGTTAAGTAGTTAATACAGAGACTATATGTGACCCACAAAGCAGAAAATATTTACTGTTTGGCTGTTGAAGAAGTTTGGCAACCTGTGGTCATCCAGTCCCAATCCTGCAGTGTGCTGAGGTAGTGGTGCTCAAACATGAATATGCATAGGAATCACCTGGAGGCTTGTGAAAATGCAGATTCTGACAGTGTGCCAGGGATGGGACCTGAGACACTGCATTTCTAACAGGCTCCCAGGTGATGCTGATGCTGCTGGTCCATGGACGACACCTTCAGCAACAGGATGCTTACTGACGATGGTCTCTTGGCTCTCATTCATTCCATAAACATTCATTGAGTATCTTCAGCATGTCAGGCCCTGGGGACACTGAGCTGAAATCAAGGCAGCACCTGAGCTTGAGAAATTTAGTCCAACAAGGGAGGCAGAAGCATTCCAATGTTACCAAGTCATCGTTCTGTATGACATGAAGGACAAAATGTTGCCCAGAGGAGGGAGGTGTGCCTTCTTGGAGTTGTCAGGGATTGCTTCCTTTGGCAGGTTGCATTTGAATGGGCATTGGTGGTGAAAACATGCACTCGAAGAAAAGCAGTTGAGGTGAAGGAAAGAACAGGGTGAATCCATAGCTGTGGGGGAAAGAACTAGCATGTTCTGAGAGAGTGGAGCCTATTGGCATTGGGTGAGCCAATAGACCTCACAGACCATTGCTGAACTTCATGATGATCTTAGCAATACTCTTCACCCTCTCTCCACTAAGCCTTTCCTGAGACCTACCAAAAGAGGCACAATTCCTCTCCCCTTTGCTTTTTCTCTGAGGACAGAAGCATTAATGAGTCTTGAAAACTCCAAATCCCCTGAGGTGGGAGGGTGGCAGAGGAGCAGGTAGTGCTTCCAGGTGGTGCTGGAGGGCACAGGTATGAGAATGCAGCATGTAAGAGAGGAGCCTTCAGTTCTGCCAACCCAGCCAGGTGCTGGAAGCTGGAGCCAGAGATCAGACTGGCTTTGCCTGGGGCTGCCTCTCTGCCATGGAGAGCCAGGGCAGTCTTGTTTTCCTCAGAGGCTGCCTTAAATTGTTCTCAGTTATGGTGTCCTCTTGCTGTG
Organism: Ateles fusciceps; assembly: GCA_036589455.1. Taxonomy (NCBI): domain Eukaryota; kingdom Metazoa; phylum Chordata; class Mammalia; order Primates; family Atelidae; genus Ateles; species Ateles fusciceps. The sequence goes on along the minus strand of JAZHEH010001672.1, from coordinate 350,531 downwards.
TCAGGTCAAAATTGCAGATTTTTAAAGCTAGGAAGTACACTGAAGGTCATTTGGCTAAGCCTTCTGTTTGTATACACGGCAGAGTTCAACTCATTTGCACATGGGGTGTGTGACAAAAAGTTATTTTTATTTGATCCCTAATGAGTCTGCTAAGCTCCAACCTGCTTATTTGGTGGAATAATATTAAATGAAATGTCTGATCTCATTTAAACATAGACCTTTGGAAGATACTCAGACCATCGTTGGGTGAAAACTTTTCTCAGCACTTCCCCCAACTGTGGGAAAAAAGAACTCAGGCAAATTCCTTAGCCTTCCTGGATGTTAGGCCAATGCCTTTTGCCGGTGCATCTTGAGATCTAATGTCTCTCTCAGTGTGGTCAAGGACTGTGGCCCTCCCAGAATGACCAGGACTCAGCTGGGCTCCTGATGACTACAGATCTGTGGGATTTTGCGAAGGCCTCTGCAGCCTGTTACAGAGTGGCATTGTCCTGCTGAGGCGGGCTTGTGGCACGTCCTCTGTCTCTGAACTTAGGTATCATATCCTACAGGGATTGAAGGCAGCCTGGGAAGACCAGGGACCCCTCTGCTTGATCCCATGGTGTTACGCAGTTGACTTCAAGGTGACGGTTTCAGGTTTGTTGGAGGCTCTCTCTCTTGTCTCTGTGTGGCTACCACACAAAGGGAAGCTCAGGACACATGGCACTACTGCTCCCTCACCTCACACACTCCTTCTACCGGCCATAAGTTCTTAGGCAGGGAAAAGGGGTGGGTTTTCCCTTTACTTCCCCTTTGTCATAGTTCCTTCTTCCTGGCTTTAGCTATGCCTTCATGGCAGACAAAGTCCTCCCCTTTGCCCTATAGTAAAAAGCCGAGGAGCTGAGTCTTCCAAGCTTATTCACTATTGGCTACAGGAGGAGACAAAGGATTCTGGAAAGTCCTTCCTCAAGACAGTCTCTTGGCTTGTAAGCCCCTTGCCTGTGACACAATCCGATTTTGAATGTCAAAAAGTCAAATATTACTTTTGGTTTTCTGTCGAACATCCCCTCTGTAGCAAAAGCTCTTATTTATTTATTTATTTTTGAGACAAGAGTCTTGCTCTGTCTCCCAGGCTGGAGTGTAGTGGCACTATCTCTGCTCACTGCAACCTTCACCTCCCGGGTTCAAGGGATTCTCTTACCTCAGCTACCCTAGTAGCTGGGATTACAGGTACCCACCACCATGCCTGGGGAATTTTTGTATTTTTTTATTTTTATTTTTTAGTAGAGATGGGGTTTAACCATGTCAGCCAGGCTGGTCTTGAACTCCTGGCCTCAAATGATCCACCCACCTTGGCCTCCCAAAGTGCTGAGATTAAGGCATGAGCCACCACACCCGGCCCCCCTCTGTAGCAAAATCTCAATCTCCCCTCACACTACCACACCCACTCCCACCTCTTAGCAACTAGGTGCCTTGGGCTGATCAGGGCAAAGTCACATTTTTGAGAAGGCACAGGAGAGATGCACTGTAAGACTGTGGGGAAAATATTGTCCCATGGTCTATCCATGAGGCAGCTGAGTGTTATACATTTAGGTTGCTTTGCCCGAGGTTATGTCTTGGGGGCACCCATCTCCCCAGACCTGTGAGTGTTGGCTGATAGTTCATAGCTGCTCCTGTCTCTGCAAGCTGTGCCCCTCCCCTACTCATTCAACCCCCCCCAGACTTTAACAAATGACTGACTGACATGGGGGTATAAAAGCCTTGCCCTGAGATATGACTAACTCCAAGGTGCTTTTATGCTCCCTGTGGACTGCTGTAGGGTCATGCTGAAGCTAGTCTCCAGTAAAAACCACATCTTTTTTTTTTTTTTTTTGAGACGAAATCTTGCTCTGTCTCCCACGCTGGAGTGCAGTAGCGATCTCAACTCACTGTAACCTCTACCTCCCAGGTTCAAGCCATTCTCCTGCCTCGGCCTCCCAAGTAGCTGGGATTACAGGCGTGAGCCGTCATATCCAGCTAATTTTTGTATTTTTAGTAGAGATGAGGTTTCACCATTTTGGCCAGGCTGGTCTCAAACTCCTGACCTCAAGTGATCCACCTGCCTCGGCCTCCCAAAGTGCTGGGATTACAGGCATGAGCCACCGTGCCTGGCCAGGACCACATCCTTGCTTAGGCTTTTATCCCTGCCCCATCCTGCTCCCCTTCCAATCAATCACTTGAACAAAAATCCCTATCTCAGGCTCTGCTGCTGGGAAACATAACTGAGACCTACTTAGGATTAGATTAATACCAGCTGTTTCAGTTTTCTGTTGCTGCTTTAGAAGTTTACCACAAACTTGGAGACTTAAACCTGCTACTAGGCCTGTGAATTTGGGAAATAAGTAGAGAGCAACCTAAAGTCAAGGAGTGTCCTACCTATAGCTTATATGACAGAAAAAATACCAGGAGTTGGGGAAGAAGTTGCCCTGGGTCTTGGTCAAGAGTGTGTCTGTTGTCAGTGTCTAGTCTCAGGTCTACAGGCCTAATCCTCCAGAATGAAGGAGAAACAGACATTTGGAATTCCGTTAAGGGGTTACCTGCCAAGTGGGGGTTGCATGGGGGGGGTATAGGAGGATGGAACATGGATATGGGGGTTCGCTGGAGATGAAACTGTTAACTAGAAGTACTAAACCCCCAAAGTAGATGTAGCCACAGAGGAAGGCCATGGTTTATGTTTTTGGTAAATATAGGAGACATCTAAGTGGAAGAAATAAACAAGGCAAAAAACCCAAGAACATTTTTTAATGTAATATTCTGAAATGCACTCATGGCCTCACTTTGCACAGTAATACACTTACTTCGGGGCTTTGTCTGACCATGTAACCCTGTTCATTTATGTGGTAGGGAGCTTTTCTGCCCAGCTTATCTTTGATTCTTCCAGTCTCCTGGTTTGAACTGCTCCATTCTGTCAAAGCAGAACTGTAAAAACAAGAAAGGCATAGAATAAAAAGCTGAGCTGAGATGCTTTTCCTTTCTTTGCTGATGACTATGAATTATTGTGGTTGAATGATAACTCCCTCTGGGATAGATGGTAAATGATGGATGGGAGCAGCAGTGCTAGACTGACATCTTCTGGAAGGGAGTTGGTTGCCAAGGCCTTTAGGAAGTCCCTGTGGGTTCCTAGCCCCCTTGTCTTTAAGCTTGCTGTGCTATGGGCATGAAGGCCTCTCACCACAGGCAGGGTGGTGAGTCTTTGGATAATCCTGGTATGTTAATTTCCATAAAGTTTAGTGCACAGTTGGCTCCTCTGTTCAGTCTTTCCTTGACTTGGTTTGCATGCCCCAAATCCAACCCTAAGAGATGACTCCACTCACATACTAATGAAACAACTTCACATTATTGAATGAAAAAGCAGACCAGGTTTTTAGTCTTAGTTTCATCACTTACTAGCTCTGTGATCTTTGTCTGGCAGGACTGTATTTTCCAAAGATGGCTGCAGTAGTAGCTTCTATCTTACATGTTCTTCTAGACCTTTACTTTCATCCATCAAAAGGTAGAATCTAATGCCCCTCCCCTTGGAGCTGGCTGGGTGGATTTGTGACTATTTCTACAAATAGAATGTGTTGGGAAGTGATGTTGCATGACTTCAGAGATTAGCTTCCAAAAGGATCATGCAACTTGTGCTCGATTCTTTTGAGACACTCTCTCTTGGAACTCAGTCACCATGCTGTGAGAAAGCCTAAGCAGCCTGTGGAGTGGCCTAAGTGAAGAGAAAGCAAGGACCCTGACCCACGATCCTGACTGAGCTCCCAAGTGACAGCTGACACCAGCTTACCAGCCATGTGAGTGAACCATCTTGAAAGTAGATTTTCCAGAGCCCAGCTGAGCTGCCCCAAATGATACCACTGAGAACAGTGATGATGCATCCCTGCTGAGTCCTTAAAGAACTGGATATTTGGGGACAGACATAAATTGTTATTGTTTTTCACAAGAAACCTTGATAATAAGTTTTGGGGTGGTTTGTTGCACAGTAATAGCAGGTAACTGCAACATTTGGGACCCAAGAGGGACCCAAGAGGTCCCCAACATTTGGGACCCAAAGTGATCAAACATTTCAGAATACATTTTATAGGTCCAACATCATCAGTAGATCTATAAGGATGTCTTTGTGCTATGGCTGTAGGGGGAAAAAAAACCTTGAAGCAACCAGAACACCAGGCAACTAGAAATGATTGCATAAATTGTATATCCTGTTTGCACCTTAGATTGTGCAGTTATTGGAAAGAATCAGTTTGATCCATATTAATTGCCTTAGAGAGATGGCTGTGATGTATTGTTAAGGTAGAAAAACACATTGCACAGTAATCTATAACATGATCAATTTTTTGTAGAAATGAACAGCAATTAACTCCCTTTGTACGTGTGTATATATTGTTTACCAGAGTATAGAGAATTTCATAGAAAGACACCATGATGATAACATTAGATACATCAGCAATATTTAGAAGTGGGGCAGGCAGAAATCATGGTCATAGTGGTGATACTGCAGAGGTTTTTGGGGTAAAAATGTTAACTTTATACATCTTTGGATTGTTTTACTTGGTACAATGACCATATCTTGTTTTTGAAATAAAGGAAGTGCAAAAAAGGAAAAGAAACTTTTCCTACTAAATTTAAGAAAGAAATTGGAACTTGGAATCTGACAGATCTAGATTTGAATCCCAGATCTGCTACATACTATGCGATCTTGAGCAAGCTACCTGACCTCCCTGGGCTTCTGTTTCCTCACCTGGAAAAAGGAAGAATAACGATGCTTACCTTGCAGAGTAACTGTTGAGATTAAAGGAGAACATCATTTTGTGTGATTACCCTCAATATAAGCCTTAGCTCCACATATCCAGTCTTGGTTGATGTTCCACCTGAAAACCACAGTCCAACAGACAAAAAAGAAAGAAATTAGCACTTCAGGCTTTGATTCTCTCACTCTCTCTGTGTGTCTGTCTGTCTGTCTGCCTGCCTGTCTGTCTGTCTCTCTCTGTCTCTCTCTCTCTCTCTCTCTCTCCACACACACACACACACATACACACACACACACACAGAAATGCCAAAAGAAAATTGTGGTGGGCAAGTAAAATGTTACAACACTTCATCAAAATCCTTTCGCCTACTACTTCTCCTGTCAACCTCCACACAGATGCTAATGATGCTGATGATGCTGATGATGATTCATTGATCCTTGACTATGTGCCAGAAACTTTGTGTTTTACCTGTATTATCACATCTCAATGTCAACAATAGGTAAGCAGCAGAGTGCCAGGATTGTTACCCAGGCAGTCTGGGTACAAAACCAGCCTTCTTAACCATGCTGTCTCTCATTGGCACCCCCAAATTCACTCTTTCTCTACCTCTCAAATCCCCAATATTCCAAAATTTGAAATATTTTGAAATATATCTCTCTTCTCCCACTCAGTTCTTCCTTGCCTAAAAGTATACTGTCTTCATTCCAGGCTGGACATAGTACCTGGACTTCTCTTCATGCTCATGGACCATGTAGGGCTGCCCTACACTAGAAGCCCTGGAGACTCCTGGTCCTGCTCTTCCCTCACCCTCCTAGGGGGAAGCATAAGGAATCTTCACCATGGTCCTTCTCTCACTATGACCTCTGAGAGAAATTATCGTGGACAAGTTGGTGAACAACATTTTCTGTCTCAGGTTATGGTAGGTTGCAAGAATGGTCACAAATTCTTCCCCTTCCCTGTATCCATACTCTTACAATGTTTGTGGATCTCGTTTGGCCACATGACTTGATTCAGTCAATGGGACAATAGCAATCATGACATAAGGAGACTCCAAAAGTGCCTGAATAATGGGGTTTGCTCCTACAGGACCCTTCCACTGTGTGACCAAGCCTGGGTTAGCCTGCTGGAGAATGCAAGGCCATGTGGAAGAGAACCAAGGTGCCTCAGCTGACCTGCAGCTGACTGGTGATGCACAGCAGACCCAGCCATCTGCTCAGCCTGGCCTAGCTCAGGAACACTGCACAGCTGAATCCAATTCAAATTGCCATCTATAGACTCATGTGCTCAGTAATGGTTGATCCATAGTTAGCTTTATGCAAAGCATTCTGGACATACAAATAGATACTCAATAAATATGAGTTTCCTTCCTTCCCTTTCCCTTGCCCCATAATCACTCTCTCTCTTAAACTGATAAAGGTAAGGCCATTCAAGTAAAGCTTCATATTTAGCCAGTTCAAGTAGGGCCTGTGACTTTTTGTTCACGTGGGTATCTTCTTGGCCAGCACAAGTCGTGCTTGAACTGACTGCCTCGTTCTGTCTGTGGCTGAGTATATTTTCCCAAAAATGGCCATAATATTTCCAGTTTCACATGCTCTTCCAGAACCTTGCCATTCCCCTATCAACAGGAGGAGACTATGTTGTTTCCCTCTGAATATTGGGTGGACTTTGCGACAGACTCAAGGAATAGAATACAGTATTATTTGTGATTAGTAATAATAGATTTCAGAGGCTAGGTCATAAAAGGCAATACATCTTCTACCTAGTGTGCCCTTTTTCTCTCTCTCTATGTATCTATCTTAGGACAGGCTCCATTGGAGTCCTGAGCTGTCCATGTAAGAAGTCTGGCTACCCTGTGGCTGCCATGTTGGAAAAGCCACATGGAGAAACCTCATAGAAGTAGAGAGAGATGCCTGCAGAGTCCCAGTTGTTCAGCCTAAGCACTGAACATTTGACCGAATAAGGTTGCAAGATGAACAGCCCCAGCACCTCTCTAACTGCAGCCTCATAGATAACCAGAATACCACTTTTCTGGTGCAACAGGTAACTTTACCATGATAGTTTCAGACATAGTCTCCAGGCCCGATGCAGTTGGCAGCTTTTTTCCTTATGTACATAATCCACAGTTGAGAACTCAAGGCTGCTGCTGGCCAAGGGCACAGTGAGCATGACAGCCAGTCATTAGTAGACAACAGAAGTATAGTCAGAACTCACAGAGTCAGAAAATGAGGAAGGGAGTGATGAATTAGGGAAAATCAGAAATAAAGTTACTTTTGTCAATTTGTAAATGAAATATTATTTTTCATCTTTCGAATAGTCACAGTAACAAAGACACGTAGCCCAGTGACTGGCATCGCAAAGGCATTTGATGTGAAACAATAATAGTTAACACTGAGCGAGCACCTACTATGTATCTGGACCTGTCCTGAGTATTTTAATCAACACACATCACCATAAGGGAGGTACTGTTATTACCCCATTTCAAAAAACATGCCAAGCATCACACAAGTAATAAATGGCACAGTTGAAATTTGAATCTGGCAGACTGGCTCCAGAGTCCATGATTTTAATCACCGAACTATACAGTTTCCTGTTAATTGTTAAACAAACCAATGTTTCCAAATTAACTTCTAAGAAAAATCAAATTTTAAGCAAGTGGTTTATAAGCAAATGTGGATATCTTGGGAGACTATAATGGGAATTCTGATGAAAAATGTTAAAGGAGGAAATGTTCTCTGAAGGAGGTTCTGCTTTCAGAGAACTTACTAGTGAAAATTTGAATCCTATTCACAAAATTGTAAAAACAGGAATTATGAACCAAATACTCTATTCTATGTACAACCGATGCTGGATTTATGTTTTATCCACTTTTGTAAGTATGAGGAAATACTCACATACCTATTATTAATAATTAACAATGAAAACCTGTATGAAATATGAGGAAATGATACACTTATTCACCACGTTGTACCTCATAAATATCTATAATTATTATTTGTCAATTAAAAATAAAATAAAACAAAAAAACTCCTCAATAAAAATTGTAGAATAAGTATATGAAGAGTAAATCAATACCAGTGACCTAAATTTTATTAGACCCAGGGATCAAGTAACAAAATTTTGCTTCAAACCAGCATATGTGCTGTATGAGGCTTTTCTTCTAAAATAATTGCAGAATCTGACTGTTTCTCACGACCACCACTGATACTTCTCTCGTCTAAGCAGTATCTTCTCTCCCCCTGGACCTTACAATAGCCTGCTAACCAGGCTTCCTGCTTCCACTCTTATAATTCTACAATCCATCCTCCACCTTGCAGTCAGAGTGAACTCTAAAAGGTGGAGATCAGATGATGTCACTCTTCTGTTTAAAGCTCTCCAGTGGTTTCTTACTGCACTTTGCTCACCTTTCTGACTTCCCCCTCTGGCCACATTTTCCCACTCTCACCAGGGCTCCAGCCACACTGGCCTTTATGCTGTTTCTTGAAAACGCACCTTACAGGGTTTGACTTGCAATTTCCTTTGCCCTCAGGCCTTCACCGAACTGCTTCTTCCCCGTCATTTGGATCTCTGCAAAGATGTCACCTCTTTAGAGAGGACTTCCCTAATTACCTTTTCCAAATATGTCACCCATAGTCCTTCTCCATCTCCTCATCCTCTTTGTTTCTTTTAATGTACATGTTACGATCTGTATTATCATGGTCATCTATTTGTTTTATTCTTTACTATCTCCCCCCATATCAGTTAGTCTCCCCTTTGTCCGTTTTATTGTATAACAGACTACCCCAAAACTTAATGGCCTAAATAACCACTTACTCAATTACTTATGATTTTGTAGGTTGCCAATTTGGTCTGGGCTTAGCTGAGTGTTTCTTCTGCTTGAGCGAGGGTTGGCTGATTTTGGCTGGGCCTTCTCATGCATGTACTGTCAGCAGAAGGATCAGTTATAGCTGATTGGTTTATGATGGCCTTCACTGGGAAGGCTGGAGTACTGGGGCCTTTCTCCACATGTCCTTGCATCCTCTAGCAAGTCAGCCCAGGCTTGTTCACATGGCAGTTGTAGTGTTCCAAGAGCTTGAGAGTGGGAGTTTTTGGGCTTCTCGAGCTCTAAGCTAGGAATTACAGTGCTACTTCTGTTGCATTGGATTGGTCAAACAGGTCACCCAACCAGCCCAGATTCAAGGGATACAGAAATGGGATCTTCCTCTTGATGAGAGAAGTTGCAAAGTATGGCAGCCAGTATTGCATTTTATCATGCCCCCACTGGATTGTAACTCCACGAGAGCAGAACTTTGGCCCTGGTCCATGGACTGGTGTTTGGAAACTATTGCTCAAAGGCCCAGAACTGTGCTACATTCTGCTCAATCCTATATTCAGTCCTCACTTGGGTTTAAGTTATTCAAGATGTGGCAATTCTGTCTTTCACATTAACCCACTCTGGAATGCAACCACCAACTGAGAAACTGTCGCTGTAGAGAAAAATTACCCAAGCTGGACTGGCGAGAGGGGAGCGGGTAATATGAGAAACTTTAAATTAAAGAGTAAGGCCGAAAATCTGTCAAGTTCTGTAAGATAAAAATCTTCTCAAAAGGGCACATCTGCCAAGACTGCATTTTCACAGGCAGTCTTGACTGGAAACAAGGTCAGCATGAAGCGAGTGTCCTCTCTTCCAGCCAGGCCTTGGGAAAGAGTGGAGGGATTTTGATGAGAGCTAAATTGGATCCCCCAAAGCTAGGGCTCTGTATCCTATCTAACTAAAAAAAAAAAAAACTTCTTAAGTCGGCTAGAAATGCTAGTGAGGGCAACCTCATCCTTGCTGTGGAATTAGAATTAGGTTACATGGGATTCTCCCCCTTCTCACACCTGAACTGTTTCAAAGTATACTCCATCAAAATATATTTCATATTTCAGAAGTGAGTCATTAGTCAGCCCATCAGTAAGTATTTAGAGCTGACCTATCATATTTGCAGTGCTGTGCTGAATATCTTCAGGACACCCCGAAGTGCGAGATTCTGCTTCAGAGAGCTTAGTAGGGACACACAGTCCCTGAAGGTGCTAACAGTGGACACTGTCTGCTGGCAGCATTCCTTGCAGCTGGAGCAATGAGTCTTTCCTTGAGGGAGGATTTGGGAGTACAGCTTCATGTCTATCACAGCTATCCTTTATTGAGCAATTCAAATGTGTGGACATTCTGCTCAGTGCTTTATGTTATTATGCAATTGAATCTTTATGACAACCCTCTCTTGAGGTGAATGCTGTTAGCATCACTAGTATCAATGAAAACCGAAGCCCAAAATTATAGGACTAATTGGTGGTCAAGCCAAGATTTCAACTCACATTTGTCTAACTCCAAGCTAGAACACTATGCTAGCCTTCCAGTATAAGATTACCAGTAGTAAACATAATCAGTAGCATTTATTGTGTTCTTTTTAAAAATTATTTATTTATTTTACTTTAGGTGCATACTATATCTGGCATTTCTCCCCATTTTATCCCTCCCCACCCTCCCCTCCCCTCTGCACCCCCCATTGTCTCTCCCCTACCCCCCCCCAACCGTCCCCTGTGTGTGATGCTCCTCTCCCCCGAGTCCACGTGTTCTCGTTGTTCAACACCCACCTATGAGTGAGAACATACGGTGCTTGGCTTTCTGTACTTGGGTCAGTTTGCTGAGAATGATGGTTTCCAGATTCATCCAAGTCCCTACAAAGGATACGAACTCATTGTTTTTTATGGCTGTGCAGTATTCCATGGTGTATATGTACCACATTTTCTTTGTCCAGTCTATCATTGATGGGCATTTGGATTGGTTCCAGGTCTTTGCTATTCTACACAGGGCTGCAATGAACATACGTGTGCATGTGTCTTTATAGTAGAATGATTTATAGTTCTTTGGGTATATACCCAATAGTGGAATTGCTGGAAATGGAATTTCTATTTCTAGATCCTTGAGAATCGCCACACTGTCTTCCACAATGGTTGAACTAATTTACACTCCCACCAACTGTGTAAGAGTGTTCTCATTTCTTCACATCCTCTCCAGCATCTGTTGTCTCCCGATTTTTTAATGATCGCCATTCTAACTGGCATGAGATGATATCTCACTGTGGTTTTGATTTGCACTTCTCTAATGACCAGTGATGATGAGCAGTTTTTCATATGTTTGTTGGCCTCATATATGTCCTCTTTTGAAAAGTGTCTGTTCATATACTTTGCCCACTTTTGAATGGAGTTGTTCTTATCAGCAGGCTTTACATGTATTATTTTATTTAATCTCCACCATAGCCTTAGGAGATAGTTACCGTTATTATGTCCATTTCACATATGGAAACACAGAAGGTCACAAAAGCAGGTCAAGGTGGTCCTGGATTTTCTCATAGTTTTAGTAGCTGATGGTAACCCTCCTATACCTTCTTGTTCTGGGTGCTGACCTGATTCAGTGGTAGGAGAGCTGCCATTGTTCCACCCACCCACAACTACCTAAGACAAAATAAAATGGGAACCATGTATAATGGACATTGGAGACTGAAGCGGGGAGGGTAGGAGGAGGGTGAGGGAGTAAAAACTACATATTGGGTACAATGTTACACTACTCAGGTAACAAGTGCACTAAAATCTCAGACTTTACCATTATACAATTCATCCATGTAACCAAAAACCAGTTATACCTCAAAAGCTATTGAAATAAAAAAAAATTGAAACAATGGGAACCATGGCTTTTTCCAAAAAACTTCCCCCACTGACCCTGATCCCATTCTTAGTGGGCCTATCATGGATTTTATTCCTCTTGCTGCTCTAAATCCCCTCCCCTGCTGGAATCTTTACAAGTCTTCTCTTTTGCTCTTTCATTATGGGAGGACAGCTCTGCAGAAACCTCTTCCTTCCCTCTTTGTCTGTCATGGTCTCCCCTTCTAAGCAGGCTGTGGGGGACCAGGGCACACAGCCAAGAAGAAGGAAGGAGACCTTCAAATCCAGGCTGCTGAATGGGCCTGCCTTAGAAGCTCCTGCGAAAAGAGATCTTGAGTGGCTGACTCAGAGGAATGTGCCCGGAATCCAGCAGCCTCCTGTCAGCTTTATTTCAGGCAAATTAAAGCTGACTGCAGGAGAAGGGGCCAAAGATATCTAGCCCTTCACACTCTTCTTGGACATAACACCCAGCTTCTATCTTGGAAGATTCCAACTGGACAGGCTCCAGAAATGACTGCAACTAATGCTGTCATTCTACATAGGATAAGACGGAAGCTGAGAGAGCTCAGTGGCTAGTCCAAGGTCACATGGTCCTTTAGTGACAAAGCCAGGCCTACAGCACCCGTACCCAAGTCACTTTTCTTTCCAACCACCTTATAGCAGGGCTTCCAGCCTTCAGACCTTTGGGGGACCATCTTCACAACTTTGGCCACATCCATGTACCATCTGTGTCAAGAATTGCCTAAGATTTTCTCGAAATTGACTAATGTTTTAAATAGAAATTATTGAAAAAAGGAAGCTTCACATCACCAGTTTGTCCTGGTTTTATATTTTTTCTAATAAATATACAAAATATAAAATTATATCATTTTGTACGCCACCAGCAGTATGCCTTCCACTTTTTTTGGAAACCAGGTCTCAGAAGTAACCACAATGAAGTATAAGTGTTGCTGAGTTCAAGTTTCTTCTTGGTTCCTTCCCAGCTGCAATGTCATGGGCAAGTTACATCACCTTTCTGAGCCTGTTTTCTTAGCTGTAAAATGAGAGTGAATACTAATTCTCACCCCTGCAGTTCTTATAGGGTTGTCATGAGAACCAAACACAGGAATATACTTGAAAGAGTTTTATTCATTTAGAGAAGCTAGACCAATGGAAATTTTCATTATTAGTCCTCATAGGAGTGTTACTATTTTCCCATTTACAGTAGAAATATTTCTTTGGTTGCCCGTCTTCCAAGAGATGTGAAGGTCTCCTGGTGCTGGTCCCATTCTTCTTGAGGACAGAGTGTTTCTGAGCAAATCTCTTATTTTTCACATGCTTATCTGTCCTGTGGGGTTTTTTACTCCTCTTTAGTACTCCAGGACATCTCCAGCCAGATGATGAGCAAAGGTCTGGTTTTACATAGTTTGATGAACAGACTTTCCTAAATACCATGTCCAAAGTCTCCAAAGTTAGTGAGAAAAACCCTCAGCTATCATATCCAGCCCTGGCTAGCTCTGGACAGAGGAAAGGAAAATGCTGACCTATAGTTAAGAAATCTAGAAATCTGATCTGAATTTCCGGTTATAAAGGATTGAAAGGAGTGTCAGTTTGCAGACATTGTTCACTGGAACTGAAATTTAGAGGTAAATTTCACCACAGATAATTCATATTCTGATTTTTTTTTTTTTTTAAATTATCCAGTTTTTGTGTTTAGAGATCTCAAACAAAGAGTTTGCTTGGGCTTTTGGATTTATAATGGTACACACACCAGGGGATGTATGTGTGTACAATTCATAGCTCTATGTGCCAGGCACTATTCTGGAGTTTTACAAATATTAACTCATTTAATTGTCTCACCAACCTGTGAAGGAGGTACTGTTAGTAGCCTCATTTTATAGATGAGGAAACTTAGGCACAGAGTAGTTAAGTGGCTAGGCCATGGTCAAACAGCTAGCACTGGGCAGATCTGAGATTAAAACCCAGACAACATAACTCCAGAATATCTTTTTAACTACTATACTACGTTATGAAATATAAACATACTGAAAATCCGAATTCCGTCTTTCAAGGCCTAACTTCAAAGGTTCCTGCTGCTTGAAGGCTTTCCTAATCTAACACAAGAGAAACCTTCCTTAAACTCCAGTTGTACATCCTCTATATCTCTCTAAAGTCACATGCCACTTTATTTCTTTCTTTCTTTCTTTTTTTTTTTTTTTTTCAGGTTTGGGGGCAGAGTCTTGCTCTGTCACCCAGGCTGGAGTGCAGCGGCGTGATCTTGGCTCACTGCAACCTCTGCCTCCTGGGTTCAAGTGATTCTCCTGCCTCAGCCTCCCAAGTAGCTGGGATTACAGGTGCCCACCACCATGTCCCAGCTAATTTTTTTTGTACTTTTAGTAGAGACGGGGTTTCACCATGTTGCCCAGGCTAGTTTCAAACATCTGAGCTCAGGCAATCCACCTTCCTCGGCCTCCCAAAGTACTGGGATTACAGGCGTGAGCCACCACTCCCAGCTGTACATGCCACTTTCTTGCTTGCATTAGAATGATTTTTATTTGTCTTACCTTCCTCTCTCTGTCTCTGTGGTGTGTGTGTGTGTGTGTGTGTGTGTGTGTGTGTGTGTGTGTGTGTATGTATTCCTTAATAGTCATTAGTGCCCTTCACAAAATATTTCTGGCTCTCCACTTCCAGGCATAGAGTAGAATTGCATTTCCTAGCCCCCTCCTTTGCTATGGCATAGCCACAGACAATATTTAAGAGAGTGGCTGGTCCATCTGCCTGGGTCCCTAACAGAACGTGAAGGGAAGAGTCCTGGCCAGCAATGCTGGACATGTATTGTGAGCAAGATATAAACTTTTTCCTGTTGTAAGAGATATTTGTTGTTCAAATATTGGGGCTATTTGTTACTACACCAAAACCTAACCTATATTGACTGATGTAGTCTAGTTGATCCCCAGTTTTAGTTGTCAGTATGCAGTATGGGAGATGGACAGCTTCTTAAGAACTGCACAATTTGGCTTTTGGAAGGGAATAATTTTAACCAGGGGGATAAGGGTGGACCTTAACATGCATATATAAAAGGTATCCAGACTGGAAAGGAAGAAATAGAGTTCATTCTACCTACAGAAGACATGGTTATGTGGAAAATCCTGAAGAATCTACAAAAAAGCTCCTAGAAATAATAAGTCAGTTTAGGAAGTTACAGGACACAAGGCAAATACACAAAAATTTACTGTATTTCTGTATGCTAGCAATAAACAATTGGAATTCACAATTTTTACAGTAGCACCTCCAAAAAGTGAAACATTTAAGTGTAAGTATAATAAAAGATGTGCAGGATCTTTATGGTAAAAGCTACAACACACTGAAGAAATAAACCAAGGAAGGTCTAAACAAATGGAAAGATATACCATGTTCATCCATCAGAAAATTCAATATTGTTTAGATGTCAGTTCTCCACAAATTGATCTATATATTCAATGCAATCCTAATCAAAATTTCAGCAGGATTTTTTTGGGGGTAGATATTGATAAACAGATTCTAAAATTTACATGGAAAAGGAAATGGACTAAAATAGCCAAAATAGCTTTGAAAAAGAGCAGAGAAGTAACACTATTTGATTTCAACACTTACTGTAAAGCCACATTAATCAAGATAGTGTGGTATTGGTGAAAGACGAGAAACATAGATCAAAGAGATAGAACAGAAAGTCCAGAAGCGAACCTACTCAAATATAGTCCATTGATTTTCATTAAAGTTGCAAAGGCAATTCAGTGGAGAAAGAATAATCGTTTCAATAAATGGTGCTGGAACAATTCGACATCCATATGCAAAAAGATGAATCTTGACCCAACTTCACAACTTGTACAAAAATTTACCTTAAATGGATCATAGACATAAATATAAAAAAACATTAAGCTATAAAGCTTCTAGGAAAACAAAGGAGGAAGTCTTTGTTTTCCTAAAAGCTTTATACAAAAGCTAACCTATATTGACTGATGTAGTCTAGTTGGTCCCCAGTTTTAGTTATCAGTATGCAGTATGGGAGATGGACAACTTCTTAAGTGAAAAATAGATATAAGGACTCCTTATAAACAAGGAGTCCTTAGACATGACACAAAAAACATGATCCATAAAATAAAAAGTTGATAATGAATTAGACCTTATCAAAATTAAAAATGTCTGCCCTGACCGGGCGCGGTGGCTCACGCCTGTAATCCCAGCACTTTGGGAGGCTGAGGCAGGCGGATCACAAGGTCAAGAGATTGAGACCATCCTGGCCAACATGGTGAAACTCCGTCTCTACTAAAATACAAAAATTAGCTGGGCGTGGTGGCACGCGCCTATAGTCCCAACTACTTGGGAGACTGGGGCAGAGAATTGCTTGAACCTGGGAGGTGGAGGTTGCAGTGAGCCGAGATCACGCCACTGCACTCTAACCTGGTGCCTGGCAACAGAGTGAGACTCTGTCTTAAAAAAAAAATGCTCTTCAAAAGACATTGTTAAGAGAATGAAAAGACAAGTCACAGATTGAAAGAAAATATTTATAAATCACAATTCTGACAAAGAACTGATATCCCAAATATACAAAGAACTCTCCTAATTCACAATAAGAATAGACAAATGATTTGAACAAACATGTCACCAAAGAAGATATATGAGTGATAGATAAGTATTTGAAAAGATGCTCACCATCATTAGTCATAAGGGAAATAAAAGTTAAAACTACACCAAGATCGTGCCACTGCACTCCAGCCTGACACCTGGCGACGGAGCGAGACTCTGTCTCAAAAAAAAAAAAAAAAAAAAAATACAATGAAATACCACTTCACACTTATTATAATCACTACAAATTTTTAAAAGCAACAATATCAAATGTTGACAAAGATGTACAACAATTGGAGCTCTCATACATTGCTAGTGGGAATGTAAAATAATACAAGGCCTTTGGAAAACTGTTAGTGTCTTATAAAGTTAAACCTACATTTGCCAGCAAGCCCACTTATAAGTATTTGCCTGATCAATGAAAACATATATTCATGTAAAAGCCTGTACATGAATCTTATAACAACCTTATTCATAATTGCCCAAAACAAGGAATAACACATATGGCAGGGAATACTCAGCAATAAAACAAAATGAAATATTGATACCTGCAACAACATGGATTATTCTCAAAGGTCTTCTGCTAATTGAAGGAAGTCAGGTCCCAGAGGCACCATGCTGTATGATTCCATTTACGTGACATTGTGGAAAAAGGCAAAACAACGTATCAGCACTGAAGAACACATCAGTGGTTGCAGTGTTAAGTGTGGGACAAGGAGAAGATTACAAAGGGGGTACCTCAAGGGACAATTGCGGTGTGATAGCACTGTGTCTTGATTATGGTGGTGCTTACAGGAATGTATCATTTGTTCAAGCTGATAGGACTGCATGCTACGGAGTGAATTTTACTGCATGCAAATTAGAAAACAGACAAATAGAAACAACAAATCCATATATTATGTGAGTTTGGTACACCTGCTAATTTTTATGAAATCTCTCTCTCTCTCTCTCATTTTGCGTATTTAAATCACTCTGGAATCAGTGCCTGTCAGAGATAGAGTCTGCCCCCCACCACCGGTGTATGTGTGTGTGTGCATGCACACGTGTGTTTTTCTATCTGTCTCTTGAACTCAAGTTTCCAAGGGAGTGGAAATCATCCATGCTCAAATAATTATTTCATCTCCATCTCAACATAAGTCACCTTTTTGTTAATGGAAGATAGGAAAAGTCTTTGGAGGCATGTTAGCATGAAGTGCTTATCCTCTCTCAGACTGCAGTACCAATCTCTCATTTGGTTTCCCCCTAAGTATGCCTGCTATTGTATCAATTTCCCTCCCCCCCCCCCAATAATCTGTTGGGTGGAGTAGTCAACTGGCCGTGCCACATGTCTTGGTGTCCACAGATCCACAGATGAGAAGGAGGAGGACAGGAAAAAAGGGTGGCCTGGTCCAGTGTCCCATGAGGTGAATGGGGGTGCAATTCTCCTTCATATTTTTTGAAACTTAAAAAATTTTGGTCTAACATTTAGTTTACGCAGTAAAAGGCATAAAGTGTACAAACCCTAAGTGTTTCACTTGATAAGGTTTTGTATATACCCAAATAACCACTACCCACATGAAGATATAGAACAACTTTCACCACCCCAGATTGTTCCTTATGCCCCTTTCACTCAGTAACTATCTCCCACTTCTTCCCAGAGGTAACCACTCTTCTGCCTTCTATCACCGTAGATTAATTTTGCCTGTTCTCAAACTTCATGTAAATGGTATTACACAGTGTGTACTCTTTGTGAGTATGGCTTCTTCTGCTTCACGTAACACCTGTCAGATTCATCCATGTTGTATGTATCAGAATTTTATCTGTGTAGTCTTCTATTGCATGAATATTCAACAATTCTTTACCTACTGTGAACGTTTGAGTTTTTGGCTATTATGAACAAAGCTGCTATAAACATTTTATGCATGTCCTTTTGGGGATACATGCATGCATTTCTCTTCAGTTTATAGATATGAGTGGGATTTTGGGGTTACAGGGGATGCATATGTTTAGCTTTAGTAGACATTACCAAACAGTTTTCCAAAGCAATTGTACCATTTTGTGTTCCCACCAGCAATGTATGAGAGTTCTTGTTGCTTCACATCTTGCCAGCACTTGGTATTGCCAATGTTTTTAGTTTTAGCCATTGTGGTGGGTTTGTGGTTATATCTTATCATGGTTTTAATTTCCCCCTTGAAATGTACATATACACCCTTGCTGTAGTCCCAAGTAGGAGAATTTCTGATTGGTTTGAGGGATGTGGAGTGGGGAGTGGCAACGGCAGGTGATGGGATGGTGGGAGAAGCACCTTCATTAAGAGGGAGGGCTTATGAATTGTCCCAGCATTGTAGTCCAAAAGGGGGTAGCATCCACGTGCCTATTTTCCTGAAGGCTGTTCCCTCAGAGGGCTGGCTCATTATTGACAGACATACTCATTTCTCTAGCAGTTATGACAGGCAGAATGTGTCCCTCTCCTGAGCAGATGGGCTGCTTGGAAGCTTTTTCTGGTACTATATGAATTGGTGTGGCATTTCCCAGTCATTTGTTTTCAGAATGACAATGTGTCAGTTTAACTACCACTCCCCTGATACACTTGCCAATTAGAAGAGAAAGCGAGAAAACAGAGCAAGAAATAATTATTTATCAAGATAGGGGAAACCAAAATTTACTTTCACCTTTTTTGGTTTGTCGATGACCCTCTAAGCACAGGAATCCCCAAAACACAGATCCATCAAGCAGGTGAGCTATCAGTCATTTTACTGCACATTTTCTCAGATCTTATTCTGATTTATGGTGGAAAAATAACAGGGAAAACTGGGGATGCATAGACAGTCCTAAGTGCTCTCTGTGTTCATTTTAACTGGCCCTAGCCCCAATGCCTGTGATAACCCAAGGAAGAAATCATCAAATAAACTGACAAATAGCACTCATTGGCTTGAGAATTGAATATGTAAAGGGTGAATTCTAACCTGCTACTTGCCAATGGTGTGACCGTGGCATGTTAATTGGTATTGTGAACCCTCAATTTACTCCTTTGTAAGTACAGATACTAAAGTTTATCTCAATGATTTTTGGGGTAAAGATTAGTTGGAACAACAAATATGAAAGTATGTAACTTATCTAATAGGTTCTCAATATATGTTACTGATCTGATAGCCAAACACAGCTCAGATGTCCTTCTACAGGTGAATGTTTAAACAAACCATGCTATGTACATCCCATGAAAAACTGCTCAACAATAAAAAGGAACTGCTGATGCACACAGTACAAATAACTTAGATGAATCTGCAGAGAATTATGCCAAATGCAAAAACCCAATCTTAAAAAGCGATATATTGTATGATTCCATTTATATGATATTTTTGTAATGACAGATTAGTGGTTGTCAGTGTTTAAGGATGGGAAGATGGCTGGGAGGAAGGTGGGTAAGATTTAAAAAGGATTATGAAAGGACTTTGTGGTGATGAAACTTCAGTATCTTGAGTGTGGTGGTAGATACACAAACCTACACATGTGCTCAAATTGATAGAACTAAACACACACATGAGTACAAGCAAAACTGGGGGAAATCCAAGTAAGTTCTACAGATTCTTAATATTCTGAATGTAATACTGAACTACAGTTTTGCAAAATGGTACCGTTAGGGGAAACTGGTTAAACGGCATGTGGGCTCTCCCTCTGTTATATCTTAGGACTTCATCTAAATTGATAATTACTTCAATAAAATCTTCAATTAAAATGTTACTGATCTCTTTAAGTGTAACATGCCATGGATTATAAGAAGCACTATTTAATAAAAAGCTCAGTGTAATAATTTTAAACAAAAAATACACTGCCTTATTAAATCTGTTTTTAGATTGCAGGAAAAATCCCGACTTGAGAAATATTAAAATGTGGGTGTGAGGGAGGGAGAAATTGCAAGTTAAATTAAGGAAATTAGATAGTTTCTAGTAGCTTCTATTTATCCTCCTTCTTCCTGCTCTCTCTTCAGATACCCAAAGTTTTCATTAAGCCTAATTCCCAAAGGAAGAAAGAACCTCTGGAAAAAAGAAGCCACACAAAGGTGTTGTTGACTTAATTCATTTATTTATTTGTTGCTTCTCCCTTGTCTCTGCCTACCTTTCATGTCCAACTCATCATTGAGCCCCAGAATAATGACTTGTAGATAGTGTACATTACATATTTGATGAAGCTCATGAAAGGATTTTAAAACAGGACTGCTGATTAGGGTAATTCCTAAGTTACAGGAATAACAGTGTAATGGTAAAATGTTTAGCACCTTGGCAGTTAGGGATAAAAATCATTTTTGGCCCTGTTCAAATAGCTGAACAGAACCCCCTCACCACTGTAACCTTATTCACACACAAAACTCACCCTTTCCCAAATATACATTCCAAGTTTTAAAAAATTGAGCATAAAATTGTAAGGATCTGTACACATGGAAAATGAAATTGTCATTAACACAAATGTGACATCTGGTGGGTATTCTAGATCTATCAGCTGATAATTGAAGATGAGAAGTTTGTCTTCTAAATAAGGAGTGTTCTTATTCTGTTCTGGGAAGTTACTTTAAATTGTTTTACCTGGTATGTTTGAGGTAAATATTTAAAGATTTTTGCCCTCTGGCTTCAAAATTCCTCTCTGGGTAACAATAATTAACTTGAATTAAGGTTTATGTGAAATGCTATAAAAATAACTCAATATTTTAATTATTGGCAAACCAATTTTCATTTTCTGAATGAAAAAATAGATGCCAACACTCCACTACTTCCCATGATTTTATTCTTTTAGATGTAAGGATAATGTTTTAAAATATTATCCAAATGTGTTTTCCCTCTTTGGTGGGTAGTTATCAAAGAAGGAGGAGGCAGAGGAGGAGGAGGAAGAGGAAGAGGAGGAAGAAGAAGAAAAGAAGCACCTGCTGTTCTTCTGCCATTAAGATTATGCCATAAGATGAAGGCTGACTGTCCTGGGAGGAGGAGGTAGATACGACAGAACAAAACAGTCATTGATAAGTTTTAAATTTCCACTAGATTTTTAAAACCCTTACTGGAGAATAGTCTTGAAAGTCAGACTAAAAAACAGAAATAAAGGAGTTTTCTTAGGACTCACAAAGTTGTGCCCCTGTATAATAGAAACCAAAGCTTAGATGGTTACTATGGTCTGAATGCTTGCATTTCCCCAAAATTCATTATGTTGAAACCTAATCCCTAATATGATGGTATTAAGAAGTGGGGCTTTTGGAAGTGATTAGACCATGAGGGCAGAGCCCTCATGAATGGGATTAGTGCTCTTATAAAAGAGGCCCCAGAGAACTGCCTTGCTCCTTCCATCATGTGAGGACATAGCAAGAAAATGCCATCTTTCAACCAGGAAGTGGACCTTCATCAGACACAAAATCTGCTCTGTGTTTTGGTCTTGGACTTTCTCAGCCTCCAGAAATGTGAGAAATAAATGTTTGTTGTTTATAAGCTACTTGGCCTTTGGTATTTTCTTATAGCAGCCCAAAAGGACTAAGACAAGAGTTGGCCATAGAAAAGCCATAAAGTAGGAAAAACAGGGACACAGTGGAAGTCAGGGACACTCCTGCACACTGGAGAGGGAACAGCCTTCCAGTTCTGGGAGGTGACACTGGGCACAGAGGAAGGAAGAAGATGCAAGTGTCCCCCTACATTCCCATTCTTCCATCCTCCGAATAACCCCCTTTGGGGCCAGAAGCCAGGAGTGATAGGAACACCCAGATAGGCTTGGGAGAATCTGAAAGCATTGGTTTAAGTGACCACCTCACCAGTCATATCCTGGATTAATACAAGCATTTCACAGAAACCTGCACAACATTGTGCCTCCTCCTTGACGAGGAAGAAGTCAAGTAACAGCAGTGGAGAGAGGTACCTCCGCAGCCTCACAGTCTCACATACTCCAGAGGCAGTAGAGTTCCAGGACCCCTAACCTGGGCACAGAAACATTGAGAGGGCGAATGTGTTCAAGAAAGTCGGAGGACAAGGAAGCTGTAGAATTTGGGGGACCTCACAATGGAGGCAATGGCAAGGTCTATGAGCACAATGTCCAAAAACCAGCCACAACTCAGTGAAGACCAGGGCAGGATGCCAAGCAAAAAGGTGGTCCAGGCTACTCCCAGAGGATAGCAGGAGGACCAGACCATCTTTTCTCCAGTCATAAAAATACACCTAGTTGGCTGGGTATGGTGACTCATGTCTGTAATCCTAGCACTGTGGGAGGCCGAGGCAGGCAGATCACTTGAGCCCAGGAGTTCGAGACCAGCCTGGGTTTAAGGTACAAGATGTGCTTTGGTCGAGGAACAGGCTGAGGCAAATATCCAGGCCTGCATGACTCAGTGAGTTTGGTGCACAGGCACTTACCTCCACTTGCTATATGACTTGTTTGTGTAAGTTCATACTTGGCGTTGAGCCACTATTGTCTGTAAAAGGTATAATTGCCCTGCTAATGCTGTACAGAGGCTCTTGGGGCTCGGCTTGGCTCAACATGGTTTGACATGGTGGGCATGCTGGTCCCAGAGAGAGAGAGAGAGAGAGAGAGAGAGAGCCAAAGCTGTCTGTCTTACAGATGGACAGGAGGGAGCCAGGACACAGCTCAGCTTGCTCATGCCCAGAGGCAGAAAGAGTTAAGCTACTAACCCTGAAGGCGAGGGGAGACCCCCGCCATGCAGCTGCAGGTGTGGGGGCAGCAGGAGCCACAGAGCCAGACAATTGTGGCTCAGACAGCTGAGATAAAGGTGGACAGCTGGTGTGAGTAAGCTGTTGATGAGAGCTGCTGCCGAATAAAACTACATTTCACCTGCCTACATCCCCCCCCCCAAGTGTTCTTTCTGCCCATCTATCCACTCCCTCAGACTTCAGCATGGGCTGGACCCGGACCCTGGATCTGACACTGGGCAACATGGCAAAACCCCATCTCTACTAAAAATACAAAAAAATTTGTTAGGCATGGTGGCATATACCCATAGTCTCAGCTATTCAGGAGGCTGAGGCAGGAGGTCACTTGATCCTGGGAGGCTGAGGCTACAGTGAGCCATGATCACACCACCATACTCCAACCTGGGTGACAGAGTGAGACGCTGTCTCAAAAAAAAAGGTTTTAAAATGCACCTAGTAACCATATTGGGAAAAAGAGGGAGAAGAATTTTTGATAGATAGGGAAAAGTCAGAAAAACAGTACACCTGAAAGAAATAATTAAAGCTAAGAAACTGAGATGTCTATAGTTAGCACCATCAATAGGGATGGGAGCTCAGGAGCAAGACATAAAGTTATATTTCTGTACACTCCAGTATGTGAGTTTTAAATTTTGACACTGGTATACATTTTTTTAAATAGTTGTTTTCAAAAAAGAATTGGGAAAAGGGATGTGGCAAATGCTATCACTCCCCCACCTGTATCCCCTTAGCATTTACCATTTCTGTGTATATTTGCCTGACAGCCAACTGCCAGCACCTGAAACCACTTGCCTGAGAGGTTTATCTGGCAATTGGAACAAGTTTGCCCTGGGAAGGCCAGCAGTGCTAGGGAATTAACACTTCCCAGGGAATAGCCCATAGTTAATAACTAATGGGAGTTGATGGATAAATGCCCTGGCTCACACATCCCTTGGCTCTGAGGTATGTGATCTACACTGTCTTCCACAGTCCCCAGTGGGTTTAAAGTCTAATTGCCCACAGGGGTGACTCATTTGACAATGCACACTTCCTATCCCTTCTCTGTCTCAATTTTTTCCCTTCATTTTTTGGTGTTTTCCAGGATCACTACCTCGATAAATAATTTGCACTGGAATCCTTTCCCCAGAGTCGGCTTCTGGGGGAACCTAGACTATCAGGGAAGAATGTGAGTGGAAGAATGACCCAAGATAGAGGTCAGCAAACTTTTTCTATAATGAGCCAGATAGTAAATATTTTAGGTTTTGTGGGCCACATATGAGTCTCTGTTGCATATTCTTTTTTGTGTTTTTTTTACCATCTTAAAAATATAAAAATTATTCTTAGCTTGAGGGCTGTACAAAAACAGACCATGGGCCACAATTTGCTGATTTTAAGAGAAGAATCTATTCCAGATAAAGATTTTAGATTCCAAGGGAGATTCTTCTCTAGCTCAATGCCTAAAATTCTGGTCCTTAATATACATTTAGATTTGTTTTCAATCTCCCTTTGGAAGATACTCATTAAAAGAAAGAAGATGAGTAGGACAAACTAGTGACAAGCAGTTTGAAATATTTAATTAGAAGTTCAAAATTGAAAAGGTCAGGAAGGGCAAGTTAAGAAAACAGGGCCAGGTGCATAGATTGGAATAGCTGGGGCTGATACTGCTGACAGTAGAAGGTAGTATCAGATTCCCCAGGCTTTTCAGTACTGGGCCGCCATCATTTATTTTAGCAGAGTAACTTTTGGTAAGTTACCTGATTTCTCCAAACCTAAGTGTCTTCATCTGCAAAATGAGGACAATGATGATGGTGATGATACAGGTAATATATGCCCAATAGGGTTGCTGTGGCATTTGCACAGTACTTGGCCACATAATAAGCACTTCTTAAGTGCTATAATTGGATCTATAACTATAATTGGATCAGAGCATGATCATGAAATGTAATCGGTCATTCATTTCAACATATACTAAGCACTTATTATATGCCAGGAACTGTGCTAGGCTCTAGGGGGCATGAAGGTGGAGAAGATGGAGAAGAGGGTGGAAGGGCTATTCTTAGTAGAGAGAACAGTAAGAGCAAAAGTTTGGATAAATGTCAAGCATGGGGTGTTTTCATAGAACATAGAATAGTAGAACATGGTTAGACGGTAAGTTGACAGATGAGGAGGGCCAAGAGATGAGGAATTCTGGGAAATGAGTTTGGGACTAAATTTTAAAGAGCTCTAAATTATTTCTAAGTCTTTGAAGGTTGAGTTTATACTGTGGTTAATGGGAAGTTACTGGTAGATTTTAAGTAGGGAAGTAAAAAATTCAGACGAGTTTTTGATGAATCTGGCAGAATGGATGCTGTATTGGTGCTGGTTGTGGGAGGAGGTTGGTGGGCTTGGAAGCAGGGAGATTATTTAGGAAGACGTTGTCTTATGTATCAGTTAGCTTTTGCTGCGTGACAAACTACCTCTAAACTTAGTGGTTAAAGTAAAAACTATTTGTTTAGCTCACAATTCTGCGTGTTGGCAATCTGGGTTGGTCAGCTGTGTGATTCTTCTGGTCTCAGCTGGGCCCACTCATGCATCTGCAATCAGTGGCTGTATTGCTTGGGAGCTATCTGGCCTATGATGGTGTCAGATGTGATGGCTTGTTTCTGATCCATTTGGTCTTTCATCCTCCAGCAGACTAGCCTAGGCTTGTTCACAGGGCTGAGTTCCAAGAGAGTGAGTAAAAATGCACAAGACCCCTTAAGGTCTATGTCCAGAACTGGCACAACATCACTTCTGCTTTATTCTCTTGGCCAACATGTATCACAAAACTAGCTCAGATTCAAGGGAAGGGTAATAGATTTCCTCTCTTAATGGAGAAACTGCAAAGTCACATTGCAGAAACCGTGGATGCAAAAAGGGGAATAATTGTGGCCATTTTTGTAAAACATCTTGTGCACCACAGTGCAAGCAGAAGATACTTAAGGCCTTAACTAAAGCAATAGCACATGGGAGTGAAGGAAAGGGATCCAGCTTTGGTGGCTAGTTAGTGCTGCCAACGTTTCTAAGACAGGAAATTAGAAGATTGGCAGTAGGAGAATGTTTGGGATGATGGTAAGAGATGCTGCTGGGATAATGAATTCAAGATGTTAAGGAGGCATGGTCTTCCTTCCCTCCTTGGGCCTAATAGGATTGTCCACTTCTCCAGGTTCTTGACTTAGCTCAATAATGTTGATACTCTGGGTCCATTTCCCCTACAAATCTGTTCTATACACTCCTCAGGTAGGTTCCACTCCACTGAAAGCTTTTCATTTCTCTCTAAAAGACACATTGTCAATTCCCCACAGCTCTATTTAAGAAAGACTTCTCACTTCCCATCTTGGTTGTTGTGGTCATCTATTGCTATAGGAGAAATTACTTCCACTGGGCACGGTGGCTCATGCCTGTAATCCCAGCACTTTGGGAGGCCAAGGTGGGTGGATCGCTTCAGTACAGAAGTTCAAGACCAGCCTGGGCAACATGGTGAAACCCCATCTCTACAAAAATACAAAAATTAGCCAGGCATGGTGGCACATGCCTGTAGTCCCAGTTACTTGAGAGGCTGAGGTGGGAGGATAGCTTGAGCCTGGGAGGCAGAGGTTGCAGGTTGCAGTGAGCCAAGATTGCATCACTGCACTCCCACCTGGGTGATAGAGCAAGACTCTGCTCCCCAACAAAAAAAGAAAAAAAGAAAAGGAAAAAAGAAATCACTGCAAACCCAGTGACATAAAACAACCAGTTATTATATTCATGGATTCTGAGGTCAGGAATTTGGATAGGGCACAGCAGAAATAGTTTATCTTTGTTACACAATGGGGCCCCACTTGGGAGACAGAGGCTACTGGTGACTTGACACCTGCAGGCTAGAATCGTCTGAGGACTTGTTCACTAATATGTAATGTTAGCTGGGGTGATTGGTTAGAATACTTATATGTGATGTCTCTACGTAGCCTGGGCTTCCTTACAATATGGTGGTTCTATTTCAAAGGTGAGCATCCCAAGAAGGAGAATGCCAGGTAGAAGATAGAGTAGCTTTTCTAATCTAGTTTTGAAAGTCACACATTACTTCCGCTGAATTCTAGTTGTTGAGGCAGTCATGAAGGCGCACTCAGTTTCAACAGAAAGGAAAACAGACTTTACTTCTTGGTGGAGAGTAGTAAGTTTCTGGAAAAGCATGTAGAACTGCTTTTTAATTTTATTAATTTAATTTTTTATCGTTGAGGCAATTTTTGGAAAATATCTGCCTACAGGTCTATTTCCTGTCTCAGTAGAAGATTAGCACCCATTAGATACACTTCTACCTATGTTCTCTCCAGCTCGTCATTTTATGGAGTCTTATTCTACCTTCTACCATTTCCATCCTTTACCAAAACAAAACAAAACAAAAAACAGTGTTCTCTGTCTCTCCAGTCCAGGCTGTCTCTCCAGTCCAGGGTCCACTCTCCTATACACTCCCGTGATCCACCAGGCAGGTTACTCCAACCTGCCTGGAAATTTTGTCTTCCTTTGTCTTCCTCACTCTTGCCACTGAATCTTTACCCTCAGATCACAAGCCTTTTCACATCTTCCCCATCCTCTAAAGCCCTTCCTGGGAACCTGCTTCCTCCCAAGGTAATGTCTTGCCCCTTGTTTTCCACTTACCGTTTAATTATTTTTTAACGTGTCTATACTTGCTTCCATTACATCTTCACTACCCACCCTTTCCTTACTCGTTTGAAACATGGCACATCTTCCCTTTTAAATCTATTGACCCTGTTCTCTTACAATTTACCAGTGTCATCTTAAATTTAAGCCTCATAGCCATTTCTTAATTCACATAATCTTTATTCTCTCTGAAGTGTTCATCAATGTTGACTATGCCTTCCTTCTTGAAACTCTCCCTTGGCCACAATATGTAAAACCTGTAAATTCTTCTCCTACTGCTCTGTTCCTTTTCTGACTCTACTTTCTATTCTCAATACTTTAAGGAAGATGTCCTCAAAGATGTTTCCCTTGTAAATTTTCCGGGGGGGTCTCTGAGTTGTCCTCATGGCTTCAGAATAATCTCCCTATTGTGAGGATGACTTTCAACTCTTTGTCTCAGCCCCGACTTTCCCCCTGAATCTTTAATTATCAATTACTTTCTTAACAATATGTCCAAAGCGTCCTTCCAAATCCACTTTCTTTTCTCTACTTCCTGTCAGAACCTGTTGTGAGGACTGCTAACAGTTTTATATGTTCATTCTCACTTCTTCTTTTCAGTAACAGGATCCCCTGAATTTCAGCAGAAACATGCCTGCCCAACCCGCTTTGTAGCTGGATAGGCTTATGTCATTAATTTTGGTTCGGTGAGACATGAGCTGAAGTGATATGTGCTACTTCCAGGTCATCTCCTTAAAGAGAGTGTCTCTAGCTCTGGAACTTTTCTTTCTTCCTTACATCATATAGATAAGAACAAAACCCTAAGGGAATGGCAGATCCACAAAATGGAAGGACCTGGATGCCTGAATAATTTCTAACATTGGCCTTATCAGTAATATATATGACATTTTGGCCTCCATATGCTGAGTCTTTTGTCTTATTTCCCATTTGGTTTGGAACTCAGAGAGGAAAGAGTACACTATTTATTGGTCCCCTGACACTCTCATCACTTGCTAAGAGCTGCAAATGGTGTGTCCTTCTCTCTCTACATTTCCTTTCCTTCCCTTCCTTTGCTTCTCATTTCCCTTCTCTTTCCTTCTTCTTTCACAAAAGCCGAGAGATGGGAGGGGTTGCTCTGGATTTCAGGGGATATGAGAGCATTAAATCATCTCTGGATCTTTACATAAGTGTTGGAGCTAAAGTTGGACTGGTCAGAACCAAATTAAAATTTCACCTTTTGGGTGAAGCCTTCTCAGCCTCCTCTGGAATTTTCTTAAAATGGTCTCTGAGTTCTCAGAGCACTTGGTTGCAATCTCTGCTTTGGTACTTGCCTCCTATTACTATCATTTAGCTGTTTCCATCCCTGGACTGTGCTGTTCTCATAGGGAATAGCCATTCTAGGCTTATCTTAGTATTCTCACTGCCTACCACGGTGCCTGGTAAAAAGTAAATGCACTGTAATCATTTATCAAATGAAAAAAATGAAGGACAGATAGTAGATGTTCAATAAATGCCTGTTTCTTATAGAAAGCAATAGTTACCATTTACTGGATTCTTTCTATATGCCACACACATTTATATATGTTAGTGTCTAATACAGCACTTAGTACCTTGTATTGTGGTCACCCCTTTTTACAGATATGGAAACAGAGGATCACAGAAGTTAAGAAACAACTAAGATTGTCCAGCTGGTGAATGGCTAGGCTAGTATCTGAACCCATGTCTTTATGACTACAAAGCTTTTTTCTTTTCATAGCATCACACTAAATCTCATTTATAAGGCAGATTTATGTAGTTATATTCCTTGAAGGCTTGTAAAATGGGATCATAAGATTATCAGCAGTTTTTGTGTCAGTTTTCCAAGCTCCAATACAGAACCCAGGGAAATAGTTATCATTTTTTTGTCATCCTTTCCGCACTTCCCTGGCCAACCACCATTTATTAGAATCTACTGTTGGAAGATTATTCCTCATGAGTCTCTTATACTTCTGTGCATCTTGCAAGCAGAGTCACTGACTGTTCTTGATTCTGGACTACCTTTTCAAGGATGACTTGGAAGACAGACATAGTGCGTCCCTTCAGAGCAAAGGGCCAATACCCTTCCTATCTAGTATAATAAAAGCAATGCCTCCTTCTGGAGCAAAAGGAAAACATGCGTATTGTCTATTGTAAAAAATTCAGGTTTTTTAAGCTCCGGGTTTCTCTCCTGTAATAGAACCCACTTGCATATGCAGGTATCACTTGGCCCCCTTTGGATCATCCTGTGGGAATTGGAGCTTGGAAAACTGATGCAAAAACTGCTGATAATCTATGAATATTTCTGTGAGTAATAAACTGTCCTTCATTTCTGACCCAGGAGTCTCATGTCTTCTGCCAGCATCCATAAGACTGTGACAGGCTAGCTTGTTAGTTTGCAAGTAGCCTTGAATCTTAGACCCTTCGCAGTTCTTGACACCTACTTTGTGCCAGGTGCTTTCACATCCAGTGTATCTCATCTTGACAATAAGCCTTTGATGAAGGTGTGAACAGCCCCATTTTCTAGAGAAGGAAGCAGATTCCAAGAGGTTTAGAAACGTGCCAAAGTAAGTGGCAGGGGTTGGATTTGAACTCAGAACTGTCTGTTTCCAAAGCTATTTTTTCCCCCCTCAGTTCTGTAGAAATCCTGTGGCCATAGCTCCTTCTTTCCTCAAGGTAAATAATGAACCTTGGTTAGGTTACTTACACTGATCAGTGTCCTAAAGAGTGTCCTAAAGAGTAGAGGACAAAGCCATTCCATGAATAGCCTTCTATTTGACTTGCGAAGTCTTTGGAAATTCAGGGCTATTTGAAACAAAAGTCTAACTCCTCACTATATTTCATTTCTCTGTGGCTTTCTACATATATATTCTCTGTTATTGAAAAGTTCTACATGGAATTTGAGATTCTAGCAGTTGGTGATTTTTCTCAAGGAAGAGAAACATTAAGACGTTTGTTCTTAGAAAAATAAATCAGTGTATGTGATATGCGTGCCCACATGTATATACAATGGAGCAATCTATTCAGAATTTATTTTTATATAGAGAACTGCTGTTATGCAAATATACAGACCCACTCTGTGTATTTTAAAGACATTTTCTATATAGAGAGCAAAGGATGGCAGAAAGGAGAAGGAGACAGAGAGACACTAAAGATTGCATGGACATACCAATTAAATCTACCTTCCTTAGGCTCTTTTAGATGTCTTTGGAATAAAGGTAGTATGATGGTTTGAAAGCATATTCAATATTTTAACTCAGCCTCTAGAGGTAGGGCTCTGAATGCTAATGGGTATCTGTTGTGACTTCTTGAGGTCCACATTACTGTAATTCAACAATAGCATCAGAGCCCCATTTGTTTAAGAAACTGAGTAAAAACAGCAACAACACCTGACTCTGTATGCCCCAAATCTAGTTTTAAAACCTGCT
The DNA here is from genome assembly GCA_036589455.1 of Ateles fusciceps. NCBI lineage: Eukaryota > Metazoa > Chordata > Mammalia > Primates > Atelidae > Ateles > Ateles fusciceps. The sequence goes on along the minus strand of JAZHEH010001672.1, from coordinate 319,790 downwards.
TAAAATGATTTCCCCTCCAGTATTTGCTGATGAAAGATCAGATTAACATTGATGGCATATCTTGCTGTCCTCTACTCCACACTCTGGGATGTGGGCCCAAGTGTCAGAAAAATGAAAGGAAGATCAGGAGCCTATCAACCTCAGACCTAAGCCTTGAACACAGAAAGAACTGCCTACACTGCCACATGCTTTTCCATCTGCCTCCAGCTCCCAGATTCAAGTTTGATTTCACCATGTTCACCAGAGCACACCCCCGTTCCCGGTTTCATTAGCATAATTGTGGCTGCGAGAGCACATGGCAAAGATTACAGTTTCCATGACCTCACTGATTCTGGAAAGCACACTGATATTTCAGAAAAATATGTATTCTTTCCCTCTGAGATTAAGAACAAATCTAGTAATGCATACAGGATGCCTCCTCTGAGCCTTCTCCTCTTACCACTTCCTCATCTCCCCAAGTACAGATTCTCTTAGTCCTTTGCACGCAACCAAATTCGGAAATCCATTTAAATGAATTCAGGGTTAAGAGGTACAGACATGGCCACTTATCAACACTCTAACCAATAGCTGTGGTCCAATGTCTCCTGCATACTTCTTTTTGGAAATGACTGTGCAATGCCTAACCTAAAATGTATAGTACTTGCATAACCTTCCCCAAACAAACCCAGTTGGACAAGTAGGTAATTTTTTTCCCCATATAATTGCCCTCTTGGTGAGCTGCTGTAGTGGGAAGCAGCAAAAAGAGCTCCTTTTTAGCAGACTCTGCTGGTTCCCTGTCCGTATCCTGTGAACTCTTAGCATTTCAGAGTGCTCCCACTGACTTCCAAGTGGCAGCATCTAAATCTCTGTGCTTGATGGCTTTTTCTGGAACAGCAGAAGCCACTCTGTACCTCTATGTGGCAGGTTTGAAGCACTAAGGAATTAACACTGCTGGGAGCAGACCTCAATGACTTTGCTGTTAGTGTGTAACACCTCAGTTCCCTTTCCTTTCATGTGGGATAAATTTGAGACCTGTGTTTTTCACCATTTCCAGAGCTTTCCCATGCGATTAATTTCAATTACCTATTGTGAGCGGAAGGCTTGATAATTTACCCCTTATCAGATGCCTTGCCTCTCTGAATCACCTTCCCACTTTCCTACACGTGTTCTCAACACCTCCCAAATAAACTATGTGCTTGCTTTGAATTCTTCGGGGAAACCCGAACTATGATAACTGCTAAAGGTTGTATAAGATCATTGAAGAAGTTCCATTAACCATAAACTGAAAGTGCAAGGAAGCATGGGGAAATGATTCTGCTACTCTTTAGAGGCTCCAGCTGAAAGAAAAACTCTGGCTATTAAGTTGCATGTCAACAAATGCATTAATTTTAGCTTCCCTTGGTCAATTATCCTCAAAACTTAAGCAGCCCTCTCCAGTTTGGTCGTTTTCAAATGCTTGCTCACCAGTTAGTCTTTTCGCCATACTGTCATCTCTACCAGTGGATAAAGTTGAAACTGCCTTTGCAAAAATTATAACAGTGAGAAAATTATGGCAGTGAAAGAGATCTGATCTAATCAACTCCATCTTGCCTTTAATCTTCAAACCTTGGTCATTCCTGGGTGTGGGCAAAGCTAACTTTGGGAGAAATTTAGTTGATAGTTTAAATGATGATAGCCATTCCCCCAAACTAAATCGCCCTTATAAAATTAATGCAAGGCCACCAAGTTAGGAGGATGAGAGTGGTCTGAATTCTGCTGGAGGTCGCAAGATCTGCAACTTCCCCAATTACTCCTGTAATTAACATCACTAATGCAGAACCTAAGATTGTTCTTTTGAGGTGTCTTTTCAGGCTTTTGCATTTCTGATGACCTGATGGCACCACCCAGACCAGTGACTCACCCAGTCCTGTGGCCCCCACCCAGAAGCAGACTCAGTGCACAGAGATCATTTTCCACATTGCTACGATTGCATCCCCAACCAAGCAGCAACACCCATTGCCTGGCCCCGTCACAAAATTATCTCAAAATCTCTAGCCTCCAGATATTCTGGGGAGACTGATGTGAGTAATAACTATGTCTCCCATGTGGCATGGCCAGGTTTGCAACAATTAAACTTTCTTTACTGAAATGCCGTGGTCTCAGCGAATTGATTTTGTCTGTGCAGCAGGCAGGAGAATCCATCAGGTCATTACAAAGTCAAGATTATTTCTTGATGGAAATAGCTTTATAGGCGAAACTGTCTCTACAAAAAAAAGTGTATATATATATATATATGAAAATTTTTTTACATAAAAAGTATATATATTTGTATATATATGCAAAAAATCTTTGTATATACATACAAAAATACATTTTGTATATATTTTATATATATGAATGTATTTTGTATATATTTTGTATATATACACAAAAATATATTTGTGTATATATATATATATACACACACACACACACACAAATTAGCCAGGCATGGTGGCAGGTGCCTATAGTCCCAGCTACTCAGGTGTTGGGGGCGGGGGTGCTGAGGTGGGAAAATCACCTGAGCGCAGGAGGTTGAGGCTGAAGCTGTAGTGATCTGTGATTTTGCCATTACACTTCAGCTTTGGCAACAGAGTGAGACCCTATTTCAAAGAACGAAAAAGAAAGAAAGAAAAGAGAGAGAAAGAAAGAAGGAAGGAAGGAAGAAAGGAAGGAAGGAAGGAAATAGCCTTTATATATAAGGGGACAGGGTTTCTATTTCAACTCACTCATTTGTGGTGTATTGGGCAAGTTTTCAAATACTTCTGAGCTTCAGTTCACTCATCTCTAAATCTCTAAATTCAAGGCAAAAATGCCCATTACACTAAGTCATTCATTTAACAAGTATTTTTCTGAGTACTTACTAAGTTACCAGCTTTGTGCTAGCTCCCCAGGGAGCTAGCACAAAACTAGCTAGCACAAAGTCATAAATAGCTATGATTTCTTCCCTCAGGACACTGATGCACAGATGTCGTGGACTCTGGCAGCAGACAGCTACTTTCACTAACTCCATGGCTTCACTATACCTTTGCTTTTTTCTTTGCAAAGTGGGACCAATTTCTTCACAGGGTTGCAAGAAATAAAATCTATGATCAAGGTGAAGCACATAGTACGTAGCTTTTAGCACATAGGAAATGTTTAAAACATAAGAAGAGTACAAGAATTAATATTTATTGAGTACTTACAACATGCCAGACACGGCTTCAACATTTTAAAGATATAAACTCATTTAGGCCACCCAAGAACCATTAGAGGTAGACATTATTCTTTGCTATTTTTATTATCTCCATTTTAGGAATAAGGAAGTGCAGAAAGGCCAGGTATCTTGTCAAATGTCATCTAGCTAATATACAGAGTCAGGATTTGAACCCAGGTGTGTGGCAAACCAGATCTCACTAATGCAGGCCTCCATAACAACTGTTTCAGTACTGACTGAGTGGTTAAGTTAAATATTAAAAGCCAGTGCCCATATACAAAGGCTGGGATGTAACAAAAGCCCACCAAAAATTTTGCCTAGGACTTTCCTGGGCCTTAAAGCATGACCAAAAAATGAAGGAATTCTTAACAGGACCTATTTAGGGTTAAACAAGTTTTATTGTGGGTCTGAAGAAACTCCCCAGGCCTCCACAAACAAGTTTATTGGGGGTCTGAAGGAACTCCTCAAACCTCTGTAATTTAGCTGGAGGCAAGATAAGGGTAATCACCCCAGCACCTGGATCCATTTAGATTAAGTAAATTTACTGAGGCTCAGAGGAAGGTCTTCAGGACTCAGACCTTAGGTATGGATTAAAAGAAGTTAATCACTTATGCCTTTAGATGAATGCACACTTACACAAGACATATAGCTTAGAAGGTATATAAGCTCTGGAAAACTTTGTAATTTTGAGTTTGTCTGGCGATTATTTCCAGACCTTCCCCTTGCAGAAGTAAAAACTCTCTTCCTCCCCAGTTCATCTGCATCTCATTATTGGGTCATGAGAAGTAACAGTGTGACCCTCAGTTTTGTCCAGGAACAGGTGATCTAGATGCAGAATCCATACTTTTAAACTCACACCCTCGCTTCTCACGGTGTGGTCATTGGAAGAGTGTATCAGTCTGTTGTTACATTGCTATGAAGTAATACCTGAGACTGGGTAATTTATAAAGAAAAGAAGTTTAACTGGCTCATGGTCTCACCGGTTCTACAGGTAGCATGATGCTGGCATCTGCTCAGCTTCTGGGGAGGCCTCAAGCTGGGAAGCTTACAATCATGGCAAAAAGCAATGGAGAAGCAGGCAATCTTACATGGCCAGAGCAGGAGGAAGAGAGAGTGAGGGGAGGTGCTATATGCTTTTAAAACAACTAGATCTTGTGAGAACTCTATCACTCGAACAGCACCAAGGGGATGGTGCTAAACCATTAGAAAGCACCCCCATGATCCAATCACTTCCTACCAGGCCCCACCTCCAGCATTAAGGATTACATTTCATCATGAGATTTGTGCAGAGACGTAGATCCAAACCATATCAAGGAGCTTGTTAGAAATGCAGAATGTTAGGCCCACCCTAGACCTGCTGAATTGCAATTTGCATTTTAATGAGATTCCCCAGGTGAATCACATGCATATTACAATCAGACAGACACTGCTGTATACCATGCCAATTGAAATTTGATGAGTCAAGGGCTTCAGTGGAATTATGTCTAAAGTACTATTAGAGCAAAAGTCCAGGAAGGCCTGGACTCGAAATCTAATTCAGTAAAATAGAATGTATTTTATCTGAAAGTCATTGGTTAGTAGGTGCTCAATAAACACTAAAATACACAGAGACACACACACATCCCAGCATTGTGAACATGAGCAGTGGCCAGTGACTCGTGAAGACCCAGCTTTTTCCCTGACTACAGCTACCTCAACAGATACCACTGACCTTAACTCAATCTGCATTTGTCATGGGCCATTAGGCGTTATTGCTGAAGTCACAGTCTCTCACACCTTGATGGCTCGGGAAGCAATTTGCGTAGGCACAATTGTTTTGTTTTCTTCTTCTTGTTGTCACAGTTACTCAGTTTATTTGCATCTTTAAGCTTCTTTCACATTAACCTGAAAGCCACTCAGAGGGTGTCCTTCAAGAGGGAGAAAGCAAACAGGAAGGGTGAAGCAGAGTCTTAACTCCCAAGTGTCTGAGTGATGGTTTTTACATTCAGGCATCTCTAAAATAGAAATATTTTTTAAGATTCTGCCTGAAATCACAATTCATCTAGAGTCTTCATCTTCAGATCTGGTGTTGGAGCTCTGTACCTTGCTTATGTGCTTGTCTCAGAGACAGAGAATGTGTCCTGAAGCAGAAAAAAAGTCATAATGTGACTCCGTGCAAAGACTATAGAGAGAAGGCACACTTCTCAAGGCAATTTCATTCTTCCAATTGCTCAGGAAAAAAAAGGTTACCTTATTAAGCCTTTATCTTTGATGATGTCAGTCATAAAAGAAATTCAAGGCTCCTTGGTCATCCCTCATGTACTTACCCTAGTCCCCAGATGATTTTGTGCATCCATTTTAGTCATCTCCTGTACCCAAACCACTCAAAACCACAATGACTTAAAACACCAACCATTTTCTCTCTCATAATGCAATGGGTTGAATGGGTTAAGCTGGATGGTTCTTTTGCTCATGATGTCAGCTGGGCCAGCTATCATCTGAGTGCTTAATTGGACTAGAATGTCCAAGATGGCTTACTCATATGACTAGCAGTTGATGCAGGCTTCTGGTGGAAAGCTCGTGTAGTCAGTTGGTCAGATTTTTTTGGTTCCCCCTCCCACGTGGCCTCTCCATATGGCCTCTTCATATGGCTTGGATCACCTACAGCATGGTAGCTGAGTCTCAAAAGGAAGTATTACAAGGAAAGAAGTACTCTATTGATCAAGGGGCTGCATTGATTCAAGGGGAGAGGAAATAGGTTCTCTACTTCCTGATGAGCACATTAGAAGGTCAGGACTTGTTGGGGAATCCTTGGAGGACTAGCTTACATAATTCCCCTTTGTGACTTTTTTTGTCTACCTTTCCTCAACTCAAACTTTGCTACTATGCCCTCTGCCTTTAGAATTCTGTTCAGTCATCAACAAAATTCCCTCTAACTAAATCTCTTCTTTGAATGTTTCCTTTATTTTCTTGCTCTACATGAAACCTGACACTTCTTCCTGAGGATGGAGCTTTCCCTGCCACCCTCTGAGGTGATGGCTATTTTCTCTCCTATGCTCCTCATATTCTTGAACTGGAAGGTGAGATAGGTGCCTTTCCTTGCTGTTCATTTCCCAAGACTACTGGGAAATACCATCGTTCCCATGACCATTCTCCCTCCACACTAATACCATCCCTCTCCCTATCTTTGAATCTTAGGTTGTTGGATTATACCACCCACTGCTCTTCTTGGTTACCGTCATTGGCACCAATAGATATCCTTCCTAGTTAGGACCTATTTCCTGGCTTGTAGATAGTGGCTGTGTCACTCTCTCTTCTTTGTGAGATTTTAGACCTCCCTCATTGTCACTTTCTCTAATACTGCTCTTGTCATGATTGTTGGGGGATTTCCATACCATGTCAATAACCCTTCCAATATTCTGCATCTCTATACCTTGACTTTTTCTTCCTCCAGTGATTTTGTCTCTTCCCACTACAGCTACACAGCCCCATAGTCATACTCAGGAATTATTTCCAATTCCTTTGCCTCCTCCATAATTTCTGTTCTTCCAAGGCATCCAATCCAAGGAATTGTTTTGATTTGTAAAAAGTAGAGCTGCGCCATGACAAAATTACCCACAAAGCTCTTAATGCTTTTGGACAAATAGCAGAATGGTTTTAGCCAGTTTATTTAAGAGCTGCTTGACAGAGATGAGCAAGCACTCACCAATTGAATTACATGCTCGACACTGAAATGAAGAGATCTGCTCTATTCACTGACACATAACATAGTGTGTGCATGATGCAGTGGTGATTATGCTGCATTTAGAGTCAGAAGAGCTAAGTTTGAGTTCTACATTTGTTGGGCATTGCGGTTCATTGAGCAATTCACTTAATTCCTGTAAGCATCAGTTTCCTTGTACAAAACTCCTGTAAGACATTCAGCATCTCATTAGATTCTTTTGAGGATTAAAATAATATATGTGATGTTCATTTGTAAACTGTCAAGGACCTTACAATGTTATTTTTTGATGCAAATTTATAGCAGATTTTGATCTGAAGAATAGCATGATAACCAGAGTTTTAACAAAAATACCCTCATTTTAGAAGAAATAAAGGTATATTTGAAAGTTTTTCCAAGGAGAGTTGATTGTTAGAAGCTGTTTATTTCTGATGTGTTTTGATACCTGTTTCTAATATCCAGCAATGCCTCTTCTACTTATTTTGGAGAAGCTCATTTTGTGACAAAGAACAGTTTGTAGTGCCTTTTTTTTTCTTGAGACAGGGTCTTGCTCTGTCACCCAGGCTGGAGAGCAATGGCATGATCATGGCTCACTACAGCCTCAACCTCCCACACTCAAGCTATCCTCCCGCCTCAGCCTCCTGAGTAGCTGGGACTATAGGCATGTGCCACTATGTCCAGCTAATTTTTAATTTTTATTGTAGAAATGAGGTCTTGCCATGTTGCCAAGCCTGGTCTCAAATGCCTGGGTTCAAGCAATCCTCCTCCCTTGGCCTCCCAAAGTGCTGAGATTACAGGCATGAGCCACCATGCCTGGCCGCTTTTTTAGAGCTTTATTGTATTATTTATTTCAAATTAATATTAAGGGTTATTATATGCCCTGTACTAAGTGTTGGGGATATACTGATGGGTATAATAGGTGCAACGCCTCCCCTCTCAGAACTTTTAGCTGGGCTAATGAGCAATTGCACAATTGTGTAAAGAGCTGTAAATAAAACAGGCTCTCAGACTAGGAGGCCCATATTAGATAGATGTAACTTAGCAGAATGTTGAAAAGGCTTCCCTGAGGAGCTAAGATCTGAGGGAAGGTAGAAATCAATTACGTGAAGAAGAGAGGGGGTATTATTAGTTTCTGACTGCTGCTGTAAGAAGTCACTACTAGTTTAGTCGCTTAGAACAGCACAAATTTATTATCTTATAGTTAGGGAGGTCAGAAGTCCTAAAATCTGGGTGTCAACAGGGCTGAATTTTAATGGAGGCTGTAGGAAAGAATTCATTTATGTGCCTTTTCCAGTTTCTAAAGGCTGTCTATGCTTCTAGAGGCCATCTTGGCTCATGAACCCTTCCTTTATCATCAAAGCCAGCAACATAGCATCTTTAAATCTCTTTCCTCTCTGACATCTCCTTCTCTTATCACATCTCCTTCTCTGGCTCTGGCTCTCCTGCCTCCCTCGTTCCCTTATAAGGACATGTGATTACAATGAGCCACACAGATAACTCAAAATATGCTCCCTATCTCAAGATCCTTACCTTAATCACATCTATAAAGTCCCTTTTGCCATATAAAGTAACATATTCACAGGTTCTGGGGTTGGAATATGGACATCTTTGGTGGAGGTGTTATTTGGTCTACTGCAAGAGGGAAGAGCATTTTAAGTGGAAGAAACAACATGTGCAAAAGCCCTGGGATTCGACAGAGTATCTCAAATAGAAGGGACTAGAAGCAGATTAGTGTGGTTAGAGCCCAGAAGCTAGAGAAATGATGAGAAATTAAGAAGCTAGACAGATAGGCAGGGACTAGACCTACATAGGACCTTTCAGGCCATGTAAAATGATTTTGCCTTGATCCCCAAAGCCATATAAAGACACAGACTTTAAGCAGGATAATTGGCAGCTTACATTTAGATTTTGAGAAGACAATTCTGCTGCAGGGTATGGAGAATGGACTGGAGGAGCTAGTAGTTGAGGTGAACAATAATGATAGCTTGTACTAGCTGGAAATGGAGAGAAGTTGAAGGATAGGAGAGATATAGGAGGAAACTCCACAGGGCTTGATGATGCTTGGTCATGAGGCTTCAGTGAGATGGAGGAATGAAGGATGCCAAAAATAACTAACTGGCTTCAGTCCTGCATCCTTGGGATGAATGATGACACAACTCATTATAATAGGGAACAGGTCATGAACAAAGATGAAGTTTGTTTTGGACACTCATGAGTTTGGTTTGGAATTTCTAGGTTTGGCATGCCCTTGAGCCATCCATGAGAAGGTGTCAGGTAGGCCATTGGTAGAGGTCTGGAGCTCAGAGGAGAGGCCTAGAGTGTTGACAGAAATTTATGAGCCATCGTCATTTAAATGTCTGAGGTATGGGTGTGAAGGAGTTTTTTTAGGGGGAATGGGATAGGAAGGGGATATAGTTAAGGGCCAAGGATTAAGGAACTCGAAAATTTAATAGCTTGGCAAGGAGGACAAACCTACTCAAGACAGAGAACCCAGAAAAATAGAAAGAAAAGTTAGCAGGATATTGTTTCCTTGAAGCCAAGGGAAGTGATTTTTTTTTTTTAAAGTAGTGACTGGTCACCAATGTCAAGAGGAGAACAGAAAAGTGTCTCTTGGATTTAATGACACTATCAAGTACATTCCTCAAAAGTGTAGGACTGCCTACACATTTGTATAAGTCTGTATATTTCTTCTGATTTTTTTGAGGTGAAGAAACTGAGTCACACTAGAAGAAATAACTTAACCAAGGCAAAATCACAGGAACCTGAACTGGGCAAAGCCAGTTTCTTATTTGGAACCTCAATCCTCTGGTACCTGTGATCCCAGGTTGAGCTCATGGCTCTCCCCCTCTTCTTTGTTAAGGTCCAAAGAAGTTACCAGAAGTGCATCACTTTATACACCATTGGCATTCAAATATTTATTGATTACATGAAAAACTCACACATTTCTTCCTGACATGTACTAATCTTACCCACAGGAATTAGCAATTCTTACTCATGTACTGCCTCAAGTTCCTGATTCATAAAACAAACAAACAAACAAATAAACAAAACCCCAAAAACCCTTCTGTCTTATTCATTGAAGTATGCTTTTTAAGAACCATAATAGATTTTGTATTCTCACATGCCTGAGAGGTTATTTTTGTATTGTGTACTCCTGGTCATTTCCTTCTTGTGTGTGAAAATGTTTGGGAATGGTTCTTTATGTAGAGAAAGTGGAAACAATTTTTTTTAATGGAAGAGGATATTTCCACTGTGGGAGAGATGGTAGACAGGGCACTCACAAGTTTGAGCTGCCAACCAGGCTCTGAAAAATCATCATGAACCAGCTTTCCACAATTTGTCTTTTCTTTTTAAAAAATGGGCCACAGCACTTGCTGCAACTGAAGACAAGAAACAGAAGTTATGAGCAGAAAATGAAGCTCTATGTTTGCGTGTGTTTCATACTTTACGAATGAAACAGAACTACCAGCATTTTTACTCCTTTACTCAACAGAATTGAACACATGTGGATGAGCTGGATCCAAAATGTTCATAGCAGCATTATTGCCAAGAGCCCCAAAATGAAATAAAAAAATTCTCATTGTATCAGTTAGCTTCTGCTGCATAACAAATTACTCCAAAACTTAGCAGTTAAAAAAACAACTTATGATTCTGGAGTTCAGCAATTTGAACTGGGCTCAGCTGGGTAGTTCTACTAATCTGAGGTAACCAAAATTAGCTGAGCATGGCCCAGACCAGAGAATAACTCTTCAGTAGAATCTAAACTAAATACTAGTTACTGTGATAAGCCACTACATTCTGGGGTGGTTGCTATCCAGTATTAGATAACTGATACAAAGCACCACAGTTCATGGTCTTAAAGGGCATAGGTAAGTTTCTCAAGTTTCTACAATAAAAGATGCAGCAATTATTTCCTCTAAATTTTCCCTTCTCCTTTGCCTGAAAGACAAATTCATGATCTTGAGAAGAGATCAGTGGTGGAAACTGCTGAAATTTTTCTTAGTGAATTTAGTGTAAAATAAAATTATTTCCTTAAGTGCAGTTTCCTGCCAATTTGCACAATCACCTGGAGTTTTATACAAATCTTTAAAAAGAGTGTCTTAACTGCAACACTACTGACACTTTGGATCAGATAACTCTTTGTTGTCCTATGTGCTGAAGTATGTTTAACAGCATTGCTGGCCTCTACCCACCAGATGCTAGCAGTAGTACCTTCTCCAATTACAACAACAAAGTATCTCCAGAAAGACATTGCCAAATGCCCCCTGTGGGGGCACAATTGCTCTTGGTTAAAAACTACTGCTCTTAAAAAACTGTTTAGGGAACATCAATGCAGGTACTATTCTGAAAACTAAGGAGGGTGATGGGAATCGATGACAGTGAAGCAAGTGAAGAAATAGGGAGAGAGGGATGAACAAACAGAAGGAGTGGGATGAACATTTATTCAGCCCCAGGAATGTGCATTGCTAAGGTCAGCAAATTCTCACAAGAGCCTTGTGAAGAAGTTACTATCACCTCATCTTATAGATGAGGAACTGGAGGCTTAGGGAACATAAATAACAGGTGAAGCTGATAATGTAAGCCAGGTGTGTCTAATTACAATATCCACCGTGGCAGCAGGGCTGCCTCCCATTTAGGTCAAAGAAAGTCAGAGATATCCGCAGCAGCCACCTAAAGATGGTCGGTGGTTCCAAGGAGGCAACGCAGACTCTTCTATAATGACTCAAAAGACAGTGTCCCAAGTCTGGTGAGTGACTGTGGGGGAGGCAAAGCTCAGGCAGCGTTATAAAGCAGCACACCGGTCATCATTAACAACTTTCTAGGGCCTAGGTTGGACATAGAGAACTGTTATAAGGAGAGGGTAATTGATTGAATCCACCAATAATGTCCACACTTCATTATTTCTTTTTGAGAGGGAGTCTCGCTCTGTTGCTCAGGCTGGAGTGTAATGGCACAATCTTGGCTCACTGCAACCTCTGCCTCCTGGGTGCAAGCCATTCTCCCAACTCAGCCTCCTGAGTAGCTGAGATTACAGGCGCCCGCCAACATGTCTGGCTAATTTTTGCATTTTAGTAGAGATGAGGTTTCATTATGTTGGCCAGGCTGGTCTCAAACTCCAAACCTCAAGTGATCCACCCACCTCAGCTTCCCAAAGTGCTGGGATTACAGGAGTGAGCCACTGCATCTGGCCACACCTCATTTTATTCTACATTTATTTTAAAAGAATTTTTTTTTTTTTGAGAAAAGTTCTCACTGTGTCACCCAGGCTGGAGTGCAGTGGCATGATCTTGGTTCACTGCAACCTCTGCCTCTCAGGCTCAAGTGATCCTCCCACCTCAGCCTCTTGAGTATCTGGGGCCACAGGCACATGCCACTGTGCTTGGATAATTTTTGTATTTTTTTGTAGACACAGTCTCACCATGTTGCCCAGGCTGGTCTTGAACTCCTGGTCTCAAGTGATCCTCCCACCTTGGCCTCCCAAAGTGCTGAGATTACAGGCATGAGCCACCATGCTCAGCCTTTAAAAGATTTTTTAACCTTTAAACAATGCATTTAACTTATATTTTAACAGACAATGCACATAGTACAAAATTTTAAAGTAAGCAGTAAAGGATAATTTTCCCTCCTATCTTTCATCCCAAAAGGCAACCACTGTTATCAGTTTTTTGTGTATTGTTCCAGAGATATTCTATATATAGTCAAGCAATATGTGTATTTTTTTCATCAATGGTGATATAGTACACACATTTTTGGAGAGCATAACTATATGTGTGTGTGCTCATACATACATATGTAAATGTATATTTGTATATGCATATGCAGAGAGATATATATATACAGTCATGCACCACATAACAATGTTTTGGTTCACAACAGAAATGACAGTGGTCCTTAAGATTATAATGAGGCTGAAAAATTCCTATTACCTAGTGATGTCATAGCACAACACATTACTCGTGTGTTTGTAGTGATGCTGGTGTAAACAAATCTACCACACTGCCAGTCATATAAAAGTTCAGCACATACAATTATGCACAGTCCATAATACTTGATAATGATAATAGGCCATGTAACTGGCATATGTATTTATTATATCATGCTTTTAATTGTTATTTTAGGGTGTACTCCTTCTACTTATATATTTTTTAAAAAGCTAACTGTAAGGCAGCCTCAGGCAGGTCCTCCAGGAGGTATCCAGAAGAAGACATTGTTATGATAGGAGATGACAGCTCCATGCTTATTTTTGCCCTTGAAGATATTCCAGTGGCACAAGCTGTAGAGGTGGAAGATAGTGATATTGATGGTTCTGGCCCTGTGTAGGCCTAGGCTAATGTGTGTGTTTGTGTCTTAGTTTTCAACAGAAAATTTTTTTTTTAAATATATATTTTATTGCGTTTTAGGTTTTGGGGTACATGTGAAGAACATGCAAGATTGTTGCATTGGTACATACATGGCAATGTGGTTTGCTGCGTTCCTCCCCATCACCTATATCTGGCATTTCTCCCCCATGTTATCCCCTCCCCCAACTCCCCCACCCCCTGCTCTCCCCTCCCCTAGTTCTCCCCTGCAGACCCAAGTGTGTGATGCTCCCCTCCCCTCTGTCCATGTGTTCTCATTGTTCAACACCCGCCTATTAGTGACAACATGCGGTGTTTGATTTTCTGTTCTTGTGTCAGTTTGCTGAGAATGACGGTTTCCAGGTTCGTCCATGTCCCTACAAAGGACACAAACTCATAGTTTTTTATGGCTGCATGGTATTCCATGGTGTATATGTGCCACATTTTGCCTGTCCAGTCTATCATTGGTGGGCATTTGGGTTGGTTCCAAGTCTTTGCTATTGTAAACAGTGCTGCAATGAACATTGGTGTGTATGTGTCCTTATAATAGAATGATTGGTAATCCTTTGGATATATACTCAGTAATGGGATTGCCTGGATCAAATGGAATTTCTATTTCTAGGTCCTTGAGGAATCGCCACACTGTCTTCCACAATGGTTGAACTAATTACACTCCCACCAACAGTGTAAAAGTGTTCCTATTTCTCCACATCCTCTCCAGCATCTGTTGTCTCCAGATTTTTTAATGATCACCATTCTAACGGGCGTGAGATGGTATCTCAATGTAGTTTTGGTTTGCGTTCTCTAATGACCAGTGATGATGAGCATTTTTTCATATGTTTGTTGGTCTCATATATGTCTTCTTTTGTAAAGTGTCTGTTTATATGCTTCGACCACTTTTGAATGGGCTTGTTTTTTTCTTGTAAATCTGTTTTAGTTATTTGTAGATTCTGGATATTAGCCCTTTGTCAGATGGGTAGATTGCAAAAATTTTTTCCCATTCTGTTGGTTGCCAGTTCACCCTGATGATCATTTCTTTTGCTGTGCAGAAGCTAGGAGTTTAATTAAGTCCCCTTTTGTCTATTTTGGCTTTTGTTGCCAGTGCTTTTGGTGTTTTAGTCATGAAGTCCTTGCCTGTGCCTATGTCCTGAATGGTTTTGCCTAGGTTTTCTTCTAGGGTTTTTATGGTGTTAGGTCTTATGTTTAAGTCTTTAATCCATCTGGAGTTAATTTTAGTGTACGGTGTCAGGAAGGGGTCCAGTTTCTGCTTTCTGCACATGGCTAGCCAGTTTTCTCAACACCATTTATTAAACAGGAAATCCTTTCCTTATTGCTTGTTTTTGTGAGGTTTGTCAAAGATCAGATGGTTGTAGATGTGTGGCGTTGCCTCCGAGGCCTCTGTTCTGTTCCATTGGTCTGTATCTCTGTTTTGGTACCAGTACCATGCTGTTTTGATTAGTGTAGCCTTTTAATATAGTTTGAAGTCAGGTAGTGTGATGCCCCCAGGTTTGTTCTTTTTGCTTAGAATTGACTTCACTATGCAGGCTCTGTTTTGGATCCATATGAAGTTTAAGGTGGCTTTTTCCAGTTCTGTGAAGGAGGTCCTTGGTAGCTTGATGGGGATAGTGTTGAATCTATAAATTACTTTGGGCCGTATGGCCATTTTCACGATATTGATTCTTCCTAACCATGAGCATGGAATGTTTCTCCATCTGTTTGTGTCCTCTCTTATTTCATTGAGCCCAAAGATGATCATTTAGGTAGTTTTCAGTTTTCCAAGTACTGTTTTCATAATCTGGAGTTGAGGAATTTGCATCCTATTTATTTTTAACAACCGAATGCCAAAGAAAGTTGCAGAGTTTATTCCCTAACATTATCAGCTACAGGGAATTCTGGTCATCCAATGGCAGTTTTTCTGTAATTTCTGGGTCCACCGAGGGAGGGGGCAGTGGCGGTGGCGTGACTCCTTTGTGACAGATCCAAGAGAACGGTAAAGATGGACACGAGGCCATAGCACTGCCATTATGCGCAGGGCCCCTCAACAGAAAATTTTAAAGTAAAAAAAAAATTAAAATTAAAAAGCCATAGAATGAGGAGAAAGTAAAGAAAATATTTTTGTACAGCTTTACAGTGTGTTGGTGTTTTAAGCTAGGAATAATTATTAAAGAGTCAAAAAGTTAAAAAATTGAAAAGTTTATGAAGTAAAAATGTTACAGCAAGCTAAGGTTAATTTATTATTAAAGAAAGAAAAGTTTTAAAATAAAAAATTTAGTGTAGCCTAAGTGTGCAGTGTTTGTAAAGCCCACAGTAGTACATAGTAATGTCTGGAACCTTCACATTTACTCACTACTTACTCACTGACTCACCTAAAGCAACTTCCAGTCCTGCAAGCTCCATTTATGGTAAGTACCCTGTACAGATTGATAATGTTTGAATTTGTGTCCCGACCCAAGTGTCATGTTGAATTGTAATCCCCACTGTTGGAAGAGGAGCTTGGTGGAAGGTGATTAGATCAAGGGGGTGGATTTCCCCCTTGCTGTTCTCGTGATAGTGAGTGAGTACTCACCAGACCTGATTGTTTAAAAGTGCGTGGCACCTTCTCCTTTGCTCTCTTCCTCCTTCTCCAGCTATGTAAGATGTACCTGCTTCTGCTTTGCTTTCTGTCATGATTATAAGTTTCTTGAGCCCTCCCCAGCCATGCTTCCTGTACAGCCTGCAAAACTGTGTCAATTAAACCTCTTTTCTTTGTAAATTACCCAGTCTCAGGTAGTTCTTTATGGCAATGTGAGAATGGACTAATACACAGGTGAACCATTTTTCATCTTTTATACTGTATTTTTACTGTACCTTTTATGTGTTTAGATATATAAACAGTTACCATTGTGTTACAACTGCCTAAAGTATTCAGTATAGTAACATGCTTTATGGGTTCGTAGCCTAGAAGCAATAGGCTATATCATATAGTCTATGTGTGTAGCAGGCTGTACCATCTAAGTTTGTGTAAGTCACTCTATGATGTTCACAGAACAACAAAACCACCTAACATGTTTCTCAGAATAGATTTCTGTCCTTAAATGAAATGTTACTCTGTGTGTGTATATTTATAGTCTTGGAGCACCTCTGAAATCAGTACATGAAGATCTGTCTCTTTTAATTGTTGCCTAGTATTCCATGGTAGGAATATGGAATAATTTGGTAAACTGTTTTTCTAGTGATGGATGTTTAGATTGTTTCTACTCTGTTGCTTTATAAACAAAACCTCAATGAACAACCCTATACACACATTTTTTCCCATTATGTGCAAGTGTATCTGTTTATCCAGATTGAATTTCATTATTTTTCATTTCCTCTTTCTTCCTACGTCAGTGCTAAGATCAGTGTAACTTTAGAAGCAAGGGAAGGCAATACAGCATCTGAACAAAATATGAAATACACAATTAACCTTGATAAATCAAGCCTCAGAAGGAAAACAGAAAGGAGAATGATCACATGTGGTAAGCAAAATATTAAGTCGCCTGGTCTCTTAGGCCCCAGATTCCTCATCTAGAAACTGCTAGAATGAGATAGGACCTCAGCTGTTCTTCAGTGCATCCCCCTCTCCATGTTTTTACATATGAGGACACTGAGATTCAGAGATACTTGTAAATCGACATGCTCAATTAGATTGAAAGCTAAGTATTTGAAGTTCCAGTTCTGTGCTCTTTCATTACACTATCACAATGTCCTTCTCAACCGTACTGTTTTGAAACTAAGAAAAAAATTGTTGTTTAAAACCCAAACAGACTGCATCCACTTCTGCCTTCTAAAGTGGTAGCATAATTCATAGCAACAGTGAACTAATCTCTGCACCCTTTTAATAACAGAAACTGTGGAATGAAAGAGAAAGCAAGGATGGATCTCTCTCTCTCTCTCTCTTTTCTTTCTTTCCTTCTTTCTTTATTTTTGACAGAGTCTCTCTTTGTCACCCAGGCTGGAGTGCAGAGGCACGATCTTGGCTCACTGCAGACTCCACCTCCTGGGTTCAAGTGATTCTCCTGCCTCAGCCTCCTGAGTAACTGGGACTACAGGCGTACGCCACCAGACTTGGCTAATTTTTGTATTTTTAGTAGAGATGGGGTTTCACCATGTTGGCCACGATGGTCTCAATCTCTTGACCTTGTGATCAGCCTGCCTCAGCCTCCCAAAGTGCTGGGATTACAGGCGTGAGCCACTGCGCCCAGCTAAGGATAGATATTTCAAAACCTCTACCAGTAAAGTATTTGGCCCATTTTGTAACAAGATATAGAATAATGATATGTGGGAGGTGGCTGCCCTTCTAGGCAGAGGAGGAGTGAGGTAAAAGACTTTGCATAATATTATGAGGGTAATGGGATTTTCCACGGAACCCTGAGATGATGAACCCCAGAGGGGGTAATCAAGAAGCTTTAGAAGATAAGCAGTGTGGCTCAATAACATGAAAGGGCAGCCTAAGTATTTTATAAAGATAAAAATATCTGATATTTAATTTTAAACTGTGTGGCCTTGTTGCGATATAAACTCAAACTTTAAAGGAAGCCAGTTTCATGCACAAAAGTATTCTGTGAGTGAACATTTTTGGTTTATGGAAATGAAAAAAGAGACCTGAGTTCTACATACAACTTAGGCCAGATCAGAATCAAGAACAACAATGAGAAGAGAGATAATAAGAGAGAGACCACACCCTTTTGTGGGAATGGGATTTTAAAGCCAGAAGGGATCAGTTTAAAAGGAAGTCTTCCAGCAGAACCTGAGAGCACTTAGACACTGAGAATCACTATACAAAGTGAAAGGTTACTATTATTTAATGCCTTTCTCCTTCTAATGATTAGAGGGTGAATAAGGAATCATTTAGAAATGTTTTGGTTGCACAAAATAGAAAACATAACAAACATTGCTTTAAATAAAAACTACCTAACAAGAAGACTGAGGGCAGAAGTTCTAGGATTATTTCTTCATCTCTAACGAGTCAGGGCACTGAGTCGGCATCATGTGATTCTCTTGCCACCTTCTCCATCAAGTTCAGCAGCCACAGCTCTGTTCAAAACAGGTTTTAAAATACCTTAAAACTCACGGTCAGAAGATGGGGAAGGGAGAAAGTGTTCTCCTTGTATCAGAGAGAAGCTTTCATGGGAGCCCCGCAGGAGACCTTACCTCTCTTGGCCAGATCTGACTCTCATTCCATCCCTAGCTGCAAGCTAGGGGGTGCTGAGAAGCAAGCATGCTCATCTCTCAATTACTTAAGTTTTTTTCTTGAAAGCCTTGCCTCTAAGTGGAAAGCTGTTGATTTTTTTGATTTCCATTACTTTTAAGGGAAACATTACACTGTATTCTGTCCCAATCCAAGATATCCAAACAATTTTCACAGATAAGAAAATATATTCATTGAACAATGAAAATAAGTTTATATAAGAAATTAAGAACCATTTGAAATTAAGTATATACAGTTTGTACACAACATGCAATGTAATGAGGAAAAGCAGACTTGATAGGGATGGGAGAGGAGGGATGAGGGATTCATTTTTTTGGAAGGTGAATTCTTTTGTCTACACCATTTGCTTCACCAGCTTTCAACTTTGGGGAGGCAGTTCATGATTATTTTGTACCCTAACTTTACTTAAAAGTTATAGCCTAGAAATCACCTTTAGGACAAAATAAAAGCTAAATGTAAGAGTGTGTTGAAATGTGAAATTGCACATGCACAAAGACAAAGGAAATGTAGACAGCACATCTTCATCCCTCTGACTTGGCATCCATATGCAAAGCAGAACATTGTGAGTTCATTCAAACATGATGCTCAATTCAAATTTGTTCCATATGATATGCTCTGACAAGTAAATGTATGTCAAGTAAAATTCGTGAGCATGACTTAGCCTGCAACTGAAACGATACAATGTCACTTCTTATAGCATATTCGTTTGGTATGTTTGGGGGAAAAAATAGTCAATATATTGAAAAAAAGGAGTCATTGTTCAAAAAGTATCACAATCTTTCAAAAGCCATTATGACAAAAAGTCATTAACTGAACAGTTGTGAAGTTAAGTCTGTACCTGGAAAGGGGGAACAGAATTGTCTTGACTGGTTTCTCATTAATCATAGTCACCCTTTAAGCCTGGGAATGCTGTTAACCCTAACCAAATTAGAGTCTCTTCTCACAGAGAAGGGAGGTGGCTCTTGGTTAGGTCACTAACTGTGTCTGCCACGAGATATCTGTTCCTTTCCAGATTTCTTTGAAAATGTGCATTTTGCAAGAAGTTAACTGAGGCTTGGTAATAAGACTTATATTACTAATCACAGAATTAACTTTTTTTTTTAAATTATACTTTAAGTTCTGGGGTACATGTGTAGAATGTGCAGGTTTGTTACATATGTATACACGTGCCATGGTGGTTTGCTGCATCCATCACCCCATCATCTACATTAGGTATTTCTCCTAATGCTATCCCCTCCCCCTAGCCCCCCACCCCCCTGCTATCCCTTCCCTAGCCCCCCACCCCCCAACAGGCCCTGGTGTGTGATGTTCCCCTCCGTGTCCATGTGTTCTCATTGTTCAACACCCACTTATGAGTGAGAACATGCGGTGTTTGGTTTTTGTCTTGTATCAGTTTGCTGAGAATGATGGTTTCCAGCTTCATCCATGTTCCTGCAAAGGACATGAACTCATCCTTTTTTTATGGCTGTGTAGTATTTCATGGTGTATATGTGCCATGTTTTCTTTATCCAGTCTATCACTGATGGGCATTTGGGTTGGTTCCAAGTCTTTGTTATTGTGCACAGTGCCACAATAAACATATGTGTGCATGTGTCTTTATAATAGAATGATTTATAATCCCTTGGGTGTTTACCCAGTAATGGGATTGCTGGGTCAAATGGTATTTCTATTTCTAAGTCCTTGAGGAATCGCCACACTGTCTTCCACAATGGTTGAACTAATTTATACTCCCACGAACGGTGTAAAGAGCATTCCTATTTATCCACATCCTCTCCAGCATCTGTTGTTTCCTGATTTTTTAATGATCACCATTCAAACTGGTGTGAGATGGTATCTCAATGCAGTTTTGACTTGCATTTCTCTAATGACCAGTGATGATGAGCTTTTTTTCATATGTTTGTTGGCTGCATAAATATCTTCTTTTGAGAAGTGTCTGTTCATATCCTTCGCCCACTTTTTGATGGGGTTGCTTGGTTTTTTCTTGTAAATTTGTTTAAGTTCTTTGTAGATTCTGGATATTAGCCCTTTGTCAGATGGGTAGATTGCAAAATTTTTTTCCCATTCTGTTGGTTGCTGTTTCACTCTAATGATAGTTTCTTTGCTGTGAAGAAGCTCCTTAGTTTAATTAGATCCTATTTGTTTATTTTGGCTTTTATTGCCATTGCTTTTGGTGTAAACCCCAGAATTAACTTCTTATAAATATTATACCACAAGTAATTGACGACCAGTTGCTGGTGCAGAGTCCTCAGCATCCCATAGACAGGCAATAGCCACCCTCCCACACCACAGAGAATGGAACATTTGGCACTTGCATTGAAATCTGAAGATCTATTTGCATCATTGTCCCTTTATCCAATGTGGCATACCCCATTCTGCTTGCCAGACGTGGTGAAGGGTCTAGTGACAATCTCTTGGTGCCATCCTTCATGGCTATGAAGCATACCTCAAATCACTTTTCAGATGATCAAACTTGGAACTTTCTATATTTTGGACTTGCTGGCTTTGAAATTGAGTTATTGATTCAATGACCCTTTACTGAACATCTATTATAGATTAGGCACTTTGCTCAGTCCTGAGGAAAATTTCAGACAAATCAGACATGACCCTTCCCTCAAAGAGCTTACAATCTAACAGAGGTGGTAACATATGAATAACAATTCTAAAATGTAGAAAGTCGTATCTGTACTATAAAAGTGGGACAGATAGATGTTTCTGAAAAAAATTTAGGAATATTTATTTTTTAAAAAAGGAATATATATTAATATCCTTAAAATTTTCATACTCCTTGACCTAGTAATTCAAATATATCTAACCTAGAAATTCTTGGACCCCTAAAAATTCCACACATAAATTTCAGGCAAATTCCCTTAAAGTGTATGCAAAAGTGTGGTTATATGTTTCATTGCATTATTCTTGGGAGAGGATCCATAATCTTGTCTAATTGTTAAATAAAAACATTGCTTAATTCACTACAATACTCTCACTTCTAGAAATCCATCTTAAGGAAATGATTAGACATATAGGCAAAGATTTATTATTAAGGATGTTTATCACAGCATTATGTATAATAGTATAAAACTGGAAACAACCCAAATATCAAACAACTGAAAATTAGTCATAGTACATCTGCACAATGGAATTTATATTCCTGTTGAAACAAGACTTCAGAAAATTAATGACATGAAAATGTGCTCATGATAAAATGTTAAGTATAAAAAAACTGTATCCATGGTATGCTCTCAATTATGTTAAAAATTATCTGAAAAGCTAAAGGGATAACACAAGAAAATGTTAACAATGATTATCTCTGTGTGTTGTGGGATTAAGAGTTATTTTTTCTTTAATCTTTTGCATATTTCTCAACTTTTCTACAACGAGCATGGATCACTTCACAAATGAGGAAAAAAATTAAAGTTATGTGAAAACTAGGACAGATAAAGTGTCAGGGCAGTTCTGCAGCAAGATCCCTTTTATTTGGGAAATCAGAGAGGTCTCTTAGAGGAGGTGGCTTTTGAGCACATCTTCGAACTTATGGCCACAGTTGACCTTCTGAGGGGCTGAGAAGGGCAATCAAGGAGGGTGGTTGAAGATGTCAAGAGTTGTAGGATAGTGCTCCATGTAGAAGCTGGGATGTGGTGGTGGCCTGATCACTCTTTACAGAAGTCCTGGTACAGGGAGGGCCAGCCTACTTTCAGGCAAACAGTAGTTGTGGAGGTGTAGGCTGACTCCCAGGGCTTCTTAAGACTCCTGAGATGTGGCTTCTGCTCTCCAGAGACCCTTTGCGTTCTGTAATAGAGATTTCAACATGGGTTTACACTGGATAAATTATGAAGGGTAGGAGTAATCAAAAAGTTTGGCAGCAGACTTTTTTGGAGGGATTAGCCAAAAATTCTGGAGAGTGGGATTGTAAGATTTAGGAAGGAATGGTTAGAAAGCAAAAAATTATATATCTCTTTGTGACTTGAATTGTTTTGAGGTCACCTGTCTTAGTGTGAAACTATACGTTTAAATTCTTTATATATCTAGAAGAAAACAAAAGCTGGTAACAGATTAATTAATGCCATAAAATGTATGATGGCCAGGCACAGTGGCTCACGCTTGTAATCCCAGCACTTTGGGAGGCCAAGGTGGGTGGATCACGAGGTCAGGAGTTCGAGACCAGCGTGATTAACATAGTGAAACCCCATCTCTACTAAAAATACAAAAAATTAGCCGGGGCGTGGTGGCAGGCTAAGGAGGCTGAGGCAGGAGAATTGCTTGAACCTAGGAGGCAGAGGTTGCAGTGAGTCGAGATTGTGTCACTGTACTCCAGCCCGGGTGACAGTGTGAGACTCCATCGCAATAAAAAAAAGTATGATTACATTGCATAATGTTTATTTGTACAACTTACTAATCTATAATAGCTTTAACAAGACGATAACTTCTAAGGAACTGATTATGCATTTTGACCCATTCATTCATTTGTGAAATGACACTTAAGAAATTAACTCAAAAAGGGAAAAAGTACCTATTTGTAAAGTAACTGTTTTTGTAACAGAGGAAAAATGTTAGAAGTCTACTCACACAAGAACTCAAGGATACTTACATATATTAAAAAAAAGGAATATAGTATTATGAAAATTATTAACTAATAGGTTTAAGAATTATATGGACACAACCGTAAATTCATGTTTGGAAAAAAGCACAAAATTAGTATGTATAGGTTAATTCCATTTTGTTAAAAGTATATCTATGCAATATTAGGTCACAGAGTCTAAGAATAGTAGATGATACAAGGTTAAGAGTAGTTGGGAGGTCTGCACTGCTATGCTGGATGGTTTTATTTTGGCAACCAAGTATTCATTCCCATTTCTTTATATGATCTCCTAACTACTGAGGGGGCTAGAGCCTAGGAGCTTCATTTCCTAGAAGACCTTGTCAGTAGGCTGCCAGGAAAAAGTCCATCAATGAGAGGCACCCTTGCAAGATTTGGAAGGTAGAAGAGAGGCAGAAATTCATTGTAATAGCAACAGGAAGGTATGCCAGACAGGGTTTCAGCAGCTTCAAGGCATTCTCTTATAAGTCACTTATTTTCAGTCCTGCAGGCAACTGTGACCATTGATGGCCACTTCCAGTAATTCTTACAACTTCCTGATTTCTTAAAAGCTAGGGAAAGCTTTTTCTGACCTTCATTTCCCAAGCCCTTCCAAGGGCTTTGTAGGCATTTAATTTTCTGAATTAAAACATTTTCTTCTTAAAATACTTAGATTGGTTTCTGGTTTCCTGACTAAACCCTGATTGATATATAAAGTCTTTGTAATCCCTTTATTTTCCATTATAAAATTGACTAAACAGATGAATATATGTCCAACCACTATCTTCTTATGTCCCTCTACATAAAAAATATTTAAAAATATGTTTTATGTATAGCATTCCTATCTGGGTAAATTACCACAATCCTCTCTCACCCACATCACCATTGTTTTTGTAATCTCCAGCATATATGCTCCTTATACCAAATCACCTACAGGAGTAGATCAACAGATATTGTCAAAGTAAGAAAGTAAAAAGAAAATCTTATCACGTCTAAGTATTTGTGTAACTTGAAAATATTAATATAATGAGTGTGCATGCGTGTGTGTGTGTGTGTGTTTAAGGAAATTACATGGATCAGTTTACAAATTGATGTGAAAACTTTCCATTTCTAATAAATGAATAAGTCAATACTGGGACTATTCATTTATTTGACTAGACATAATCAACATTGCTTTGACAAAAAAGGTGCCCAGACTCTGTACTAGCATGCATAGTTACCAAACAAACATAATATGTATATGTATATGCATAATTTGTGTGTATATATACATATATATCAAATATACACATGTGTGATTTTGTTCTTGTAGAGATATGCAAATGTAATGGAAACAATACCCTCTGGCAACTTTAAACACTTCACATCTTCTCTTTTTTTGTTTCCTCCAAACCATTTCATTTTACCAAAGAAAAACATGAAACATGGAGTATAACCAAGCCTATGACACTGCCAGCGAGATGCAAGAGAAAGTCCTTGCATGGACCACTATCTCAAATGGCAACAAGGGTGTGGCAGATTGTTGCAAAAATGGCCACAATAGCTCCTGCGCTTCCTGCATGCATATACCTTTGCAATGTGACTCGGTAACAACTCCCATAAAGATGTAGAATCTGTTTCTCCACCTACTTGAAGCCAGGCTTGACCATATGACTTGCTTTAACCAATGGGGTATTAAAAAACATGGATGGAAGCAGAGGCTTGAGAAATACTTCTGCCTGGGTTTGTCCTCTTTGATGTTCCTGGGAAACTTGAGAATCCTATTGTGTGAATAAATTTGGGCCAACCACTAGTCAGCTCTAACTGACAGCCAGCACCAACCACTTCACATGTGAGTGATGCCAGCTTAGTGAGATCGGACTCTAGCCAATCTTCTGCCTGACTGCAGTCATATGTGTAAGTCCAGGTGTAAGAATCATCTAGCTGATGACAGACCAAATTTCTGACCAACAGAATCATAAGCTAATTAAGTGCTTGTTGTTTTAATCTACCAAGCTTTGGAGTGTTAAAAATTAGGCCAGGTAGGGTGATTATCATCAATCATTACTTAATTGTATATTTTAAGATAAAGAGTATAATTGGATTGTTTATAACTCAAAGCATAAACGTTTGAGGGGATGGATATCCCATTCCCTATGATGTGTATTTCACATTGCATGCCTGTATCAAAACATCTCATGTACTCCATAAATATATATATATATCTCCTATGTACCCACAAAAATTAAAACTTTTTAAAAAACATTAAAAAACATAAAAATTAGGCCAGGTATAAAGTTGTGAGCCTGGGCCAAAACTGAAGGCCCCATTCCATGCCTTCTCTATAACAATTAAAAGAAAACAAAAACAAAAACTTATGGTGAAGGTAGTCAATTATACCTCTCCCTTAAAAAAGGCAAACAAGGAAAGCAATGTTAAAGACTCCTTTTCTTTCCATGCTAATTAGAAAATTCTGACAAATGAGTAGCTCATCACCCAATTACCATCAAAACTCAGTGAAGTGAAAATGATTTTGATCACTAGAAATTTAACAAAATCAAAAAGAACTAAAGTCTGCATTCTCTCTTCATCAAGACCATCACAGTTTTGCCTGAGAATAGCCCGACAATAGGCCTTGCCATAGACTCTTGCAGCTTGCCCCCACCCCCTCTTTCTTCAAGTTCAGCCATCCTTAGGTCCATGATAGCCCACAATCATGGAATAATTTTGTTTTGTTCACTAAGCTCTGTTTCTTTGCCAATGATAAGAAAATGAGACACAAAATAGAAAGGAAATGTAGCCCATGAAAATATTCTCTCCCCCAAATAATAATCCTTCCCTCACCTATCATACAGCTTTCCCACTAGCTCATCTTGAGAATTACATAGCCAAAGATGCAAAAAAATCTCACTTCTATAAACCAGTGGTCACTGTCTTGGAGTAAGCACAGAAGTCTTCCCATGTGATGAATTCAGCATCTTATGTTATCAAAAGGAAAGGGGACCATATCAGGTGCCAAGTGAGAAGGAGGAGGCATGAGTAACTTCAGCCTGGGCCTGACTCTGTACCATTTCCACATGGTTACCAGTGCCAGATCCATAGTCAAGCTTGATGCTTACATTCCATTTTTTTTTCCTTTTCATACTACCCTCACCTTCTCCTTCTCTTTTTAAAAGGCAGGAACCTAACATTGAATTCTGCAGAGTTGTTTAGTGCTGGCCCAACTCCAAAGGTGAGAGTGAAGATGCCTTTGGTAGTTCCTAGAGGCTGAGAACTGGCTCAGAGACATTTCAAAGTGGACCAGGCATATATGCCCTTTAAGTAACTGGACTCAAAATATACTTCTTCTCACCCCACCACTCCATCAAGTGGATTTTGAAATTCACCTAAACCTGTATTTGTACTTAGAGATATAGGCTAAGGAATGAATGAAATGTTGGCAGGCATTGGGTGAATTTATTTTAAGACACTCACCTCATTAAGGATTCCCCCTCACAAAAGAACTTTGCAATGTGTTCAATAGTCAGAGACAAGGTTGGGAATGAGCTTGGACAGTGATAGAATGGGAACATGGAAATATATTGCCTTGTGACATTGGTTATATACTTGCCTGGAATTTTGACTTAGTTTTTGTAGGCATATTTAATTCTTGGAATGCCTGTAGTTTATCCTCCTAAGGAAACCGTGAGTTCCTTGAGGTTGAAGAACTCACTTTTTGCTTCTCTGAATTATCCATATTTCTGAGCACAGTATAAGTTAGATGGCAAGCTCTGTAAAGGCAGCTACTATCTCTGTCTTTTCACTGCAATATCTCTACACCTAGTAGAGTATCTGGAACATAGTAGGGACTGAATAAATATTGAATGGATGAATAAATGTGGCATCAGATACTTCATAACAGCTGTTGATGAAAGAGTGAATGGATGCATAAATATATGAGAACGAATTAATTCTTGAGATCTGGTGCTGGCATCCTCGAAGAGCCTAGGGATATGTATGTGATTAGAATACAGTTTACAGGAAGAGGGCTACTAAAAGCATACCTACGTTTTCATCTTTCATTTACAGAAGAAGAGATTTTTGCTGCCTTGATTTTTGCTGCTTGCTCAGTCTTAGTCACCTGGTTATTAAAAATTGCTTCATATATTTTCTATTCATTTATCTCTTTTGCTCAGCTTCTATGCTTTAGGGGTCCATTTCCCACCAATGGGACTTGCTGTCTCTTAGCTCAATGTGACACTACTCTGAAGACCTTGGATCAGTTTCTATGGTTACATCTTCTGGGATTCTCCCTTTGGAAACCTTGTGTTCTTTCCTTACCTTTAACTTCCATCTCAGAAATTTAAATACACACTTCAGGCTTCTCCAGAGTGTTCACATTCTCCTAGAAATGCTTCAAACCACAGAGGAGAGGGGGGGGAAATCAAGCACTTCTCATTCCTTTTCTTCTGTTATAGATGGAATGGGGCACATGATTTGATGCTGAAACCCCTTGAAGGACAAAGAAATTAGAGATTTTTGCAAATAAATAAATAAAAAGATTCCCCATATTGCCAAAGCCACAGTCTCCTTATTCCAAGTGATTCATATCACAAACATGGGCATTGCCATCAACATCAAAGACTTTTCTTTCTTCTTTCCTTTTCTATTTCTTTCTCCTCCTCCTCCTCCTCCTCTTCTTCTTCTTAATGAATCCTCATGCTAAACTATTTACTGATGTGTCTTGCCTTGAAGTGCCTTAAAACTGTTAGTGACTGAAAAGAAAATCAGAAAGAGTAAGGCTAATGGAAATTGGGAGACAAAGGCAATCTTCTTGTGAGGAATTGCAAAAACTAAACATTTATGAATTAAATTTGACCTTCTAAAGTCTTCCACTCCTTCTCCTCTTGGGATTATTATTGAAGGCCTAAACAATGGGAAACTTCTAGGGAGATCAAGTTCTGGACTCATGTTAGGTATGCCCACGATGTACTTGTGGATCCCAGTGGACTTCAAATAAATATCTGCGCTATGCCATCAGTAATACAAAAACACCCTGGGGGCACACCTCCCTTTCTGGCTCCCTTCCACCTGTCTATCCAGTCTGGTCTGTATGCCCTCATTTCCCCATACAATCTGTTATTCTTTCTTCAAACAGCTCCTAGCAAAGTCTTTCCCAGCTTCCAATGGCCCAGCTGATAAAATTAGAAGAAACCAAGTCTAGTTCTTTCCAATGGGGCTCTGTGTATTCAGCTGTTCTTTAGACCTCAGGCTTCATGCATCTATTCACCAAAGGTATGCTTGGCTCTGGAAGAGCATAAGGCAGCTAGGCCTTTTCAATGGGCTTACTGCTTCTGCCTAAACTGCAGGAAATTTCACTGGATTCCCTTGTGGATTTTCCTGTCTTTACAGGTCTTTACACTGTGGTCAGGCCTGTCCTGGTAGCATGGGCCTATCCCTATGCCACTTGGGAGTTGATATGCTTTGGCTCTGTGTTCTCACCCCAATCTCTTGTCTATTGTAATTCCCAGTGTTGGAGGAGGGACCTGATAGGAGATGATTGGATCATGGGGGTGGATTTCCCCCTTGCTGTTCTCATGATAGATAGTGAGTTCTCACCAGATCCGGTTGTTTAAAAGTGTGTAGCACTTCCCACTTCTCTCTGTCCTGCTCTGCCATGGTAAGACATGCTTGTTTTCCTTTCCCCTTCTGCCATGATTATAAGTTTCCTGAAGCCTCCCAGCCATGGTTTCTCTACAGCCTGAGGAACTGTGAGTCAATTAAACCTCTTTCCTTCATAAATTACCTAGTCTCAGGTAGTTCTTTATAGCAGTGTGGGAACGGACTAATACAGGAGCCATCAGGGAGGAAGCAGCAGCAGTGGGGTTGGAAACTGGTAGCATTTTTGTAGGCATTATGGTGTAGTTGCTAAAGGTGCAGGCTCTGAAGCCAGGCCACCTGGGTTCATGTTCTTGCTTTCTCGCTTACTAGCTGAGTAATCTTCGGCAAGTTGCTTAGCCTGTCTTTGTTTTCTCATCTGTAAGGTGGAGACAATAATAATCATACCTGGCTGTTCTGAGTATCAAATTAATTAATCACATAAAGCACTTAGAATAGTGTATCGCACATAGTAAGAACCCGAAAAAGTGTTGTCTACTATTATTATCCACATCAAGGCTTCTTTCTTTTCTTAGTGGAACAAGTACTGCTCAAAGTCCTGCTTCTGCTGCTTTGGGGCTATGTGCTCTTACAGCAACTCACATACTACAGCTTCCCCTTCCCTTCCCACCATGAACAGCCACAACTGAAGCTGGCATCGGTTTCCCCAAGATAGTCAGGAAGGCTAAATGGGTTAGATGGGCATGTAAGTACCCAAAGATGAATAATGGTATGTTTTCCTTCTTGTTCTTTATGATGAAGAACTGATCTCTGGGTGATAGCTGACATCTCTTTTTTCTCTCTTATCTTTTCTTTCCTTCACTCTTTGACTCTCTTCCTTCTTTTCTGACTTTCAACTCTTATTCTTTTCCTAATCTCTATAATTATTTTGCCAAATTATGACAAACATGAGAAAAAACAAGGACCTGAATAACCCTTTAAAAACTTCACTGAGTTTCCATCTCTCAAGTCCTCCTTTGGTGAGTGTAGAATGGCTAAAGGGGGAGCCCAGTAGGCCTCCTCTTTTGGCCCCAGATGGCCTAGGCCAGGGGCAGTGAGGATGCAGTGAAGGGATTCTATTTTTCCCTCTGCTCATTGGCCACCCATCCTGCTTAGCCTGGCTTGCTAACTACCACCTCAGGGGCTTCCATGAGCCTCCTTATGGTCTGGAGCTATTACATCTATCATATTACAGCTTTCCTCCATCCTCGCCATGTATGACTGCAACTGACATCAGCATTTGAGAAGCATAGCCATTATCTTTGCTCCTGTATCAGTTAGCTTATGGTGCTTAACAAGTCACCTTAAAACTTAGTGGCTTGAAACAACAAACTATTACTTAGCTTACAGAGTTGGCTATTTGGGCTAGGCTTGGCTGGGTGGGTCTACTGTTCCCTCAGTTGGACTCACTCATGTACCTGGGTAGGTCTACTGTTGCCTGAGTTGGACTCACTCATGTACCTACCTACTCACTCGTGGTACTCAGCTGCCATTCAGAAACATGGTTCTGCTTCTGCAGATTGACTAGCTATAAGCCAAGATAATGGGGAAAACTGCACCATATGTTTCTCATCATCTATCAGGCCAGCCCAGGCTTCTGCTTATGGAGGTGGTGGCAGGGGCTTTAGGAGAAGTAATTGAAGGAACTCTCTAATATGTATTTTTCAAATCTCTGCTTCTGTCACAATTGCTGTTGTTCCTTTGGCCAGAACAAATCACATGACCAAGCTGAGGGTCAGTATGAGAGGGGACTATCTAAGAGCTGGATACAGAGAGGTGTGAAAAAAGTGAGAGCCACTACTGTAACAATCTACCACACCTCCTGAGAATGCAGGACATGGCAACTAATTTCAAAGTCCCTGTCACACTCTTTTCCCCATACGGCCTAAGGCCCTCATGAAAATAAGGACATCTGGTGAAATAGCTCAGAATTCATAAATTGGATATAAACATGGATTCCTCAAAATATGTTAGCCCTCTGTCAGATTGCCTTTAAATATAAGTGTATGGTTATTTAAGAAATCCAGGCTCTGAAAACAACTATATTAGCAGTGGCTCTTAACTCATTTTTTTTTTTTCAGAGATGGGAAGGTAGTCACAAACTCCTTTCAGTATCTGATGAAAGCTTAGTACCTGCTCCTCAGAAAAATTCACATTTATGCATCGACTCAGAATGTTGCTTATAATTTCATGGGATTCACAGATTCCCTGAAGCCAAACTCCAATTTAAGGAACCTTTCATCAGAGGGGGAATATATACTTTTATAAAAGAATTCCTCTGAATCCAAAAGGATTTGCCATAGGCTTGCTTATTTAAAGGAAATTGATTCATAAACTACACTGCCTCAGGTTTATCTAGAACACTTCCAAAAACATTGGTTTGGTTAGCTTGCTCTTCAATTAGGAGAAATTTAGTTTCCACTTGACTTTTCAGGAATTGCATTGATTAAAGTCCAGATGGTCTCCTTTAGATATACTCCAGTGCCTGTTCAGGCTGATTCTTACAGACATTACATACATCATGATACCAATGCCAGAGAATGTGGCTAAGGCAAGTGAAAATATGTAAGCCATTAAGAGCATTTGTGAGTAGACTGGCTATAGGTTTAAACCATTCTTTCATAAGCATTTTTTTTAAAAAACTAAGTTCCAAAGTCGAAGGGCTCTATCATATCATTAAAGAATGCTTTTGGTTGCAAGTAACAGATGATCCAACTAAAATGGGCTTAAACAGTTAGATAACTAGGCTCTAGGGCAGAGTTAGTGGCTCAATGACATGGTGGCTCTAATTCCATTTCTCAAATCTTCTCTTGAACTTCCCTCATGGTTCCAAGAGGACTATGCCAATTCTGGGTGTTACACACAGGTGACAATTTGCAGAGGCAGAAGAAAAAAGAAACCTTTTCATAAGCAAGAGAAACCTTCACAGAGACCTCCATTGGCTATTCTCTAGGTCTCAGAATTGCCTAACATGACAATATTTAAACTAGTCATTTGCAAGGGAAAGGCTAACACCATGATTGGCTTGATCAAAAAGTATTTCCTCTCTGGTTCTGGGGGAGAGGTGTGGCCTCCCCTAAGGACATGGCTTTCACTTGAAGGGTAAACAAAAATTAGTGTGTTCTTGGCAAAAAGAAGTGACTAGAATGGCCATTGGCTGGACAATCCAGTGTCTGTCACAGTGCTGTTTAAACTTATTACTCATTTTAAATGGGTAACCTGATCTTTATGGAGCAAGAAAGAAGGAAAAGCTTTTGCTAACATAAGTCATGGGAGAAGTGACTTCTGAAATATCACAAAGGCTGATTCCCAAACAGTTGGGAAAGAAGCTGATGGTCAACATAAAGGGGGAAATAAAGAATAACAGCTCAAAGATGAGGGAGTTGAGCAAAACACAGTGTGTTGAAGGGGCACTAATATAAATTGGTGGCAGGAGGTGAATGTAGTGCCGAAAATAGAGTAAGAATGAGGCATAAGGATTAAATAGGCGCATGATTACAGAGGAGGAGAATGGCAAGTGCCTCACACATACTCAGCAAGCTGTCAAGGAGAGACTTCGAAGGGGAGTAGGATTCAGGGAAGGGCAATGGGGTGGGGCCAAAATACTGAGCTGCTGGTCTGTGCCTGGCATGGGCTGGCTACTTAGAGCAGATGCTGAGCTGTTCTGCTTGCATCCCATGGTCCTTTCAGAATGCTTTGGCCCACTTACAGCTGCAGGTGGTGATGTCTGCATGCCTGAGGGCTCATTTCTGCCCCTTCCCACCTGCTAGACAGTGTGAGGTGGAGAAATTAACACCCTCCTGGAGTAGCCCTCAACTAAAAACTCTTAGGAATTGGGATATAAATACCCCACTTCCCTCAACTCTTGTTTGAGATAATTCTAAGTTAGAGGATTTGACACTGTTTCCCAGAGGTTTCCTGCAGGATGAAACCAGTTGCCCATTGTGGTAGCCAGCTTAACAATGCCCCCTTTATGGGTTGTTCCCCTTACCTGCTTCACTTCTCCCACTTCCCTACCTGTCTGCTCTGCACCTCCCAGATAAACTAGTTGCACCTGAAGCCTGGTCTCACGGTCTGCTTTATACCCAATTACCACAACAACCCTAAGGGTAGGAGGTATTATCAGCTCCAACTGGTAGGTAAGGCGACAGATTCAGGCAGGTCAAGGGACCTTCTCAAGCTCATTCAGCTGGTAAGTGGCACAGCTCAGATTGAAATCCAGGTCTATCTGGCAAATCCCATTCTCTTTCCCTAATAACAATTTGTATCTTGGTGTTATTGAACAAGACGCTAAAGCAAAGACTGGAGAGCCTAGATGAAGTTAACTGTGGGACTGCTGTGCCACATGTCCACAACCTGTTCTAGGCAGCAGCTGGTTGCTTTAGAATTTACATCTATCAGCCACTTTCAGGCTAAAGTTCAAGAAGCTGAGGCAACATGTCTGCTTGTAAGCATGGTGAGATGAGACAGACCAAAGACCGTAGTCACACACAGTGTATTAGGGGACCCATAGAAGAACATGGACCCTGATTTCAAATTACAATCTGAACCAGAACTAAGATGAGAACTCAGGGTCTGACTGATCATTGCCTATAGCTTGGACTACATGGAAGAACTTTCTAGGCAAGAACTTGACCAGTAAAAATATATCATACATGGTTGACCATTGAGACAGTTTGATGGATGGGTTAGAAGATGGATTTTGGAGTCAGACAGATCTAGATTAGAATCTTATTCCATCACTTTCTAAATTTCTAGTGTGCTGGCAGCTTCCCACCTCCAGAACTTAAATGTTGCTGTTTCTTTCCTAAGGGCATTCACTGACATCACTGGAGACTGCTCAGCCACAAGCAGGTACAATTCAGAATCACTGCGTGGGTTAACATCCCTTGGGGAACTCTCAACCAATGAGGAATGGAAGTCAGTGGATACAGGCTGCAGCCTCTCCATATTCCAGTGGAATGATTCTGAAGTTTTTTTATTCCAAAAAATTATGATTTCTCAAAGGATCCCCAGCAGAATTGAGCCTCAGTTGCCCAGAGCTCTAACTCTACTCATCAATGTACTTATTTATTGGGTTTTGTCCCATTCCTATGTCACTATTACCAAATTGCTTAATTTTCTTAAGCCTATGGAATTCAAATCATGCCATCATCACAGAGTTGCCATGAGGATGGAAAGAACTCCTGTGTGTAGAGTGGCCTGTACATAATAAGCATTCAAATAAGAACATGCTTGTTACTTTATTGATCCCTTGTTTTCAGGGGTTAAGCTCCATCTCTGCAGTCCCAGTTCCTCCACTAGGTGGCAGAATATCAACAGTCATCATCCATGGAAGGCACGTCTCTTAGAGTAAGTAAAATAAGTGAGACCCTGAGACCAGGGCCAGTGTGACATGAGAAGGGCAAGCCAACCCAAATAAAGAAAGTGGTACCCTGAAATTCCAGCCTCAGTCAGATCATTGTCTGATTCACGACTTTGAAAGGTAGAGACTGTTGGATGAGTTCCCAAAGCAACATGGGGAACCTGTATGAGAGAAGCAGGTGGAGTCTGTTTACCAAAAATTACTGGCTGCCATTTTCCCATGCCTGGGGTAATCCTAAGTCATGGAAGATTGTGGAGGAATGGCACAGAGCCAAGGAAAACCCAAGCAATTACACAAACAAAGTAGAACTTAGAAAGGGTCAGTGTCATCCTATGGTCAGTTTTGGTACAAAAACGTTACAGGATTATTTGGTATGCCTTTTGGTAAGATGTTTGTATCACTGGAAAAAACCATACTAGCTGATGATTCATCAACTCTCTGGTTAAAGAGTGGGAAGGGTGGACATTTATCCACTGGCTTCCATCCCTCATTGGCTGAAGGTTCACCCTGGGACTTTAACCTCACCATTCATGCAAGATTTAAGATGCAGGCATTTAAGGCAGGAAGCTACTGGCATGTTAGAAACTGTCTACCACACCTGCTGATGAATTAAGTGGGAAGATGAGATACGGGGTAGGGGCATCAGCAATGACTGCTACAGCAGTGCTTTTCAGAATTTAGGGTATATAGAAATTACCTGAAGATCCTGTTAGGTTATAGATTCTGATTCTATAGGTTTTGGGTGGTGACTAAGATTCTGCCTTTATAACAAGCTCTCAGATGATGGTAATGCTGCTGATCCATGTACCATATTTTAAGAAACAAGGGCTAAGCTATCTTTAAACCAGTCTTGCTATTTATTTTATCATCCCACATCAATGATAACCCAAACAACACTGCAGGCACTAGGATCCTTGAGCTCTGGTCTTCTCCTCTCTGGACTTTCAAAATAGGGGCCTTGGATTAGGTGAGCTATTCCTAATTGGGATAGTGGATGTTAAGAGGATAGGAGAGAGGAATTTAAAAAAAATGGCATTTCAATATTTAGAAAACACTGAGATATTTTTTTAAACTACAAAAAAAGTAAAGTATGAACAAATCTTCTGAGTTGGCCAAGATCCACAGAGGGCAACTCCAGTCCCACATCTCCTGGTTTCCTGAAGGTGACCTAGACACTTCCATTTTTACATAAAGGAAGGTATTGGTTCTAAAAGATTGAGAAAGATTGGATTTGAAGATCCGTAAGACCTCATTCAGGTGTAGTATCGTTACACTGCATCTTATATAAAACCTATTATATTGTTATATCAAATTGCCAACTAATGTCTGTCTTCCCCATTGGCCTAGAAGCTTCTCCAAACAGGGATTCATCTCCATCTCTATCACCCACTGTAGTGCCTGGCACATAATAGTTGCTTAGTAAATCCTTGAATGTGTGAATGAGTCTATGGATTTCTTAGCTCTAAAAAATTTGTGATGCTATGATGCTATACATGAGGTTGAGCTACACTCTGCCTTTTCAAAAAGTCTTTCAAGATATTTCTTGATCTATATGATACGAATCCCTTTGAGGTTTTATTGTAATAGAATTCTAGCCACAAACAACTCTATGTCCAGAATTTAATAACCCTATTAATTAATGAGAGCTGCTCCAGGGCAAATACCATTTAGTGACATCTAAATGACTATTCTTTGGCAGAAGAAATGGTTGAAAATGGTGCTTTAGGCTGGGCACAGTAGCTTACTCCTGTAATTCCAGCATTTTGGGAGGCTGAGGTGGGTGGATTGCCTGAGCTCAGGAGCTCGAGACCAGCCTGGGCAATATGATGAAACCCCATCTCTATAAAAAATACAAAAATCAGCTGAGTGTGGTGGTGCATGCCTGCATGTCTGTAGTCCCAGCTACCTGGGGGCTGAGGTGGGAGGATCACCTGAGTCCAGGAGGCTGAGGCTGCAGTGAGCCAAGATCATGCCACTGCACGCCAGCCTGGGTGACAGAGCAAGACCCTGTCTCAAGAATAAAAAAGAAAAGAAGAAAATAAAGAAAGGAAAAAGAAAGAAAATGGTGCCTTGAGTAAGAAACATCTGTGCTGCCCTGGTTTGCCATGGAAGAGGAGTCTGTGGAGTACATTTGGATGGGCTTTGCCTGATTGAGCTTGCCAGGGAGAGACAGAGGCACCACTAATTACATGTCTTGCATTATGGGTTGGAAATAGATACACAGAGCAAATGCTCTGGCCCACAAAGCCCCAAAATGCAATGAAAGCAACATAGACTTCAAGTTCATTTTCAAAATTCCCAGCAATGCAGAGCAGAGCCAGCTATACGATTTTTCCTCTTGTTTTCACGTGGCACTTAAGACACAAAAGAATAAACCATCTGAAGATCTGAAAATCAACTTGCAAATCCAGAAAACAGTGACAAAAAATTATAGAACGTGACTATGTTAACATGTAATTTTTATTAGTAACTCCCTTGGGCCCTTGTAACAGGTCAGCACCATTGCTTTGCTTGACTTTATACAAACTTGATTATACTCAGTTAAAAACTGATCTTCTCCAGGTATGTCTCAGTTATATGACAGCCAAAGGGATCTTCCTAAAGGGAACTTGGGAGGCTGAGGCAGGAGAATTGCCTGAGCCTGGGAGGTCAGGGCTACAGTGAGCCATGATTACACCACTGCATTCCAGCCTGGGTGACAGAGTGAGACTCTGTCTCAATAATAATAATGATAATAATAATAGAAAGAAAGGAGGGAAAGTGGTAGAATCAGCAAGCACAATGAAAAACCCAAATGAGCAGTGAATGGGATAAGTGACGAGCCCTGCCTTGAGGTTCAAAAGAGAAACTCTATAATTACAGAATAGGGAGGCCAGCTTAGCAACAGCCCATAGAAGTAAAAGCTAGGAGGATTTGGGCAAGCTCAAGAAACCCGCAATGAAATGCAGGTGCCCAGTGGCTAAGTATCTGTGGCAGAAGTAGTTGGACTACATTTCCCAGCCTCCATAGCAGTTGGGTGTGGCCATGTGACTGAGTTCTAGCCAACAGAATGTGAGCAGAAGTGAGGTCCTCTATTTCCAGATCTGGTCCATAAATATTGTCCACACATGCTCTTCTATATTTTTTTCCTTTCTATCTTTGTTGTTGTTGAGACTGAGTCTTGCTCTGTCACCCAGGCTGGAGTGCAGTGGCACGATCTTGGCTCACTGCAACCTCCACCTCCCAGGTTCAAGTGATTCTCCTGCCTCAGCCTCCCAAGTAGCTGGGATTACAGGTGCACACCACCATACCCGGCTAATTTTTGTATTTTTAGTAGAGACAGTGTTTCACCATGTTGGCCAGGCTGGTCTCAATCTCCTGGCCTCAAGTGATCTACCCACCTCAGCCTCCCAAAGTGCTGGGATTACAGGCATAAGCCACTTCACCTGGCCCTCCCTTTCTATTTTGACACAAATAAAACAGGTGACTTGGGAAGCTGTGTATTGGATATAACAGAGCCACAAGATGGAAGAGGCCTGAGTCACTGAGTCACTGCTTGGTGTAGAGCTGCTTGACAATCAGGAGTTTATGTGAGAGAGAAATAAACCTTTATTAAGGTGTTGAGATATTGAGGTTTATCTGTTTCATTACTTTTATCAAATATATAGTCATTGTCTGTATTAATAGAGGGATTGCAGGAAAAGCAAAGGAGAGTGCAGTTTTACTATTCTGTAGGAGGGATTTAGTCAGACATGCACATAAATGAAAGATGAGTGATAAGGAAGTGAGAAATGATATATTGGGGAGTATATAAGCAAGGGGCTTCAGCCAAAGTAGAGAAAACTTTGGGGTATGTAGGGCCGTAGGGGCCCCACAGGGTCATAGGGTGTCCCTTATGCTGTGTTGAGGTGCAGGATCCGAGAAGTAAAGAGACAGGACACTGAAGAACTGGTGAAGAGCATCTGGACTCAGGGGGCCATGCCACCTGTGAGCAGAGATCAGCTATGGCCCCCAAATGTCCCAGAGCATCTGTATTTATTAGGTACAAGCAGGGGCAGGGTTGTGAGTGAGGTCATCATCTATAGGCTTAGTAATAGGGCATACAAAATCACATGAGTTACAAGCAAGGGGGCCAGCCCATTACGTCATTTGGGCAGAGAGGTGGGCCATGTGCAGCAGGGGGCCGTGCCATGCACAGTAGTAGAGGGTAGTGTGCAGAAAGGGGTCCACCCCCATTAGGTCACCGAGGCAAGGAGGTGGGCTGTGTGCAACAGGTGTCGTGCGCAACACTTCTTATCTGGAGGCTGGAGACTTCAAAGGATTTCTAATAGAAGGATACTGTAAGCCAATGCAGTGGGAGCTGACAGACTTGTGCTCTTCTCTTAAGATATTTATGGAAGGATGATTTGAGCTAGCACAGAAGTGAGAAAAGACTGACAGGGTATACAGCCGCCGTGACTGGTCACACCAGAGGGGTTCTTCTCCCTCGGTTACTTCCAGGATCTCAGGCCTGAGGCCTACTTTCCACAGAAACTGGATGCAAGGTACTACAACTCCTTTATCAGGAGGAGAGGCACTTGCGCCAAGCCTGCCATACAGCATATGCCCTTTCAGGCAGGGACGCCACCGTCTGGGTCTTTGGTTCTCGTCCTGGTCTGGCTGTTTTCCCATGTACTGCTTCTGTTCTGTGACTGCTCTAGGCATTCCTCCTACTACAAACTACTATATGGTTATATAGAAGGATTCTATAAATCAGCACTAAATGTGTCAGTACAGCTCTGACTATAATACCTATATGATTATATAGAAAGATTATATAGAATTAAGTAGATATAAGTAATAAGTATGATTATATAAACTAGATATATGTAAGCAGTAAGTTACACTTCAAGCACTAATTCTATAAACTAATATATGATTATATATGAACGATTATATAAAGGAAACAGCTGAGCAATAACACTATAAACTAAGATATCTTCAGGCACTAGTTGTGCCTGGGGTCTGGACAGTTCTCCTTCCTCGGTGCCCATGGGGGTGTTACCCACAGGGTAGAGTAATAAGGGCATATAATATCTGTCTTTAAAGTCTTAGAAGTATCTCACAAGGAAGAAGGTTTAGACTTATGCTGAGGTGTTCCAGAGAGCAGAGCTAGGAGCAAGATTTGGGCTCAATATAAAGAACTTTCCATCTGGGTGCAGTGGCTCATGCCTGTAATCTCAGCACTTTGGGAGGCTGAGGCAGGTGGATCATTTGAGGTCAGGAGTTCGCAACCAGCCTGGCCAACGTGGTGAAACCCCGTCTGTACCAAAAATACAAAAGCATTAGCTGGGCGTGGTGGTGCATCCCTGTCGTCCCAGCTACTTGGGAGGCTAAGGCAGGAGAATCACTTGAACCCAGGAGGCGGAGGTTGCAGTGAGCCGAGACTGCGCCACTGCACTCCAGTCTGGGCAACAGAGTGAGACTCCGTCTCAAAAAAAAAGAACTTTCCAATAATTAGCACTTCCCCAAAGTGAATCGGCCTTTCTTAAAGTCTTCTTCATCTTTGGTGGAGGCTGTTGAGTAATCATTCAGCATCCATTTACCCCTTCTTCTCTAACTACAGAACCCCAGTTTTGTTGAATATTGTCCTCATGTGATTATGGGAGAGGGAACCCCATGCCCAGTTCTAGGGTTGGATCCTGATTTGTCCAAGCTATTTAGCACATGGCATTCTCTCGGTGGCTCTTGCTGGTGCAGAGGTTGGTACATACTCTAAGCTGGGTCAATCAGACTTAAAGGAAAGTCTTGTATTTCATGGTTAGGAGAGAGGGTTTCCCCCTCTCCTGCTAGACATTCATCAGAACTCATTAGTCTTGACTGTCACTGATAGGCATCTTGTAGCCATGAGGGAAACGAGCTTTAGGATGAAACCAGCACTGAGGATGAGAGAGCAGAGAGATGTAAAGGACCTGTTCATTAAGCTGCTGACCATCCTGGGCCTGAAGGCTCTCTCCTACCTCTGGATTTCACTTCTGGTTGGAGTTTCCATTATTTCTAGCTTGAAACATCCTAACTGATACATGGTCCCTTGTTATCAGAACTGCTGGAAGGATATTCTACCCTGGGCAAGTAGGCAGACCTCTCAGTGTACATCCAACTCTGAGACTTATAAACTCTGATAAAGGGCTTACAGCTAACTTCATTTAAATTAAAACACAGACTTCCTTATAAGTGTCTGGAAATCCATTTTGTTACAATCGTGCATTGGATTTTGGTAGTTACACATCTGACCTACTCCCTCCCTGCCTCCATCTCCCTTTGTAGGAAGTCTCCTGTAACAGAGACAATTCCTTGTCCATTGAAGATTTGAACTCCCTATTGCAGAGTGTAGAATATTGATGGAAGCAGCTGCTTACCAGGAATTACATTTCCAAAGTCTCTTTACATGTAGTTGAGGCCAGAGACTTGTTCTTCCCAGTGGAATGGTAGCAATAGTGACATATATCACATCTGGGTCAAGAAACTTAAGCAGTGAGTGTACCTTCATTGTCTTTGTTCACTCTTCAGTTGAATACAAAGGACTCTAAAGCCCAAGAGGAGGGTGGAACCACAATATGGAAGGAATCTGGGCAGTGAATAATCATGTGGAAGGTTGACCACTAACCAGAAATACTTGTGTTGTACAGTTACATGACTGAGGAATGCACTTTCATTTTGTTAAGCTGTTAAACCTTGGAGTTTGTTTGTTGCTGCAGTTAGCATTGCCCTAACTGATACACCCCCACTGTGTGTGGTCTCAGTAGGAGGGTCGTAGCCATCTTGGCCACCTGCTAATGCTCTGATTACAGAAGCCAAAGGGGTCCAGTGCTCCCCTGGTTCAGCCTGCATTTAAATAGGCAATTAGACATTTGCTTCTGGGATACTGAGTCTCAAACAAGGAACACAAAAATGTAGGGAAAGTTAAAAAATCAGACATATAACAGTGGTAACAGAAACTTGAGGAAAATATGCTGCTTGTGGCAATTGAGCTTTGGCTGAGGTTTCTGCTACTTCAGGAGCACACTTGGGTCCTGCTGGTTGTCCAAGCCTTGTCCTCCAGCTTCTCGTTGATTCTGTTAGTCCCTGATAGCCAGCTAATTAATTCTCTCTTTGCTTAAAACAATCAGAGTTCTTCTCTCTTGCTTGTAATCACTTGGGGGTGGATAATAAGTGAAGGCTTTCCCTTACAAAATTCTGTATTTATCTTGGTGTTTAACTCTGCCCTACTATCTTAGATTCATGATCTAATAGTTGAGGTTGGCACCTCTTAATTTCTTCCTTTCATTTACTGACTGTCCAGATAATCAAGTCATTATTTACTTTTTTCCTTTTGTTGATAATTTGGTCTCTGTCCCAGCTTTCAGGAATTATTTTCCTCTCTTGTCTTACTTACAGATTGTCCTCACCTATGCATTTTCATGACATTTCCACTTGTTAACCATTTCTAGCATTGAGTCCGCCATCCAATCAGCAATCTGTAACATTTTTCTGATGGGAGACGGGCATAGTTGGCAGAGAAAGCACTGAACCCATTGTCCTAAACACATATTTCTGTTACTTACAAGATATGTGACCTTGAGCAAATCATCGAACTTGTCTGCCCCAGAGACTTGTTTTGCAAAGTATTAGAAAAAAGACTATAAGAAAATCTCAGGGTCAGTTACAATGACAG
Organism: Ateles fusciceps; assembly: GCA_036589455.1. NCBI lineage: Eukaryota > Metazoa > Chordata > Mammalia > Primates > Atelidae > Ateles > Ateles fusciceps. Next base: position 278,106 of record JAZHEH010001672.1, on the reverse strand, counting down.
CAGTTAATTAAAAACCAAATAGCTACAGAAATACAATTGGAGAGAAGGTAGGAAAGTCTGAACGCAGGAAATCTGTGACCTTGCCTGTGAAGTCAGGAGGTGAGAGTTAGGAATCAAGGAGGGACTATTCGTTGGTACATGCTTCAGCTGACTTTATACTTTTGGTTTATCCTTAAATACCACTCCTGAAGAGAATCCAAGATAAGCAGTGGCCTTGCTTCAACGTTTTATCCACTCCTCACACATAGTGAATACGAAACATATTTGATATCCCACAGCTATCTTTTATATCATTCAATTTAATTTCTCAATTATAAATTTTTTTGCAATATCTTTGATTATTTGGAACTGAACTGCATTAAAAACTCCACCTCTGCCTCCCAAGGTGTACTGGGGACAAGATTTAGTTCCTTCCAACACAGGGCCTCAGTTTCTTTATCTGAAAAATGAGGTGGCTAGACTGAAGCCCCCAGGGTTCAGTCTCAGGTCCCAGTACACTGTGGTGCTGGAACATGATCTTGTGTCTCCTGAACATCTGCTTAGACTCCAGATGGAGTTAGCTCAGCCTCTTCTGCCTTATGTTTTAGACGGGCCATCTATGCAAATGTTTTGTACACTGGGTACATGATTTCAACAACTCGACCACACAACAGGGCTTCCTTCATGAGTTCCCATGAGTTTAGGCTTCTCCTTGTCATCCACTGTCCAGCCTGCCTTTGTCTCTCACTGTTCTTTCTCTTCAGCTGCCTCATGTACACATCTTCCCTTTCCCTTTAGTTCCTCAAAGCAAAGGATGAACTTTCTGGAGTTTCCTCTTGTTGAAAACCTTCCTCTTCCCTTCACTGGGGTGGAGATTGTTGTCATGGTAACCTACAGCCAAAGGTTCTGAGGTCGACACTAAATCTAGCCAAATGGACTAATATACATGGCTGCAGAAAGTTAGGACAGAATGTTTCTCCAAAACTGAAGATTTGCTAATAAAAAAACACGGCATTTAGGTGCTGTGACAACTTTTCATAAAATTTTCCCTCTTTAGGTGTCATTTGACAAATAAGAGAGGACTGGGGCTAATTTAATTCAATTTGCTAATCTTTTTGAATGTTTTTATAGATAGATGCATTCATCTCGGGCCCTCTTTTGCCTTTGAAAAAATTATCTTTTCCTCAAAAGCACATTCTCTTAAACTTTACCTAAGAGGAAAAAAGAAATGCAAGGAACATGAGCTTAAATAACTAATAATATTCAGATAATATTAATCAAATATTATTTGATATTATTCAAATAAATATTTTGAGCAATATTCTCTCCCAGCCACACCTATATACACATACCTACACCCTCCTCTAACTACCTCCCCATATAATCAGATAAAACTTGAAGAAAAAAAAGTAATGACTCCATAGAGTTTGGAAAACGCTGGGCTAGCTCTGACTTTCTGATTACTCCACATAGGTCCAAGGCCAAGTATAGAAGCAGTTGGTTAAGGACTATATGGTACCAGGGGGGAGTTGGAGGGGTTGTGGAAGGCCTGAGCGAGGCAAATTCTTTTCAAGTGGAGCCTACAATAATTGAAAATAAGGAGGTTTAGAATGTAGGAATTCCAGCACTTTAGGTGCCGTCATGAAACATTTAGGAGCCCACGGGCTCCAGGATTCCAGGCGAGCTCTCTGTTTGAGGCTTGAAATAAAAGGCATGTTGCTAACTGTGACAAAGCAGAAAGGATCCATGGACACAAGAGATTGCTCCTAGGCTGTCAGACTGTATTTGTGTCTGCCTGAACTGTTCTGAAAAGATCCTCCTCTCCTGAATCACTAAGACCCCAGACAATAGAGGAATGGAGTGGCAACGCTCCCTGTGCTAAGCAACAGATTGGAGATGTGGGAGTGGGAGTAGGAGCTTTTATCTTGGCTCTGTTACTCACAGCCACCACTGAACCCAACCCTAATGGCCTCAGCTTCCTTGGCTACTCGGGTGGAGATGGTCCAAGACAATAAGTCACAATGTGATACCCTGCCCCCTGCACTTTAAGCCATTGTCATTTCTCACTGGAGTTTTCACTTGGTTTCCTTGCTTTCACTCTTACCTCCCTATAGCCTGCTGTCTACCCACACCACAGCCAGAGTGATCCTCACAAAATACAAGTGAAATTATGTGCCTCCTCTGTTCAAAACCCCTCTGACGGTTTCCTAGTATTCTTACTATAACTTACAAGGTCCTACACAATCTGTCTCACACTCCAATTACTTCTCTAACCTCATGAACTATTACCCTCTGCCTGTGTTACTTTGTTCCAAACATACTGGCATTCTTACTTGAACTTTCAATTCACACTTCAGAGCTTGTGCAATTGCTGTTTCCTCTGCCTGGAATGGTCTTTCAGCAGCCACCTGCATTACTTGTTGCTTCACCTACTTCAGATCTTTTCTCAGATGCTGTCTTCCCAATAAGGCCTTCCCTTATCACTTTATTTAAAATTGTACCTGAGTGATGTCACCAACATGGTGGAATAGGAAGCTCCTAACTCTCCCTCCACCAATGGACACACCAAATAAACATCTATCCATGGATCAATTCCCTCTGAGAGAAAGTCAGAGACTGAGTCAAGAGACTCCTACCCACCAGGCAACTGAGAAAACATTCACCTCAAATGATACACTTGGGTATGGACACCACTTCAGGTACTGTGCCAAAACATTTGGAAAGGAATCCCCAACACCCAGTTTCTTCCTGTGGAGAGGAGGATCTGGATCTCTCACATATAGGGTCCAACCCTAAGTTTCCCCAGGGTTTGACTCTTAATTTACCAACTACAAAAGCAGAGGGGATTAGACACACTCATGTACCCTCCTACACCATAACAAAAAAGTGGTGAGTTTTGCTGGTGTACACTTCCAGGGACTTCATCCTCCTGGGAACAGTGCAAAGAAGGGGAAAGAAGAGGCTTAAAAAAATACAGCCATCTGTTTGGGTTTGAGAAACATTCCTCTAGCAGCTGCCTGGCAGCCTGGCTTCTAAATAACTTGCATCAGGAAGTTAAAGAAACAGTCAAGTATTAACCTGCTGCCAGCCTTGGAAGAGTTTGCACTCCCCACCTCTTACAACATCCATGTAAGAGATTGCATACTGAATCTCTTAGCTCTGGGAGCAGAAGGAACTAGCATACATATGTCTCTCTAGACTGCAGGAAGAGGAGCAGTGGCTTTATATCAGCCTGCAAACTTTTTAAGGGACTCCGTCCCCCACCCCAGGATCAATGCTGAGAAGGGGCCTGCTTCTCTCCAGAAGGGGTTTATAAAGCATCCCTCCAGTAGCTAACTGGTGGTTTGACTTCTAACTAACTTACATTGGGGAGTTTAAGGGACAGTCAATTAATAACCCACAACCAGCCTAGGGGGAGTTTGCACTCATAATAAAAGCCTGCTCTTACAACATTCACCTAAGGGACTGCATTATAAATCTCCTAGCTCCAAGAGCAGAAAGGACCAGCATACATATATATCTCTAGGCCACAGGGAAAAAGCAGCATTTTTAAACAGGTGTGCAAGCACCTTCAGGGGATTTATTCCCCTTGAGTGATACAGAGAAGGGGCCTCCAAAAACCTTAATACAGTTCACTTCTCCCTGTTTCTCCCCCAGTAAGGGTTTATGACACATATCAGAAGCCTCAATTTTCAAAGCTTCTGAAGGACTCCATTGTCAACCTAGTAGCTCTGGGAACAGAAGGGACTAGGCATATGCAGCTCTCCCTTGATCCAAGAACAAAGAGATGGTTTTAAATGGCAATTCAAACATTTCCAGGGGCTACATCTCCTTGGAGCAGTTCAGGAAAGGAGCAGGAATGTGCAGCTCTCACTTTCTTTCGAGAAGGGGCTTATGACACACGTGTCCAGTGGCTACTTGATGAGCTGATTTCCAATGAACTTGCATTGGGGAATTACAAGGCAAACAAACAATAGCCCTTTGGTAGCCCGAGCCAGAGCTTGGCACCTCATGGGACCTCCACCTGGCTCACCTCAGAGATAAATCCAGGCCTATCTATTCTTTTTGGAAGGAGTTTGGCTATGCAAAGAGCATCATGACCTAGCTCTGGAAGTCAAGTGGCCTTTGTGATCCTGAGTGACCCAAGACCATAGAAGACAAAGAGGAGGAATATAATGAGTTCACACCCAGTACCTAGTCCTCTAGGATGAGAAGGTGCAGACTGAAAGTGAGGCCAGGTATTTACTACAGATCTTCTCCCAACCTTTCCAGCTACATTTAAATACCCTGGATCCTATCATATCAGTCTTGGGGTTCTGACATGATGTGGCACATCCTAAGCTCCAGGAGACCACCAAAAAAACAGAGATGGCAGTCTGGACAAACACAAAAATTAGAGAGGTGTCAAAATCTCTGACTGGATGGTTTGGTGAAAACCTTCTCCTACGCAAGGCTAGTCTAACAAGACAGAGAGAAGTGGCTTATCTAATGCACAGAAACCAACACACAGAATCAAGGAAAATGAAAAAACAGGGGAATATATTCCAAATAAAAGAATAAGATAAATTTCCAGAAAGCAGCCTGAATGAAATGGTGTTCTCCGATTTATCCAATAGGGAATTCAAAGTAATGGTCATAAAGATGCTTAGAAAGGACAAGACAGCAATATAAGAACAAGCTGGGAACTTCAATGAAGAGATAGAAAATATAAAAAAGTATGAAACAGAAATCATAAATCTGAAGATGCTATGACTGAACTGAAAAATTCAATAAAGGGATTTGACAATAGAGTAGATCAAGCAGAAGAAAAGATCAGTGAGCTTGAAAACAGGTCGTTGGAAATTATCCAGTCTGAGGAGCAAAAAGGAAAAAGAATGAAAAAGAGTGAAGATCGCTTAGAGACCTGTGGGACACCATCAAGTGGAACAACTTATGCATTATCAATGTGCCAGAAGGAGAAGAAATACAGAAAAGGATAGAAAACATATTCAAAGAAATAGTATCAGAAAATTTCCCAAGTCTACGGAATAAATTAAAAGCCAGATCTAGGAAGCCTGTAGGACATCAAATAAAATGAATCCAAAGAGAGCCACACCATGACACATGATAGGCAGATTGTCCAATTTGAAGACAGAGAGTATTGAAAGCAGCAAGAGAACAGTGAATTGTCAGGTATAGTAGAACCCTCATAAAGCAAAAAGCAGACTTCTCAAGAGAAAGCTTGCAAGTCAGAAGGGAGTGGGATAATATACTCAAAATCCTAAAGAAAAAAAACTGTTAACCAAAAATATTATACCTAAGAATCTTGTCTTTCAAAAACAAAGGGGTGATAAAGATTTTCTCAAATTAAAGCTGAGAGGATGTTTCACCACTAGACATGCATTACAAAATGTGCTAAAGGAGGTTCTTCAAGCTGAAGGAAGAGGACACTAATTAGTTGCATAAAATTACATGAAAGTATAAAACTCACTGGTAAAATAAGTACATTGTCAAACCCAAAACACTCTAATACGGTAATGGTGGTGGTAAATACATTATATCTCTAGCATAAAGGTCAAAGGCAAAACTATTAAAAACAACTAAAGTTACAATGATTTGCTGAGGGATACGTATTAAAGATGTAAACTGACATGAAAACATAAAATGTGGAGGAGGGGGAGTATAAGTGGAGAGTTTGTGTATATAATCAAAATTATGCTATCAGAGTAAATAAATCCATTATAAGATGTTTTATGTAAGCCTCAGGGTAGCCACAAAGCAAAAAACCTGTAATAGATACACAAAAGGTAAATAGAAAACCTAAGCATACCACTACAGAAAGGCATCCAATCACAAAGGAAGAAACCAAGAGAGGAAGAACAGAACAAAAGATCTACAAAACAACTATAAAACAGTTAACAAAATGGCAAGAGTAAGGCAGTACCTATCAACAATAACCTTGAATATAAATATATTAAATTCTCCAATTAAAAGATATAGAGTGGCTGGATGAATTAAAAAAAAAAACAACTGTCCAGCCATGGTGGTTCATGCCTGTAATCTTACCACTTTGGGAGGCCGAGGCGGGTGAATCACTTGAAGCTAAGAGTTCAAGACCACCTGGGCAACATGGTGAAACCCCATATCTACTAAAAATATGAAAATTAGCCGGGCATGGTGGTGCACACCTATAGTCCCAGCTACTTGGGAGACTAAGACAGGAGAATCACTTGAACCTAGGAGGCAGATGCTGCAGTGAGTTGAGACTGCACCAAAGCAAAAACAAAAACAAAACAAAACAAAAACTAACTAAACTAACTATAGGTAGCCTACAAGACTCACTTCACCTTAAGGACATACATAGACTAAAAGTTAAGGGATAGAAAAAAAGATATTTTATGCCAATGGAAATCAAAAGAGAGTAGGAGTAGCTATTCTGAAGTCAAAAATTGTAAAAAGAGACAAATAAGGTCATTATAAATGATAAAGAGGTCAATTCAGCAAGAGGATATATATATAACAACTGTAAATATATATGCAATCAATACTGGAGCACCCAGAGATATAAAGCAAATATTAATAGATCTAAAGGGAGAAATTTACAACAATACAGTAATAGTAGGGGACTTCAACACCCCATTTTCAGCAATGGAAAAATCATTCAGACAGAAAATCAACAAAGAAACATCGGAGTTCAAGTACATTCCAGACTAAATGGACCTACCTGTAATTTACAGAACATTTCATCCAATAGCTGCAGAATACACATTATTCTCATTGGCACATGGAACATTCTTTAGGATGGACAATATGTTAGGCCACAAAACATGTCTTAACAATTTTTAAAAAATTGAAATTATATCAAGTATCTTTTCTGATCACAATGGAATAGAAGTAGAAATCAATAACAGGAGGAAACTTTCGGGACTGAACAAATTCATGGAAATTAAGCAACATACTCCTGAACAACCAATGTTCAATGGAGAAATTAAGAAGGAAATTAAAACATTTTTTGGAACAAATAAAAATGGAAAAACAACATACAAAATTTTATGGGATATAGCAAAAACAGTACTAGAGAGAAGTTTATAGCAATAAATGCCTACCCCCAAAAAGTAGAATGATCTTAAGTAAACAACCTAATTATGCACTCAAGAAACTAGAAAAGCAAGAACAAACCAAACTCAAAATTAGTAGAAGGCAAGAAATAATAACGATCAGAGCAGAAATAACTGATATTGAGAATTGAAAAACAAAATGAAAACAAAGAATTAGTTTTTGAAAAGATAAAATTGACAACCCTTTAGCTGGACTAAGAAAAGAGAAGACCCAAATGAATCAGAGATGAAAAAGGAGACATTACAACTAATACTAAAGATATTCAAAGAAACATTAGAGACTATTATGAACCACTCACTACACACCAACAAACTGGAAAATCTAGAAGAAACATAAATTTATAAACATATACAACTACCAAGTTTGAATGATGAAGAAACAGGAAATCTGAAAAGACCAATAATGAGTAATGAGATTGAGTCAATAATAAAAAAAGTCTCCCCAACAAAGAAAAGCCCAGGACTGGATAGCTTTACTGTTGAGTTCTACTGAAGAAGATCTAACGCCAATTCTTCTCAAATGATTCCAAAAAAATGAAGTGGATGGGAGTTTTGAAAACTTATTCTATTAGGCCAAAATTATCCTGATCTCAAAACCAGACAAGAATACAACAACAACGATCCTTGATGAACATAGATGTAAAAATCCCCAACAAAATAATAGCAAATGAAATTCAGTAGCACAGCAAAAAATATTATACACCATGATCAAGTGGATTTATCCCAGGGATGCAAATATGGTTCAACATATGCAAATCAATAAACATAATACATCACATTAACTAATGAAAAGACAAAACCATAGGATCATCTCAATAGATGCAGAAAAAGAATTTGATAAAATTCAACATCCCTTCATAATTAAAAAAAAAAACCCTTTCAAATTAGATGTAGAATGTACTTCAAAACAATAAAGGCCAAATATGACAAACCCACAGCTAACATCTAATACTGAATAGGAAAAGTTGAAAGCCTTTCCTCTAGAATCCAGAACAAGACAAGAATGCCCATTTTAAGCACTTTTTTCAACACAGTGCAAAGCAAGAGAGGAAGTCCTAGCCAGAGCAATTAGGCAAGAGAAAGAAATAAAGGGCATACAAATTGGAAAGGAGGAAGTCAAACTGTCACTGCTTACAGATAACATAATTTTATATTGAGGAAAACCGAAAGACTCCACCAAATGACTGTTAGAGCTGATAAAATAAATTCAGTAAAGTTGCAAGATAAAAATCAACTTATAAACATCTATAGATACAGTGATATGATTACTATAGAAACATTATTTCTATATACCAATAGTGAAACAAAATGAAATCAAGAAAGCAATCCCATTTACAATAGCTACAAAAAATAAAATACTGAAGAATAAACTTAATGAGGTAAAAGATCTCTACAATGAAAACTATAAAACACTGATGAAAGAAATTGTACAGGGTACACATTGAAAAAATGGAAGATATCTCATGAACATGGATTGTGAGAGTTAATATTGTTAAGATGTCCAACTATCCAAAGTGATCTACAGGTTCAATTCAATCCCTGTCAAAATTCCAATAACATTTTTCACAGAAATAGATAACACAATCCTAAAATTTAGATGGAACCACAAAAGATGCTGAATAGCCAAAGCAATCCTGAGTAAAAAGAACATAGCTGAGAGCATCACCCTATCTGACTGCAAAATATGCTACAAGGCTATAGTAACCAAAACAACAGAGTACTGGTATAAAACAGACACATAGACCAATGGAGCAGAATAGAAAACCCAGAAATGAATATATTTATAGCCAACTGATTTTTGACAAAGGTTCCAAGAACATACACTGGGGAAAGAACACCCTCTTCAATAAACGGTGCTGGGAAAACTGGATATCTATATGCAGAATAATGAAACTACACCCCTATCTCTCACCATATACAAAAATTAATTCAAGATAGATAAAATATTAAATGTAAGACCAAAGCCTATAAAACTACTGAAAGAAAACACAGGGGATATGCTTCAGGACATTGGTCTGGGCAAAGATTTTTTGGATAAGACATCAGAAAGCACAGGCAATAAAAGAAAAAATAGACTAATGGGATTATATCTAATCAAAAAGCTTCCACACAACAAAGGAAACAATCAACAAAATAAGGAGAACCTGGAGAATGGGAGAAAATATTTGCAAACTATTCAACTGACAAGGAAGTAATATCCAGAATATATAAGGAACTCAAAAAAATAGCAAAATAAACAAAAAGCCAAATAATTTGATTTAAAAATTGACAGATGTTCTGAATAGACATTTCTCTTTTATTTCTTTTTTTGTCTCCTGAATAGACATTTCTCAAAAGAAGACATACAAATGACTAACAGAAAAATTGCTCAATATCACCAATCACAGGGAAATGCAAATAAAAACCACAATGAAGTTTCATCTCATCCCCAAGTATTCTCGAGAAGTAGAGAAAGGGAAATTCTATGCACTCTTTATGGGAATGTAAATTGGCACAGCCATTGTGGAAAACAGTATGGAAGTCCTCAAAAAACTAAAAATAGAAATACCATATGATGTAGCAATCCCACCATGGGGTATATATCAAAAGAAAGAAAATCGGCATGTTGAAGAGTTATCTACACTCCCATGTTTATTGCAGCACTATTCACAATAGCCAAGATATTAAATCAGTCTAAGTGTCCATAGACAAATTAATAAGGAAAATGTGATACATATACACAATGGAATATTATTTGGCCATAAAGAATGAAATTTGGTCATTTGTAGCAACATTGATGAGCCTGGAGGACATTATGTTAAGTGAAATTAGCCAGGCACAGAAAGACAGATACCACATGTTCTTATTTATATGTGGGAGTTAAAAAAAAAAAAAATGGATTCCATAGAAGGAGAGAATAGTGAAAAAAAAAAGATCCCATAGAAGGAGAGAATAGTAGATATCAGAGTCTTGGAAGGCTAAGGGTTCAGATGATAGGGAGAAGCTGGTTAATAACACAAAATTACAACTATATAAGAGGAATACATTCTTTTTTTAATTCAAAATTTCAGAGGCTTTATTCTGTTTTTTAGTTTTATTTTTTTAAAGATTTTAAAAATTTCAATAGGTTTATGGGAACAGGTGGTGTTCAGTTGCATGGATAAGTTCTTTAGTGGTGATTTCTGAGATTTTTGTGCACCCATCACCCAAGCAGTGTACACTGTACCTAATGTAGATGGGAGAAATAAGTTCTAATGTTCTATATAACACAGTAGGGTGACTATAGTTAACAATAATTTATTGTGTCTTTCAAAATAGCTAGAAGAAAGGATTTTGAGTATTTCCACACAAAGAAATGATAAATGTTTGAGGTGCCCAAACTCAGTGGTTAACAACAAGCATTTATTTCTATACTAATGAGTTCACCTGAGACTTGATTCATCCAGGATGGGCCTTGCTTGGGCTTAGCTCTGCTTTAGGCTGTGGGTTCAGTTTAGGTCTGCTCTATATATGTGTTGAGGCACAGAATTAAGGGGAAGTAGGTATCCAGGACATGCTCCTCTCATAGTGTATCATCACAGCGTAAGAGTCAATCCAAATAATATAAGCAATATTGGTCAAAGGAAATCACATGTCCAAACCCAATATTAATGGGGCAGAGAACTATACTCTTCCCACACTGGGAGAAATATTTGCTGAACAATCGCCCAAATTATCACACACAGATACACACATACGCATGCACACACCTCACATCCATCTCCATATCTCCCTTTCATGCTTTGCCTTTCTCCTTAGGGCTTATCACTACCCTACATATGACATATTTTACTTACCTGCTTTATTTATTGTCTGTCTCTTTGGTTAAAATGGAGACTCTCCATTTTTATTTATTTATTTTTATAGTTTTGGGGGTACAGGTAATTTTTGGTTCCATGGATAAATTCTTTAGTGGTGATTTCTGGGTTTTTGATGCACTTGTCATCCAGCAGTACACACTATACCTAATATGTACGAGACTCTCCATTTTTAAATGGAGCAAAGATTTTTGTTTTGGTGTATCATCAGTACCTTGAACAGCGCCTGGAACCTAGTGGATGCTGAATAAATATTTGTTGAATGACAGTAAAGAAGTCCACCCCTTATCACTGAGGACATAGTCAAAGAAATTCAGAAATAAGTTCTAGGCTTTTAAAGCCTTCTGAATAGGGACATAATCTCTGCAAAAGACTGATCTTATCATTATATCTACCACATTACTACCTCTGCTACCACCATCATCAACACCATTCTTCTCCACCACCCCTGTTACTGTCATGATTACCATTACCATCATCATCATTACCATCATAATCTCCATCAATATCACTATTACCACCATTTTCCTCACCACTTTCATTGTCACTGTCACCATCACTTCACCATCACCAGCAGCACCAACACAATCACCACTATCACCACCTACATTGCATCACCATCAACTCAATCACCATTTCACTTCTACCATGATCAGCACCACCACCACTTGTCACTACAATCACCACCTTCAACACATTGCCATCACAGTCATTACTGTCCCATGCCCACCATTAAACCATCATTATTCCCATCTACATCACCACCATCACTATTAATATGAGCATTATCTCCATTAGATAGTAATGATGGACAGTAATACTGATTCCACGCAGCTCTCAAACTAATTGCAGTACAGGAAGCAGAAGAAATGATCATTCTGTCCCAGTAGGTAGCTGCAATGGAAAAATCTTAAAGATGAATGTAATGAATCTAAATGCCCATCAACAGTAGACTGGATAAAGAAAATGTGGTACATATACACTGCAGAATACTACAGAGCCATAAAAAATAATGAGATCATGTCCTTTGCAGAACATGGGTGGAGCTGGAGGCCATTATCTTAAGCAAACTAACACAGGAACACAAAACCAAATACTGCATGTTCTCACTTATAAGTGGGAGCTAAATACTGAGTACATATGGACACAAAGAAGGGAATAACAGATGAGGTCTATTTAAGGGTGGAGGTTAGGAGGAGGGAGAGGATCAAAACTACCTATCAGGTATGATATAGTTTGGCTGTGTCCCCACCCAAATCTCACCTTGAATTGTGGCTCCCATAATTGCCACGTGTCATGGGAGGGACCCAGTGGGAGGTAATTGAATCATGGAGTTGGGTTTTTCTTGTGCTGTTATCATGATAGTGAATAAGTCTCATGAGATCTGATGGTTTTATAAACAGGATTTCCCCTGTACAAGCTCTCTTGCCTGCCACCATGTAAGATGTGACTTTACATTTCCTTTGACTTCCACCATGATTGTGAGGCCTCCCCAGTCATGTTGAATTGTAAGTCAATTAAACCTCTTTCCTTTGTAAATTACACAGTCTCATGTATGTCTTTATTAGCACTGTGAGAACAGACAAATATAGTAAATTGGTACTGGGTAGTGGGGGTGCTGCTGTAAGGATACCTGCAAACATGGAAGCAACTTCAGAACTGGGTAACAGGCAGTGGATGGAACAGTTTGGAGGGGTCAAAAGAAGGTAGGAAAATAGAAAAGTTTGGAACTTCGCAGAGACTTGTTGAATGGCTTTGACGAAAATTCTGATAGTGATATGGACAATAAAGTCCAGGCTGACGTGGTCTCAGATGGAGATGAGAAACTTGTTGGGAACTGGAGTAAAGGTTACTCTTCCTATGCAAAGAGATGGGCAGCGATGAGTTTTTCCCCTAGAGGTCTGTGGAACTTTGATTTGAGGGGTATGATTTAGGGTATCTGATGGAAGAAATTTGTAGGCGGCAAAGTGTTCAAGAGAAAGCAGACCATAAATGTTTGGAAAATTTGCAGCCTGGCAATGTGATAGAAAAGAAAACCCCATTTTCTGGGGAAAAATTCAAGCTGGCTGCAGTAATTTGCATAAGTAATAAGGAGCCAAATATTAATCATCAAGACAGTGGAGAAAATGCCTCCAGGCATGTCAGAGGTCTTCATGGCAGCCCCTCCCACCACAGTCCAGAGACCTAGGAGAACAAAATGGTTTTGTGGGCCGGGCCCAGGGCCTTGCGGCTTTGTGGAGTCTTGGGACTTAGTGCCCTGCATCCCAGCTGTGGCTAAAAGGGGCCAACATACAGCTGAGGCCGTTGCTTCAGAGGGGGCAAGCCCCAAGCCCTGGCAGTGTACACATGGTGTTGGGTCTGTGGGTGCACAGAAGTCAATAATTGAGGTTTGGGAACCTCTGCCTAGATTTCAGAGGATGTATGGTAATGCCTGGATGTCCAGGCAGAGGTGTGCTGCAGGGGTGGAGGGCTCATGGAGAACTTCTGCTAGGGTAGTACAGAAGGGAAATGTGGGGTGGGAGTTCCCACACAGAGTCCCCACAGGGGCACTGCCCAGTGGAGCTGTGAGAAAGAGGGTCATTGTCCTCCAGACCCCAGAATGGTAGATCCATGGACAGCTTACACCATGTGCCTGGAAAAGCTGAAGACACTCCATGCCAGCCCATGAAAGCAGCCAGGAAGGGGGTTATACCCTGCAAACCCACAGGGGTAGAGCAGCCCAAGGCCATGGGAACCCACCTCTTGCATCAGCATTACCTGGATGTGAGATATGGAGTCAAAGGAGATCATTTTGGAGGTTTAAGATTTGACTGCCCTGGTGGATTTTAGACTTGCATGGGGCTTGTAGCCCCTTCATTTTTGGCAAACTTCTCCCATTTGGAACAGATGTATTTACCCAATGCCTGTACCCCCCATTGTATCTAGGAAGTAACTAACTTGTTTTTGATTTTACAGGCTCATAGGCAGAAGGGACTTGTCTTGTCTCAGATGAGACTTTGGACTGTGGGCTTTTGATTTAATGTTGAAATATGTTAAGACTTTAGGGGACTGTTGAGAAGGCATGAGTACGTTTTGAAATGTGTAAAGGACATGAGATTTGGGAGGAGCCAGGGGTGGAATGATATGGTTTGGCTGTGTCCCCCTCCCAAATCTCTTCATGAATTATAGCAGCCAGAATTCCCACATGTCATGGGAAGAACCCGGTGGGAGGTAATTGAATCATGGAGGTGGGTCTTTCTCATGCTCTTCTTGTGATAGTGAATAAATCTTACAAGATCTGATGGTTTTTTTAAATGGGAGTTCCACTGCATAAGCTCTCTTGCCTGCCGCCATGTAAGATGTGATTTTGCTTCTCTTTTGCCTTCTGCCATGATTGTGAGGCCTCCCCAGCCATGTGGAACTGTGAGTCAATTAAACCTCTTCCCTTTGTAAATTACCCAGTGTCAGGTATGTCTTTATTAGTAACATGAGAATTGAGTAATATGGTGTACTATTCTTATTACTCGGGTGACTAAATAATCTGTATACCAAAACCCTATGACATGCAATTTACCTATATAACAAACCTGCATGTGTATCTCTGAAACTAAAAGTTAAAAAACAAACCCTCAATCCAAGAAAATTATTTCTCTTAAGAGCCCCAGAATAAATCTGTGGCAATTATACAATCAATATTTACTGCAGCTTCAGAAATGCCACTCACTCTTTTGGAGGTCTACAGAGATTGTCAGTTCTCCAATTTTAACATCTAAGGGATACTGAAATTTTCTCCGCTTCCTCTTTCCCTTATCCTTTTGGAGAGAAGAAAGTTGTTTACTAAGTTGTTTTCTTTGGCCACTTAAAGTTCATTACTCCTTGTTGCATAATAGGGGCCATGTGACTCCTTTATTAATCTTTTCCACACTGAAGCAAAATCTTTTCCTGAATCGTTACTGCTTCTCCAGTTCTTTGTAAACACTGCCTGACAAAAATGTGTGGGTGCTGGAAGTCCCCCAAATGCCAGATATTAAAGTCCTTCAAATCTCTACTTCAGATCAGTTCTTTCTGCTTACAGAGTAAGGCAGTATAGTCTTTCTCTTACCTCTACTTGGTTTTGTTTTTGTGCTTTTAATTTCCTCTTTGAGGTTGATTTCACTCTAATTTTGTCTGGCCTGTGACTCTAAAGTTATTTGATAAAGCCTCCACTTTATTTATTTATTTTTGTTGAAGGCATCAAATGAATTGATTTGAAATATGGAAAAATACTAAAAGATCTTCCTCATAAAATATTGTACCATGGATCAGGGAAGGGTCTGTTGAGGATAGTATAAAGAAGAAAAATTTTATTTAATTCTTACAAGCAATTTTCCTTTGAAGGGGAAGAAATTACCACTGTTTGGCTTTGGTCCCAAACGATGAAACACCAATAATAGAGTTTATACTGTATGTCTGACGGCAATGCATCTGATTTAAATTCTGTTAAATACAATGAAAAACTACTAGCTGGAGGAGGAGGGATAGTTAAAAGAAGAACATTAGAGTTTCCTGAGAAGCCTTTTTTCTTTTGTGAGAATGAGAGAATCATCCACAGGCAGAGGGAGGAAGAGATGAAAAGGCCTATACTATTAATAAGCTAATAAAGAGACGTGTGCACAATAATTCTCAGACAATGATGTGGCTGAGATCCAGTGTCTGCTGTGGGCATCTCACACATCAATAAGTTGAACATCTCCAGTGCTGATGTCAAGGGACGTAGCTGCGTAGCTGCCCTAGCTATTGACCCCAAACCAGTCAGGTCAAATCTGTGTTTGATTGTTCCTATCATTCTCTCATTCCTCTAAATGATCCTGAGCTCTAGATGGCTTTGGGCTGAACTAACCTGGGAAAACCCCAGGCTGCACTCTTCTGAGGGGCAGTGGGAGCCATCTTCACCCCAGGAACCCAAAAACCATCCCAAGCTGAAGGGAGTACCCAGTAGTAGCAAACCTGAGCTACAGCAACCCTGCAAAGGATGCTGGGAGAGCAGCTGATCTGTGCCAAGGGGAACCTCTACTGAGCTGAAGGTTTTGCTGTGCAAGACAGGACAACCTCTCGACAGGGAGGCTGAGATGTGAACTTGGGAGGTGCTCAGTTATAAGATATTGAACAGGCACTTCCTGTAAAAGGATTCCGTTTCAACTAAATAGTGTTCAATTTACAGTTACTTTGGACACAAAGAAGGAATTTTTGTTTGTTTAGATTCCAACAAGGCCTCGGAGTAGAGGTGCATAGACATTATATAGAGGAGTGGGAAGGAGGGGGGCAGGGCAATAGAGTAGTGCCTTGTGAGTGAGGCTGCAGCCATGTATCCTTATCCTTTAGGCCTCTTTAGTGAAAGTCAGCTCAGAAGTGGATCTGGATTCTAAAAGATACTTGGTGTTTTCTGGATCAAGCCTTAGAAGAGCACATCTAAAACAGAGGCTACAGAGTTGCGCCTGATGTGTTTCCCAGGATGCAGATTCTGATGGAGAGATTCGTGTGCAGAGAGTTTATTAGGGGTGCTCTCAGGATCAACACCTGTGAAAGAGGAGAAAGTAGCAGGATTAGGAAGGGAGAATTTGAGCTACACTGAAGTTGCAGTACAGGTCTCTGTTGATCCTGTGGAGAGCTCTGAAGCATTGATCCGTCATCAGATGAGAGCATCTCCAGTAAAGGGGCACACCTTTGACAAGGAAGATATTTCTACCAAGGGAAAAATGCTCAGCCACCAACACTCCAGGCAGCTGTGGGAATGAGTAGTTCAATCCTGAAGGGAAGATCAGGGTGGCGTGTCACAGCATCCACTACACTGAGCTAGAAAGAAAGCTAAAGAATTTGTCTCTCTTCTAAAGAAAAGGGAGGGGTAGGGGAAGTGGGTGACAATAAGGGAAAGAATAAAGATGTCATACTAATTTATCCATTTTTAGTTTCAATTTTAAAAATTGAAACTTACTGGGGTCTAGACATTGGAGATATACAGATGAACAAGACAAGATTCCTGCCTTTGAGAAACCCATAGTCTGGCGGAAAGATAGGTATATCAGAAATTAACCACCAATCAACATGATAATAAAGGCACTGAACAGGTAGAATGGGGTGCAGAAGGAGCTGCCAGCTAAATTAATATCTGCTACACTTTAGAAAAACAACCATTTCTTGGCCAGGTGTGGTGGCTCATGCCTGTAATCCCAGCATTTTGGGAGACCAAGGTGGGCGGATCACCTGAGGTCAGGAGTTCAAGACCAGCCTGGCCAACATGGTGAAACCCCGTCTCTACTAAAAATACAAAAATTAGCTGGGCATGGTGGTGAGTGCCCATAATCCCAGTCACTTGGGAGGCTAAGGCAGGAGAATCACTTGAACCTGAGAGGCGGAGGTCGCAGTGAGCCAAGATGGCACCACTGCACTCCAGCCTGGGTGACAATAGTGAAACTCCAACTCAAAAAAAAAAAAAAAAAAAAAAAAGAAAAGAAAATGAAAGAAAAACAACCATTTCTTGAAGTTTCCTTTTTCCCATTCTTATGGAGCAGAGGTTTTCTCCTGAGTTGTCACTCAGGAGAGTGCAATTGTCGATAGTGTCAGATAATCAAATTATTTTCAAAAACATTTGCACTTTCTTTTGGATAAATAAATGTTTGGTGACTGAAATCAAAAAAAAAAGGGAAGGTGGAGGGAGAGGTGGGCAACAATAAAGGAAGGAGTAAACACAAACAATGTCATAGCCACTTTTGCAGAGGTGGAACTAGACTCACATTTTCTATCCTCAGTCCAGAGTTCTTTTTTTCCTCCAGCACTGAGTTTTCCCTGCCCAGCCCTTCCCCACCAAGCACCCTTTTTTCCATTAACTGATATCCTCTTTGTTGGAGCATGCTATCTATATTTGGTTATATGAACTCTCCTGATGGTCATGGACCTGATCCCCTCTGAGAGACAATCAGCCTTGCTCCATTCCCTGGCCACAAGAATGTACCCTTAGTGGGATTCTTGCTGTGGTGTACTAGTGTTCCCACTAGAGAGCAACATGAGAGAGAGGGGATAGATCAGTGCAAACTGATCAGCAAGATCAAGGTGGATATTAAAATATTAAAAATTTTTCCTAGAGATAAGTTCTCACTACATTGTCTAAGCTGGCCTTGAACTCCTTGGCTCAAGCAATCTGCCCACCTCAGCCTCCTGAATAGCTGGAACTACAGGTGTGCGCTACAGTGCCCAGCTGGATATGCAGGTACTTATCACCTGGTGCATTATGGAACCCCACTAATCAGGCTAAAGACAACCAGCATGGCTAAAAGTGTGCAAACAGGTTGAATAATAGCCAGTCCAGGATTATTTTTAAAAATGGCAAGCACTTATCTTTTAAAAATAATTTGTTAGTAAAGAGCATTCTTGTTATTACCATTGAGCCAATTATTTCCTATTTTGTTGAACTGCTAAATTGTAGCATTTCCAGAAATTAATCAACGGTAAACTGGAGCAAAGGCTAACATATTTCTCCTGTAAGCAGGAGGGCTGGAGATGACACTAAAATTATTGATGGGGCTCCCCAATGGGGCTTCAACAGCCACACATCTGAAGCCTGTGTTTCTTTATGTCCTTATTCCTTTTTTTCTGTAAAACCAAATTAACAATGTTTCTTGATTATAATTTACTTTCATTAAAATGGTACTCTTATATGTTCACAAGTGAGCTTATTTTTAGTCTTCTTAAAAATGTTATAAATTTAAATAAATACAGGAAAGATGGAGAAGAGTGTAATAAACACCTGTGGTCTCACCTTCCAAAATGATGAACCTTAACATTTGGTCATTTTCGCTTCAGACTTGAAGTTGAAGACTCCTCTTCCTAATCTCACACTTCTCCCTCATTGCCCCAGAGGCAATCACTATCACAGATTTTGTATGTCTCCTTCAGGCTCAGTGGTTTTCAACCCTGGCTGCATGTCGGGATTACCTGGGAGTCTATTGAAAATCCCTGGTTTTTGGACCACATGCCAGAAAAATAAAAACAGAATCTCTATAGGAAGGAGAGAACTCAAGCATCAGTTAGTTTTTTCTAAATTACAGTGATTTTTATTCTCTTTGTCAGTATGATTTTTACAGATTCTTAAGAATATTTTTGTGTACGTTTTTCACCCCCTATTTAATGTAGATATGGATATGTAGTTTTATGTCTTGAAACTAGGGATCACTAGAGTGACAAAGGGAGGAACTGAGACTTACCCTTTTTCCCACATCAGCAATTTTTAAAGCTCCCCAGGTGATCCCAATGTGCAGCCAAGACTGAGAACTAACCCCTGTCTAGCCCATGTTTGTATACTTTTAGTACATACATACGTATGAAAAATGCATTTTATTGTCTGTGTGTATTTTATTTAGTTTTAGTTTTTTTGTTTTTTTTTTACTTTTTGAGACAGAGTCTTGCTCTGTTGCCTAGGCTGCAGTGCAGTGGTGTCATCTCGGCTTATTGCAGCCTCTACCTCCTGGGTTCAAGCAGTTCTCCTGCCTCAGCCTCCTGAGTAGCTGGGATTACAGGCACCCACAAGCATGCCCAGCTAATTTTTGTATTTTTAGTAGAGACAGGGTTTTGTGATGTTGGCCAGGCTAGTCTCGAACTCCTGACTTCAAGTGATCTGCTTGCCTTGGCCTCCCAAAGTGCTGGGATTACAGGCATAAGCCACTGTGCCTGGCCTGCTTGTGTGTATTTTAGAAGACTACGTAAATGAGATCATAATGTAATGTTATGTACCTGGATTTTTTTTTCAGACAGGGTCTTGCTCTGTTGCCCAGGCTGGAGTGCAGTGGCACAATCGTAGCTCAATGTAGCCTCTACCTCCCAGGCTCAAGTGATCCTCCCACCTCAGCCTCCTGAGTAGCTGGGACTACAGGTGCATACCACCATGCCTGGCTAATTTTACTTTAAATTTTGTAGAGATGGGGTCTCACTATGTTGCCCAGGTTGGTCTTGAACTGAACTCAAGCAATCCTCCCACCTCAGCCTCCCAAAGTGGTGGGATTACAGGCACGAACCAGCAGACCCAGCCCTGCACATAGATTTTTTACTCAATATTGTTTTCTTTAAATATTTTATATTGGGCCGGGCGTGGTGGCTCATGCCTGTAATCTCAGCACTTTGGGAGGCCGAGGTGGGTAGATCACGAAGTCAAGAGTTTAACACTAGCCTGACCAACGTGGTGAAACCCTGTCTCTACTAAAAATACAAAAAAAAGAAAAAAAAAAAATTTCCAGACATGGTAGCTCTTACCTGTAATCCTAGCTACTTGGGAGGCTGAGGCAGAATTGCCTGAACCTGGGAGATGGAGGTTGCAGTGAGCCACTGCACTCCAGCCTGGGTGATGGAGCGAGACTCCATCTCGAGAAAGGGGAAAAAAATTTATATGGGAGTCATTTTAGACTTACAGATAAATTGCAAAAATAGTATGAGTTTCCCGTATGCTTTCAACCGAGGTTCCACTACTGTTACATCCTTCATAATCAGAATACAACATTGAAATCAGGAAATTAAAATCGATAAAACACCATAAATTAATCTGTAGGCCTTATATGGATTTTGCCAGTTCTGTCCCTAATGTATTTTTCTGATTCATGATCCAATTCAGAATCCCATATTGCATTTAGTTGCCATGTCTCCTTGGTCTGTTTAATCTGTGATAGTTCCTCAGTTTTTCCTTGCCTTCTACTACCTTTACACTTTTGAAGAATATTGGTCAGTTATTTTGTATAATGTCCTTCCATTTGGGCTTCTTTAATGTTTTCTTATGATTATATTGAGATTATGCAGTTTTGGCAGGAATCTCACAGAAATGATATTGTGTCTCTCTTAAGCCATCCTATCAGTGGTTCATGATGTCAATATGTCTTATTACTAGTGATGTTAACTTTGATCATTGGTTGAGGTGGTGTCTGCAAGGTTTTTCTACTACTTTAAAGTTATTATTTTAAGCTTTGTAATTAGAAAGTATCTTGTGAGGAGAGGCTTTGAGATTATGTAAATATCTTGTTTCTAATCATACCTTGGCCCACTAATTTTAGATATGTATTGGTTGGCTAGGGCCACCATAACAAAATATTATTGATTGGGTGGCTTAAACAACAGAAATTTATTTTCTCACACTTCTGGAGGTTGGAAGTCCTAGAATAAGGTGTCAGCTGGATTGGTTTCTCTCAAGGCCTCTCTTCTTTGCTTGCAGATGATCACCTTCTCACTGTATCCTCAAATGGCCTTTTCTCTGAGTGTGTATCCCTGGTGTGTCTTCCTCTTCTTATGAGGACAGCAGTCATATTGGATTAGAGCCTATTCCTATGGCCTCACTTAACCTTAATTACTTCTTTAATGGCTCTATCTCCAAATATAGTCACATTCAAGGTTAGGGCTTCAACATAGGAATGGGTGGGCGGCACCATTCCGTCCAAAGGCACACATCAATAACTCTCGCCTGTAACAACTATTACTGCAGCCTTTGCCAAATGATGATGTCTTTCAATTTCCATCATTTCTTCTATATATATCAATTAGAATTCTACTGTAAGAAAGAGCTGCTCCTTAAATCTCCATTTATTTATTTATTTATATTAGTACAGATTTTTTTCCTGTGGGTTATAAACTGTTACTGTTATTATTTTCTGGTTCAAATTGTTCCAGATTTTGCCACTGGGAGCTCCTTCAAGTTAGCTCCATGTCCTCATCATGTTTTGAGCATTTCCTTACTTTCTGGCACCATAAGATGTTTCAGGATTATCTTGTATTTTTCCCTGCCCCTGCCCCTGATATCATTATTTCTCTAAGGAGATCTGGTTTCTTTTGTGGGGAATTGTATTTAGAAATCAAGATGTGAGCACTAGGTGTGCTCATTGCTACTAGGGTGCCATTACTTCCTCATGTTCTCAGTAAACAGTTAGGGAATATATGCATATATGTTCACACATGTGTAACACACACCTATATCTATTTCTATACCTCTTCATATGTACATATGTTTAAAACTACAAGTTCATACTGATACTTCCTTCAACACAGCAGTACAGGGTTCCTTTTATCCCTTGTCTTTATTTGTAGTTCCTTTTGGTAACAGTGAGAAACTCAGTTCTCATTATTCATGATAAATTCAGTTATTTGATAAGCCGTACTATACACATAGAGCAGTTTCAGAATTGCTAATCTAAATCCCTGTGAAAAACAATTTTGTAACTGGAGAACAACGTACACTGTTTTCTGTCTTTAACATTACAGTATATAACCAATCTGGTTAAGCAAAGTTACTTAGGTTAGTTCTTTTCCCTTCAGTTTGGTTATATTGTTCACTTGCAATACAGTTAGACTCATGTTTTACTGATTGTATTCCATTTTGAACTCTCCTCACATATTAGTTTTAATTTTCTTAGGATATGCAAAGCATTAACATAGTTCTAAAAGCCAGAACTAACCAAAAATGTATACACATACAAGTGTCACTTTCATGTCTATTACATATTCCCCGTTCTCTCATTTTTTTCCCACTGTCTTCCCACCCACCTCCTTTCATTACCCAATCTCTTCAGTTTCTGGTTTATCCTTTCTGTATTTCTTTTGCACAATTGGGCAGATACGTGTATTTTTTTTTATATCTGCTTCTTTCTTACATGAAGGGTAGCATGCTACTCTTTTGTACTTTCCCATGTTTTTTGCTTCACTCACCGTTATGTCTTGGAGTTCACTCATCAGCTCCCTCATTCCTTTTTTACATTTGCATAGTACTCCCTCATGTAAATGCTCCATTTATTTATTCAGCCACTCTCCTATGTATCAGCATTTGGTTGTTTCCAATATTCTACGATTACAAATGATGCCACAATAAATAACGTTATTGCATATGTATTTTTGTATTGTTTGATGGAAATATATCAGAAGAAATATTGCTGGATCAAAAGGTAACTTGCATATGCAATTCTGTACATATTGTTAACTGTCCCTTTAAAAGGATTGTACAAGTTTGCATGCCTACCAATAAAGTATGAGAGTGCCTGTTGCACACAGCCTTGCCAACATAGTTTGTTGTTACACTTTTAAAGTTTTACCAACCTGACAGGTAGGAAATGGCATCTTAGTGTTGCTTTATTTTGTATTTCTGAAATTATGTGAGTGAGTGTGAACATTTTTCTTATGTTTAAGGGCTGTTTTTAGAACTTCTTTGTGAGTTGTCTGTTTTTCAATTATTCCATTGATTTTTTTGCCCTTTGTTCTTCAAGTATTTTTAAGATTAAAAAAATACTTATTGTGGTAAATAGGTGTAACACAACATTTATTGTCTCAACTATTTTGAAGTACACAATTCAGTGGCATTAAGTACATTCAAAATGTTGTGCAACTATCACCACTATCTGTTTCTAGAACTTTTCCATAATCCCTAATAGAAACTCTGTAACCATTAAACAATAACATCCCCCACTTCCCTTAGTACTATTTATTAACAGTGTATTCTTTCTCTACTGATTTATAATACCATCTCATTTGCATACCAAGACCCTACAAATGCTTGATTGTGACTAAAATTGCATTGATTTTATATACATATCACCAATGTAGAAAATAATTTTGGAAGAAGCAAATAGTTTTGTAGGCTCAATTGTAATTATGTAAGCAAATAGTTTTATAGAATTTTTGATAGAAAGGGGCTTCAGAAATTATTGAGGTCAGTTTTCAATGGTGTCTCACCACTTTTGTAGATGAAACTAAATCCCTTTATCTTAGTTCAGGAGGTTCCTCATGATCTGATCCATGCCTGACTCTCTAGCTTTTAGTCCTGCCTCCTTCCTCCTATAGCCCACTGAATTTCTTGCCTTTTCTCCTCCTCCACAATGCTGTGTCATGCTTCCAGACCCTCACATGTGCAGTTGTATCTGCCCAGAACATTATTCCTTCTTCTTCTGAGTGGCTTAGCATTAAGATCTCATGTCACTTCTACTAGAAAGCCTTCTCTGACTTTTTCACTTGATCCAGAACCTCCTCTCTTGGACTCTTGCACTAACCAGATATACTATAGTCATGGTCTTATTGTGCTATATTATAATTGTGGATATACTTGTCCATCTTCCCCCACTAGAATGGCCAAGTCCTGAGGCCAAGGACTGGGTCTTAATCTTGTGGGTTTTTTAAAAATCACTAGATACAAAGAAAGTTTGGTAAATACACACAAGTGCATCTAGGATTGGCTTAAATTCTTCAAGTAAGAGACAGTTTGCTACCTCAAAGGACGCCTGTTACATTTTCACATTATTTGAAAGTTCTTCCTCACAGCAAGCTAAACTCTGCCTCCCTGTAATTTCTAACCACTTGTACTTGTTCTGTCCTTAGGGACAAAATCTCTTAGTAAAAGACAGCAATCTGCTCCCCAAACTGGGCTTTGGCCAGGGACACAGCTGTAACTCGTAGTTCTTTTTGAAACAATTTAGGACTGCTTGTTTTGGATATGAATTCTTCTTTTCAATGAATATTGGATTTAAGGTAAGAAAAAAATCTGAGTTTCTCCCAAAGTGTTTCAAGTCTGTTATGCTATTTTAGTGTATCCCCACAACCTGCTTCCCTGAAAACCTTTTGCTACCTTAATTCAAGCAAAATAGTTACATTCAGCACATTATTTGTCACTTCAGTGATGATAGTTATCCTTACCCTCCACCTTTTCATGCAGACTCAATGGATTTCATTGGATTCTTTGTTCTCTGTTCTGGGCATTCTGTGGTGCTGCCTTGCTAGCAGTTCTATGCTCTATCATGTTACTGATCAGTGCCTCAGCCTTTGGCTGAAGAGGCCTGGCCTAGATCTGCCCATGAGTTCCAGTACCACATCTGCAAAGTTCTGTGGAAATGCTGCACCTTAGCACAGGCTAGAGTTTCTCAAAGGATCATCTGCATTAGAATCTCCCAGTGAGTTTGTTAAAAATGCAGATTCCTAGACCCCTTCTCCTGATCTTCCAGATGAAAATCTCAGGATGAGGCCTCATAGTACATATTTTAAGAAGCCTCTGGATGATTCTCATACAAACTAAGGTGAACAACCACTGTCCTAGATGTTGGCAAGATAGTCACCAAATACACCGTCAGTCATCCGTTCTGGATATTCATTTATATCTATGTAGATGCAAACCTCTATCAATGTCCTATCTACTCACTTCGCTTTTTTTCTCACTTATAAGCTCAGTAAGGGCAGAGATCCTATCTATTTTGGTCATTGTGCCCCAGTGCCTAGCATAGTGCCTGGCATATAGGTGCTGTTGAATGAAAACACAGGAAGCAAACATGTCTTTCTAATTCATCCTTATAATACTGGGAGAGGCTATAGTGGAAATAAAGTGACAGGCATGGGAACCAAAGGAGAAAAACTAAAATGCATAATATCAGTGTATGGTAGACCCAGAGCTCTGGAGAAAGCTCTTCCATTAGTTAGTTCTGTAGGTGCAAGGTTTTCAGGTCATTCTCTTTGACTGTAATAGGCTGACCAGCTGGACCTTGAAGAGAGAGACTCCAATATGAATTCCTCCCTCACACCAACCTCAGTGTCTTTGGAGTTTGAGGAATGAGGGAAAGGCAAGATATGACAAGGGACTGCATGGTCATATCATCACTCATCACTCAAATAAATTAAAGCCTCAAGGAATTTTAATAATAATGGCTATAACAATTACCTTGAGAAGGTAGGATGTGGAGTTGCTATGAATCACACAGACTGGGTCTATATTCCAACTCTTACTAGCTTAATTTCTCTTTCCCTCAGTTTCTCTATCCTCAGTAAATGGGGATAATTTGATTATGTATAATACATGTGTGCTAGTTAAGGTAATGTCAGCTACCGTATCATAGACATCCTCAAACCTCTTGGCTTACCACAGTTGAAGTTTATTACTAGATCACATAAAGTCCAAATGGATGTTCTGGTCTGGTGAGTGGCTCCTCTCCATATGGTAATTCGGGGACCCAGGTTCTGTCTATATTGTAGAGTCCTCAGCTAGAACCTCTGCTTTCAGTCAACAGACAGAGGAAGAGAAAGTGAGAAGGCACACCAGCTCCTAAACTACTTTGGCACAAAAGTGACACATATCCATTTCCACTCACATTTCACTGGGAAGAACTAGTCACATGGCCAATCTAGAAGCAAGGGAATATGACAAATGTAGTTTAGTTGCGTGCTGAAGAAGAAACAGTTATCACCTTTTGTTTCAATACAAGCCATCACAAAACTTAGTGGTTTCAAACAACAGCCCTTTATGTAGCTCAAAATTCTGTGAGGCAGCAATTTGGACTGGGATTAGCTAGGCAGTTATGCTGATCCAAGTCAGACTCACTTGATCTCAGTGAGGCTTACTCATGGCAAATGTGGTCAGCTGCCATGTTGGCTGGGGACTTGTTAGCCTAGGATGGCCTTATCTGGGAAAGCATGTCTTTACTCCATTTGTCTCTCACTTTCAAGTAAGCTAGGTCAGTCTTGTTTATATAGCAGGTAGGAAGGCTCCCAGGAGCAAGAGTAAAAGTCTGCAAAGCGTGTTGAGGCCTAGGCTTATAACTCACACAAGGTAGCTTCTCTCACATTATTGTCCAGAATCAATGAGTAGAGATCTATAAGCTGCAAAGAATTGTAGCCATTTCTGAAACCTAACAAAAAGAGGAAATATGTTTGATTAAACAGGTTGTCTATAACTTGCTTAACAGAGTACATGATATCACAGCACATTTCCAATAGGTTAATCTATTGTCATTGTTATTGTTATCATTTACTGAATATCTACTATATGGCAGGCTCTGCACTAGGCAATTTATATATATATTATTTAATTACCACAACTATCCAATTTTACATATGAGGAAACTGAACCTCAAAAAGATAAAGAAAACTACTGAAGGCCATTTGATTAATAAGTGATGGAGCCAAAGCTCACATTTCATACTTCCATGGGTCTTAGGATGCAAGCTAAGCTTTGATTGCCTAAAGCTCTGAAGGAGAAACAAAACTTGAAGCTAAGATGAAATTAAATATTTAAGAAGGTCTGAGAAATGACATGGAAGAAGAAACCTGGCATTCTGACCTGAAATATGAAAATGATGCCCAGAGCCAGTTTTGGCAGATGACCCTCAAGTTGGTCACAGCTCATCTCAAGGACAAAGCAATGATGATTATTGTGACTCACTTGATATCATATGTTGCCTGGTTCTTTCCTTTTTCACAGAGGATAAGGAAATTCCTTTCTGATCAAAGAGTCTGTG
Source organism: Ateles fusciceps (assembly GCA_036589455.1). NCBI lineage: Eukaryota > Metazoa > Chordata > Mammalia > Primates > Atelidae > Ateles > Ateles fusciceps. Next base: position 250,950 of record JAZHEH010001672.1, on the reverse strand, counting down.
TTAGTGTTAGAAGATCTTGAGTAGAAGGAAGGAGGTAGAAGGGAATTGGGTAGAAGAAAGGGAAATTTAGTCTAGGAGTGGAAAATAATACAGCAGAGGAAGAGTTTGAAACCCCCTAGGCCAGATATTCCCAGCATCTTTTGGGAATGAGGACACAAATAAGATAGCACTTTGTTGATATTAAAGACAAGACTTGGAGAGCATGTCTTGACAAACATATTGCAGTAACCTCATTGTCTCTCAGCAGTCTGCAGCCCATAGGTTGGGAACTGGGGGTTTAGTCCTGAAGAGTAGATAGGTTTAATTTTGAGGACCAACTCTGTTAATTTGGTAGTGATTACTGAAAGCACTGTGTTGAGATGGATTCTGAGGACACATCTAGATGTTAACAGAAAAGATTGCTATGAGTGATTATTGATCTCTCTCACTGGTCTGAACAAATATGGTGGTGGCATGTATACTGTGTTTTCTATCTCTGATACAGTCACATATTCATAAGAAGAAACTGCAGCACAGAAAGTTGTCGTAATTTTCTTCCTATTACAAAGTGAATTAATAGCAGGAGCAAAGCTAGATCCCTGATGTCCTGATTAGTGCCTTTTCCATGACACTAAGCCAGTTAAAGAACCATAGTTTTTGTTACCATTTGTTCTCAGGCAAAATATGTTTTTCAATTTTCTTTGTACGTTGCCCCTGTTTTTATTTTTCTGGAAGTCTGCTTCCATGCCAGACATGGTATAGTTTTCTTCTTTCATTTAACAAAATTAACTAAAGCTTATTCAGGGATTGCCTGGTGAATTTAACTGATTGTTGAAAGAGGGGTCTCAACTCTGCTCCATTTCCATGTCCACCCTTTGATTATGCCACATTTGTGGCCAAGCATTAGAGTTTGAGATTAGAGGACCAGCTCATTGCTGACTACAATCTAGTTCAATTCAAGAAAACCTGGTGAGTCTTCTCCTTTACTCTCCATCCTCAACCTCCAAATCCTCTTGTTCTTTTTCTACTTTAATGCTTTTCAGGCACCTGAGATTAATTACTTTGTTTACTCATATGCACACATCTGCCCCCACCACACACACACACCTCTATACCCATGAAACTTGAGGTTCTCACAAAACCTCAAGAGCTCGAATGGATTTAGGCTTCATCCAGTCTATCTTCTGAGGACATTAAGACTCAGAGAGGACAGAGCTTGAAGCCAATGTTCCAAGATCCAGTATGCAAAATGGCCAATTTACTGAATGGCTAATTCACATCCCAGTTTTGCTTTTGTGAATTCTTTTGTTTAGTTTATGAGTTTTCATTTTGTCTTCATTGTAAGGATTGTTAAGTTTGCCTCTGCCCCAGCTTTCTCCTACTGCAGCTGAGTCTGGGGAGAAGAGAAAGGGGAGAATGAAGAGCATGAAAACATTGGATAAAGAATGTGAATAATTTCTATTAGCATCTTCTCTATTAATAATATATAATTAAAATGCTTCAGATATACTCAGAATATATTATTGAATAAGACTTTATTAATGAAGGACACTAATAAAGAACATACTATCATGATCTCATTCCTCTGATAAAAGGATGAATAGATTTCTCCTGCACTCCTCAATTTTCTCTCTCTCCCTCTCTCTGGTCCTCAGTCCTAGAAGCCTTCCTTCTTTATCTCCTCTCAATTCCCTCAATACACCAAGCCCTTTCCTATCTCATAACCTTTGCACTTGCTGTTCTCTATGCCTTTGAATTCCCTACTCCCTCTTAGCATCAACATCTCCCTGGCATTTTAAAAGTCTCAGCTTAAATGTTCTCTTCTTAGTGAGGCTTCACTACATCACCTAATCTAACTTCACTCCTTTATCCCATGTATCAGTTAGTTTTTGCCATGTAACAAACACGTCAACATTTAGTGGCTTAAAACAACCAGCATTCATTTAACTCATGATTCTTCTGGGCCCAGCTGGGCTTACTCATGGGTCTGAACTTGGCTGGTGAGTTGGTGAGGTCCCAGATGACCTCAGTCACATGTCTAATGGTTGGCTGGCTGTCACTTGGGGTGATGGGGATAACAGGGCCATATATTGCTTGTTCTCTAGAAGACTAACCCAGGCTTGTTCACATGGCATCTTAGAGTTCCAAGAACAAGTGTGTAGGTCCTTAAATGCAAACACTTTTCAAGTCTCTGCCTACATTGTATTTGTTGTGATCCCAGTGGTCAAAGCATATCAAAGGGCCACCCCAGATTGAAGGGGGAAGAGAAAAACTCCACCTCTTGAATAGAGAACACAAGTAGAGGCTTGAAAAGCCCTTGCACATTGGAGTTTGCTCTCTCACTGTGCTTGCAACCCTGAAGCTACTATATGACAAGTCTAGGATAGCCTGCTGGAGATTGAGGCTTCAGGGAAGAGAACTAAGGTGCCCCAGCTAATAGACTGCCAATCACCAGACATGTGAGTGAGGCTGTCCTGTATCATCTGGCTTCCAGCTGATCCACCAGCTGAGTACAGACATGTGAGAGGGCTGAACAGAGATCAGCAGAGTCAGCCCAGATTTGAAAATCACCTGGTCACCTCACAGAATTGTGAGCTAAATAAAATATTTATTGATTTAAGCCACTGTGGTTTGGGGTGGTTCGTTACACAAAAAAAGCTAATCAGTGCAGGGGGCCTCGATTAAGAAACCAGACTCAACTAGAGAATAATATATGATCCTATGTGGTTAGGTCTTATAGCTGATAATGTTAATGCTTCACCCTTAATTGGTCAGGCCTTACCATTTCTGTTCATGTTTATCTGACTCTCAACTGCCAATTTCTGCATTTTTTTGCCAAAGGGCTTTCTCTGGACACCAGAGCCCACTTTGCTGGTGCACTCAGTAGACCAGAAGTCCTGGAGAATTAACATTTCCTATGAGCAGCCTTCAACCAGTGATGAATGGGAGTTCATGTGTATATACCCCAATAACTTGCAAAACGAGCAATTTGTTCCAAACGATCTCCTGGAGTTCCCCAGTGGGATTGTGCTCCAGGAATTGGTAAAGAACTTCCAGGTTCAACAGAGGGGGAGGACTGCTGGCCGGAGCCTTCAGTATGCTGCTTCAGTGAGGGGCTCCACTGCCACCACCCTGCTTGCTGCCTTCCTGGGTGCCACTCCCCCAGTGAGTCCAACATGACATGCTCCTTTCAGACTCTTGGATGCTGCTCTGAGCAGTGTCACCCTTTACACTAGAAGGCTGGTAGGCACTATAGGGACAAAACAAAACAAGAAGGAAATAGAGGAGGTGCTAGAAGAGAAAGAAGAAAAATATGTGGTAGAGAACATTGTTGACTGTCAACTGGTAAAAGACAAAGTGGAGCACCTCCTAAAGTGGAAGAGTTTCTTAGATGAGGATGACTCTTGGGAGCCAGAAGAGAACCTGGATTGCCTGACCTCATTGCTGAGTTTCTACAGTCACAGAAAATAGCACCTGAGACAGACAGATCAGAAATAAGCAAGTGCAAAGCTGATTCTGATTCTGAAGATAAGGGAGAGGACAGCAAAGCAGAGAAGAAAGAAGAGTCGGAAAAGTCACGAGGCTTTGCTGGGCTTTGGAGCTGAGCAAATTATTGGAGCTACAGACTCCAGTGGAGAGCTCATGTTCCTGATGAAATGAGAAAATTCTGATGAGGCTGACCTGATCCCTGCCAAGGAAGCCAATGTCAAATGCCCACAGGTTGTCATATCCTTTTATGAGGAAAGGCTGATATGGGCATTCCTACCTCAAGAGGGCAATGACAAAAAATGATGACAAGAATTATTCTCCTGAGCACTAGCCCTGTCACGTCTGGCTGGGAGTTTCAAGTGGGGGAGGGAAGGAATTTGACTTGTGTTGACATCACAGAGGTGGCTTGAGAAGATATCCTTTGAAGCCAGTATAGTCTCTGTGCCCTGCAGTAGGCCAAGTGCTTGGAAACTATTCCAAGCTGTGTAGCTTGCACATAGCCCCAGTGGAGGGGAAGGAGGATAAGTGTTTCAAGGTAACCTTTGTTGCGCTTTGCTGAGAAAAAGCGAAGGGCCTTCTATGAAGGACAAAACTTTCAGAATTTGGTGTGTGGGAGAGCAAAAAGATACTGTAAATCTTCAAAGAGCATCTCCACAACCCTCAGCCTTCTTCCCAATAATGTCAACTCTGCATTTTTACAGTGTAGCATTATGTAGTTTTTGGCTATTGTTGGTGTATGATTTGGGGGAAGAGAGAGATGGAGTGGGAAGAAATGGAGATGGGTAGCCTCATTTTGATTACAATTTAGGGCCTGATTGGGGAAATAGTGAAACAATGGAAAGGACAATGATTTGTTTCTATGTCCAGAATATTTTACATTAAAAATGTCATTGGCACCATAAATAAGGACTGTGAGAGACTGTTTAAAAGTTGTGAATAAGCATGTCTGTATCACAATATCTTGTGTATCCCATAAGTATATACACCTCCTATGTATCCACAAAAATTATTTTTTAATTAAAAAAACCTGAATGTCTGAAACCTGTAAGACAAAGTATTCCCTGCTTGAATTTAATGCTGTTCCCCACAAAGAACTGAGCCAAATCATAAGTTACGAAAGCTGCCATTTTGCAGATGGAAAGTAACTAAGGAGGGAAAATTTTTATTGAAGCCTATTCACAGGCAGATCATTCTGTCTTAGAGGTGCTAGTTCCTGAAATTAAAGAAGAAAACCCTTTATTTTCCAATTATGAAGTTACAAATATCAGCTTCACCATCCAAGCCAATGGCTGAGGTGTTGGAGAAGGAGAAGAGGGTGGTAGAGGAGATGGGAGAGTAGGGGAAAGACAAGGGCCTATGTGCTTAGGATGGAGAAGTCTTGGAGTATCTCTGTTTTTTGAGCTTTGAACTCCGAAACCATTGGTGGCAGGGTTCAGTCACTGACAGCACAAGTTTCATTGAATCAGTTTAGGAGATGAATGATTTCAAAAGCCTTTGTATCAGGAGAAGATTAAACTTTCATACTGGGGCAGTGGTTCACTTTAAAACAAAACAAAACAAAAAAACACTTTAAAAAGAAATCCTAAGAATTAAGTGATACCCAAAATGCTCTGTGTTAAGTCAGGAGCTCCATCAGTTCTTGATATCATCTAGACTTGCATCTAGAGCTACGTTGTAAAATTGTTTAGGCATGTATTAGGTTTCTGTGAAAACTTTGTTTACATATAAACTTCTTACCACATTGTCAATTTTCGTCTTAATAAAAGTATAGATTTATATTTTTATAAAGCATTTTCATTATCACTTCCCTGCTCTTGTCTCATTCATCTTCAGCCTGATTTGGAAACACATGGTTCATTTGGGCTGTGTCACTGGCGGAAGCTGGACATTTGCATGCAACAAATTTGGCAGGATGGTTTCGAAGTGGGGGAGGGGAGAGCTTTTGATATGATTATCAGAGGTAGAATGAAGGTCAAGGATAGGAAGAAGCTGGGAGACAAGGGAGAGGAATGCGACTGGAGAGAGATCTTCTTTACCTTACACAGAAAGAAACAAAAGTTACAAGTTTAATGTGTTCATTTTTCTTTTAATAGTCTTTTTCTTCCAATACTATTTTTAGGTGTGTGTTTGTTTGATACATAATTTACATATAGTGAAATACATAGATCTTCAGTGTACTGTTCAATAAGCTTTAACAAATGTATATGCCTGTATAAGCACCTCACAAATCAAGATATAGAGCATTTCTATCACCCCTAGATTGTTCCCTTGTGCCCCTTTGCAGTCATTCTTCATTCTTCACCAGAGGCAATCACTACTATGATTTCTATCATCATATATTATAATTGGCTGTTCGAGAATTTCATAAAAATGAAATCATAGAGTATGTACTCTTTTATGTCTTGCTTCTTTACTCAATATAATGTTTTTGAGATTATCCATGTTGTGTATATCAGTAGTTCTTTCCTTTTTATTGCTGGATTGTGTTTCGTTGTATGACTATAGCATAATTTATTTATAAATCCTCATCATAATGGATATTTGCGTTGTTTCTTGTTTTTATCTATTCTTAATAAAGCTACTATGAGTCTTCTTATGGGCATCTATTTTCATTTCTATTGAGTATATATCTAAGAGTGAAATTGCTGGATCATAGGGTAGATGTGAAGCCTTTGCTCTGGTTGCCTTTGTGACTGACTCATTTTCCTCAGCCCTCTGCCTTGCCTGCTTTCCTTCTGGGTCTAGAGTACTAAGATTCCAGCAAGCATTCTGTGGAGGGGCCTCATGCATTCTCCTGCAAGTTTCAGAGCAGGAAATAGGGGAGGGTCAGGAAATAGCATAGGGCTAGAAGTTGAGCGTGAGTGATTAGGAGACCAGGATCTAGTCTTGGTTCTTCCATTAATAATTTTGAGGCAAGTAATTTTCTGACCTTTAATCTTCCCTATTGGCTGCTCTTCAAGACTCCTTCCAGACGGTTCTACACCTGTCTTGTGAATTCATAATAGATGCTCAATTGGAATTTGTTTCCCTATGTAGGACAGGGAGAAGTATTAAGTTATTTGTGTTTCTCTTGACTACAAAACATTAACGTAGTTATTTTTTCACTGATTTTTCTGCCTTCTGATAAGGGCAGGTACTAAGGATGACGTTTTATTTTTGTGACCTGGATGGCTGATAAAGAATACAAATAGGGGAAGCCAAGAGAGACTAGACTAGAAGGAAGAGGAGGCTCTAGAAGGACAGCAAATAGATGAGGCAGAGAGAGAGAAGAGAGAGAGAGAGAGAGGGTACATTGGGGGTGCTAGCATAAAGCAAGAGAAAGAAAGAAAAACACACAGAGAGAAGATGGTTGCCACAAGGAGTAAACTTTGGTGAGAAAAAATACGTTCTGAAGCAGTTTTGCTGAGTCATGTTCAATGTCAACAACTCTTTTCCCCCTTACCAAGAAAATTGCAGAAATAGAACCATTATTCTACAGTCTTTTCAGGGTTGGATATATAGTTCTAATGACTTCAAGACCAGAGGAGAATTCTCCAGAGGGACCCTATAATATTTAGGTTGAATGAATGAAAGCATCAGTTAGAATAAAAGCTAACATGCTGTAACAAACACACCCAACACCACCATAGACTACAGAACCAGAAAGTTGATTTGTCTTTCAGGTGAAAATTCAGAGGTGCATGATCCAGATTGGTGAAGCAAATCTCCTCCACAGTCAATCAGAAACCCGAGGTCTTTCTATTGTGTGGCTCTGCCATTCCCTAAGGTATTATTGTTATCCGTATAGTTGAAGCTAGATTGCTGTGGGTACCAGGTAGTGGGAGAGAGAAGGATAGCATGGAGACACATGTACCATCTTATATTCTAATTCTGGAAGTGGCATACATTACTGTTTCTCACATTCCACTAGCCAGAATTCAATCATATTACCAAGCCTAATCTCAAGGGACATGGAAGTGTAGTCAAGCTTGTGTGCCTAGGAAGGAGACAGTGGATTGTAATGGACAACTGGCAGTCTTTACCCCAAAGAGCAAGCCCTCAAATCCCCCAAGGGACTGCTTGGGGGACCATTTTATTCATGTCCTGAGGGAACACCAATATTCTTCAGGCTTCACTGAGACTTTTTTCTACTCTGGTCTATCCTGCGTCTCTCCTGGGTGTATACACTCACACAATGGTCTGATCAGCTTTGGGAAAGAGGATTATTAACAGTTCTTGAGTCCTTGCTCAATACCAAGTTAGGCTAGAGCTGCATGTGCTTCAGGAGCAGGGTGAAGTAGGAGGGAAGCCAGCTAAAGGACTCTGTTTCTCTCCCCACGTGTTTGTCTCACAGTGGGGAGTTGAGACTGAAGTCTCAAGTCTCTCTCCTTTCCTGGAAAATTTTCCCTAGCCATATGTGCCCTTTTCTACTCACCTTCATTACTCACCTTCATTATCCAATAATCTTTTTTCTTCCCACTTCCCTCACAGACCCCAATAGTGTTGACTGGCTATGACAATATGGAATTGAATGCAGAGTATTCTCCCTCCACTGTGATTAGTTAACCCTCATCTCCTATGCAGTTGAATCACCTTCAAAAAGATGCAGCTAAGGTCTCCAGGCTACAAATTCCTTCTGAGGTGTTGAGTGGTATGTGCTTGAGTGTTCCTTCATGGTGACATCAATGCCAATTTTATTAACTTAGCACTTCCTCTCCTCTTTCTCTGTCTTCTTTCATGACATTGACTCTTTCATTTTTCTTATTCCAAGCCCTCCATGGCCGGTGAGCCAAGTCCATACTGTCAACAGGTCCCTTGGAATGGCATCCTATATTTGGCTTGCAACCAGGCTCTGGGGACATCTATACGGCAGTCATATTTGAATAGAGAAGTGGATAATTTTCTTTTCAAGAGAAAGAGCTACAGTTTAATTAACATCAGGGCAAAATGGTTCATCTCAAAATAAATTATATTCTCAGCTGCTAGAACAGCTGTTGAACAAAACACATTCTCTAGCAAGTGAGAAGAAGGATGACAACCTGCAGATCTTAAATGAGAAGAAAATTGGAAAAGCAAAAACAAGCAGGTGTGGTAGGTTATATTAATGATGGCCCCCATATACTTCCCCTTCTTGTGGCATCACAAATCTTCCCATTAAGAGATGGTATCTCTTTCCTCACCCCTTGAGTTTAGGCTGGTCATGTCACCTACTTTAGCCAATGGGACATTGGCAAACATAAAGCAAGCAGACTCTTGGAATGTGTTTGTGCATTGAGGCTTTCTCTCGTGTTGTTCCTGAAACCCTGAGTCCCAAGCTAGACTGCTGGGTGGTGAGAAACATGTAGCTGCCTTCATCACCCCAGCCAGCAGCTTGCCAATGCTGGACACATGTGTGAGGCCATGCTAGGTCACCCAGCCTCTCAATAACTCATTAGCTGACTGCAGGCAAATGAGATATCTCAACCTAGACCAAAAGAACTACTTGGACAAACCTCAGAATTGTGTTCAAAGCAAATGGGGACTGTTTTAAGACACTGAGTTTTGGGGTGGCTTGTGATGTAGCAAAAGCTAACTGATATGACTGAGCAGCCGGTGCATATATGTTTGCATGTCTATGTGTTTCTATATGTGTGTCTCTCGTCTCTTACATCTTCCCCCCACATCCATAACAAATGTTCCCAACATGTCCTGAAATCAGTACAGTCAGTTAAGACCTTTACTCAGATGCTCTGTAGGAACTTCAAGCTCTGAAAATAAACATGTGGTGAAGGAGTAAGTCTCCTATTCTGTCTCTCATTCCTTTCCTGAGCCTGGCCTGGCCAAACTGAAGGAAGGCAGTACCTATTATAGAATGCCCTATATTCCTTACTTCTCTGGAGATACTGTTTCTCCCTGGAAACCCCAGCAAGAGGGATGAAAGAAGGTATGTGTGTGCCCCTAGGTTCTTTCAGTCCTAGGGAAAGGAAGGACTACTATTGGTGCTTTCTTCCTACTCATCATGGAGTTTAGATACCAGAATTTTACAGCCTAACCCACTGCACCTCATACCCCACAAGGGTTGGCTGTTGCTGATGGTTTTCTTAAGGCAAGTTCCCAAAGAGTGTTCTTATATATCAGACATGGCTACTGGTTCTTAAACCACATCTTTGGCATTTCTGGGTATGTGGAGTAGGGGACTCCTGTGGTTAGACAAAGCCCACATGAGATCCTGTCTTTGATATTAGTTTTCCATATTTAAGTGGCCTAATTATTACTTGGCCTCTATCAAATTTGTTGATTTTATTTTGGAAGAGACTGTAGTAAACCCAGTTCTTATGAAACTAAAGTGGCTAGCAATAGGACTTCTTTCCTTCACTTTTCTCTGTTCCACTTCCCCTCCCACCCTCCATTTCTATACATGTTTCAACCATGAAAATTATTTTTCTTTCTTTAAAACAGCTTTACTGGGGTATAATAAAGGCAAAAACAAGTATAAAAGTTACCTGTTTAAAGTATATAATTCATTGGCATTTAGCAAATATGCAGAGTTGTGCAAGCATTAATACAATCCAGTTTTAGGAGATTTCCATCTGTATTACTCCATTCTCACAGTGCTATAAAGAAATACCTGAGACTGGGTAATTTATAAAGAAAAGAGGTCTAATTCATGCATGGTTCTACAGGCTGTACAGGAAGCATGGCAGCATCTGCTTCTGGGGAGGCCTCAGGGAGTTTTACTTATGGCAGAAGGCAATGTGGGAGCAGGCATCTTACATGGCAGGAGCAGGACTGAGAGAGAGAGGGTAGATGCCACATACTTTTAAACAATCAGATCTCATGAGAACTCTATCATGAGAATAGCACAAGGGGGATGGTGTTAAACCACGAGAAACCACCCCCATGATTCAGTCTCCTCCCTCAAGACCCCACCTCCAACATTGGGGATTCCAATTCAACATGAGATTTGGGTGGAGACACAGACTCAAACCATATCACTATCACATCCAAAGACCTCTTGTGCCATTTGCTGTCAGTCCCCATTCCCCACTCTCAGTCCAAGGAAACCACTAATCTATCTTCTGTCTCTATAGATTTGCCTGTTCTGGACATTTTATATAAATGGAATCATACAACATGGGAGGGTTTTTTTTTTTAAATAAAGACAATACTTAGGATAAAATTTCCTAAAGACATAAACATGTTTACAAAAGTTGCTCTTCCTTTGAAAAGTTGATCCATGAATATGAGCAAGATAACCTATCTTGGTTTGGTTGCCTCAAGGAAGATGCCAAGGCAAGGACTTGAGGGCAGGTAGTTTATTTGGGAGAAAATCACAGGAAACAAAAGTGAGGAAGTAGGGAGAATGAGACACAGAGAAGGAAAATATACAAAACAAATAAAAAGCATACAGTGAGAAGATTACCACTGTGGACAGCTGGGGCTAAATCCCACTGAAGATTGCCTGAGAAACCAGGTGGGAGTGTGCTTCTATAGAAGCTAGGATGTTTATCTACCATGCTAGTTCACTAATGTTGTGTAACAAGTTACCCTAAATGTAGCAGTTTAAAGCAACAATTAACATTTATACTCTCTCACTGTTTTAAGGGTCAGAAATTTGAGGTTGGCTTAGCTGGATGGTTCTGGCTTGGGGGGTCTCCCTTTAAGATTGCAACCAAGCTGTTAGCTAAGGCTGTAGTCATCTGAAGGCTTTACTGGGGTTGGAAGATCTGTTTCTGAGATGGCATACTCACCTGGCTGACAACTCAGTTGCTAGCTGTTGCAGGAGGCCTCAGCTCTTTACCACATGGCCCTTTCTATAAGTCCTCATAATATGGCAGCTGGCTTCCCCCAGAGCAAGTTATCCAAAAGTTATCAAGGTGGGAACAGCAATGCTTTTTGTAATCCAGCCTAAAAAGTTGCACACCATTATTTCCTGCTATATTATATTGGTTGCAAAGGTCAGCCCTATTTTCTTTTTGTGGGGAGGACTTCACAAGGGCATGAAAACCAGGAGGCAAGGATAATTGAGGTCCCTTTCAATCCTGAATACCATATCCATCGACTCCTGTCCTTCATTGGTTGAAGGTTATCTTGTGTGTGTTGAGTAAGCTCTAGGAGGGACTGCTGGAAGCCTCAGGCAGAGGGTTAGTAGGCATTTGAGGTGAGAAGCTGCCAACTTTCCAGGAATTGTCTACTGTGGCTGCAGGTAAACTCAGAGGTGGGCCTATAGGGGCTATGGGACAAAGCTTCACAAGCATCTTCCACATGCCCCAAGAATGCCATCACTGAGACACTTTTTCAGGTCCACCCTTGATAATTAAAAGAGAAATCTTCCACAGCTCAGACTTATAGGTGGAACAAAATGATAGGTTGTCAGTGAGGTATTTATACCTTTGAAGCCCTCTAGGTGACTGCCATGCCAGACTGAGCTTTGGGTTTTTAGAAGCCCACCATCCCCAAGAAACAGCTCCCAGAACACCAAAACCACCCTACTCCTCATATTGCTACAGAGTATAAAATCACAGGCCAGTCCTGGGCAGAAGCCCAGCTATATTCTGATATATGGGAAGGGAGCTGGATTCAAAGGCAGAAGTCAAGATTTAAAGCCTCAGTGTGGTGAAGGTTCCTCTCAAGGTAACCTGGGGTAGCAGGAAATGATGACATACCAATGCCTGGAAACAATGCCAAGCACTGGATTTAAATCATTGACATCAATGGGCTCCATCACTCATGTCACTGAAATCTGCTATCCTATAAAGTAACAAAAGCAGGGGGGAGACAGGGGAAGGTAGGAACAGGGTAACAGAGAGAGGAGAGGAAACAGACCTATAACTGAATTAGGCCCTTTGCTGAATGGCCAAAGCTATTCAGAATTGTCCTTCCTGGCCCAGGACAATTCTGGTTTAACTTGTTGTTCTGGAATAGTTATCTACAGCACCTCCTTTTTCTCTCAAAAGCTTCTAGGTTTGGGTAGTAAATTAGACAGTTATCTTACCCATAGCACACTGTACTATCCCAAACATAATCTTCCTCATAATCAATTGTAAATGTTTAATATCTGTCTTGTCTGCTCAGCTGTGATTTCTGGGTGGATAGGGACCACATCTAACTTTTACACTACACTCTCTGAAGTATTGGCATTTGTGAAGTGCTTAATATATACTTTACTTACTTACTGAATGCATGAATGAATGAATGAGTGACTGAATCAATGAATGGATACACTAGCTCTGTTTAAAAAGATGTGGTATGATTGGAATGAACTGAGGGGAAGGAAGGGAGAAGTCATTAATTCTAAAATTCCAAGGGGAGCCATAGGAAGTGTGTTTTAAAACCCTGGGTCAAGGCTTTATTCAAATGCATTCCTTTTATTTAGTTCCAGCGGCTCTGGGGCCAGATGGTGTGTGCTCACAAACAGAGCTGCTGCTGGTGAAAAGTATGGGGCTGTGAAATGTTCAGAAAAGTCCCGAGTGTGAGTCAACAGGCTTTGCATCTCTGCTCTCTAAGGGTCTGCTCTGTCAGCAAGTGGTTCTAAAGCCAAGAAATTGTGTTTTTGGTGGCATGGGACTGTAATGCACAATTTCTGTATTATTTCCTTTTTAGGGAGAGGGAGCCAAGCATTTTGCCACCAAATAAGGACCATTTATGGACTACTCAGTCACATTTGCTGAGAGCTAGCTAGAGCTGCCGCGTGATTCTAAGCATAAACTTTAGCCCCATCTCACAGAGCCAAGAGCGCAGGCACAGTGTTCATGAGATCAGAAAAAAATGAAAGTTGAAGCCAAATTTCTGCACAAACTGCTATATGGTGGCTAATTTAGAGGGGAAGCTTCAATATCTCCAGTGGTGAGGTTTGATTTATCATCCCAGCTTGTCCAAGGACACTAAAAACTCCTAAGCATTTGGGTCTTAAATTCCCCAACAGAAGTTGGTATTATTTTTTGTTTAGCTTTTAGAAATAGAGTGAGGACACTTCATAAGTCACAATACCTGGCTTTTATTTCTTGTTCTGCCATTAGGTTGTTGTTGAGCAACCTACTTAATTTTTTGATAGATGTTTTTGTTCTATAGTGGGAATCACTATGCTGACTACATCATTATAAGACTAATGCCCTGTACATTATTATTATAAATACTGATAAAATGTTCACATCTGCCCATTCCAGTCCTTTCCAAGCATAATTCCAGAACACATCCTTCAAAAATCCCCTCAAAAGTAGAAAACTTCATAGCAAACTGTCTGATATTTATTTAGTACCTAGTAGAATACACATAATTACAATGCAATAGCAGCAGGCTAAGGGAGTAGATAGTAAGTAGCCACATTATAGTTTAAAGGCAGAAGATGGATAGAATTTAAATAATCAAGCAGTAGAAAGGGCCTTCCAAGAAGGAGAACAACATTGGTAAAGTCATGGACCAGGGGCTGATAAACTGCAGCCTGCAAACCAGATTTAGCCTGCTGTGATTTTGTAAATAAAGTTTTACCGGGATACAGACATACTCATTCATCTATGCATTGCCTATGGCTGTTTTCACGCTACAGCGGTAGAGTTGGGTAATTGTGACAGAGACTGTATGGCCCCCAAAGACTAAAATATTTACTATCTAGCCCTTTTATAGAAAAAGTTTTTTAAGTCCTAACATAGATCATGGTGGAAATGGGGTCTAGGATTTTTCCTGACCAGAATGGGGTTTCAGAGAATGAGTTTAAACAGAATGGATGGAACCAGGTGACAGAGATCTTCAAAACCGTTGTGGTAGGAAACAGGGAACAGGCTCATGGGGAGTGGAAATCGCTTTCTCACCCTGCAGTAAATTCAGTCTCAGTTCCAGAAACTGAGAATCTAGAGGAATGGAAGCTGCTTAAATTCATTGACTACATCTCTTCTTCTTCTTTTTTTTTTGAAATGGAGTCTTGCTCTGTCACCAGGTTGGAATGCAGTGACACGACCTCAGCTCACTGCAACCTCTGCCTCCACCTCCCCAGTTCAAGCAATTCCCCTGCCTCAGCCTCCCGAGTAGCTGGGACTACGGGTGTGCACTACCACGCCCAGCGTGGTAGAGACAGAGTTTCACCATGTTGGCCAAGATGGTCTCAATCTCCTGACCTCGTGATCTGCCTACCTCAGCCTCCCAAAGTACTGGGATTACAGGCATGAGCCATTGCGCCCAGCTGCCTCCATCTATCTTTCTATCTGTCAGTCCATCCATCTGTTCATCTACCCACTCAGCGTATATTTATTTATTTTTATAGAATCATTTTGTTACTCAAATAAAACATGGTAATTGTAGGGAAAAGCATTTTGAAAAATGCAAATGAGGACCACCCTCCAAAGTACATAACCACCCGTAATCCAACTAACCATAGATAAAACCACTGTTAAATTTCAGTATGTGTCCTTTTAATCTTTTTTATTGCAAAGAAAATGAAGTTTTTGTTAAGTGCATACTACATACCAGGCAGTATGCTAAACATTGAGGATACAAAATTGTGTACGCCAATAGCAAAGACAGGGAATCAACCTAGATGCCCATCAACTGAACTGGATGAAGTAAATGTGGTACATATACACCATGGAAGACTGTAGCCATACAAAGGAACAAGATCATGTCCTTTGCAGCAACCCTGATGGAGCTGGAGGCCATTATCCAAAGGGAATTAATGCAGGAACAAAAAACCAAATACTGCATGTTCTCACTTATAAGTGGAAGCTAAACATTCATTACATGTGGACACAAAGAAGGGAACAGGAGACACCAGGGTCTACTTGAGGGTGGAAGATGGAAGGAGGTGAGGATCAAAAAGCTACCTATGGGGTTATGTTCATTACCTGGGTGACAAGATAGTATGTATAACAAACCCCTAGACTCGCAATCTACCCATGCAACAATTCTGCACACGTAGTTCCTGAACCTAAACTAAAAGATGGAAAGAAAAAAATAAAATTTTAAAAAATGGTGTAAGCTTGGTCTCAACCTTAAGAATGAAGAGCAATGACTGAAATTGTTGAAGTATAGGATGAGAAGTATAGTAATAGCTGCCTACAGAGATAAAAGGAAAGCGGGGAAGAAGGAATGATCAGCTTTTCCTGGCCTGTTATATTATTCAATGAGCCTTAGAAGTTGTCTGGGAGTCAGCTAGGTGGCCAGGAACATTCCAGACAGAGGGGAAAGTAACTGATGTTTCCCATGTGCCTATTAGGTGCCCAAGAGTTTTAGTGGCAATGTCTCATGTAACCATCAAAACTACTTTAGGCAATGGGTATATCACTCTCACTTTACAGATGAGGAACTTGAAACTCTCAAAGGTAAGGCATTTGCCCAGGGCCATTTAGATAGTTTGAGATGAAGGCAGTACTTGAGCTTAGAGCTGTTCCCCATACTTTTCCCACTTTATCATGCAACTTCCCCAGGATAAACAAATTCATGGTGGACACTTTCACTGGTTTTATTTAACAAATATTTATTGAGCATTCCACTGTGTACCCAATAAAGAATATACTGACTGTATTCTCAAGAAGCTCTTTAAGAACCCTCACAAGAGAGAGTATGTGTGTGTGTGTGTGTGTGTGTGTGTGTCTGTGTGTGTGTGTATTGAGGGAGTCTGTGTGCAAAGTCAGGTTTTGCTTTGACTTCAGAGAGAACTTGAAACTAATCTAGACCCCAAATATATATATATATATATATCCAGTTTCTTCCCTCCTTGGTTGTAGGACTCTTGGCCCCTTCTTGGAGGATGTGGACCAAGCATGTTGCATTGTGTGCACCCTAGAGAAGCCATACTAACTGGATGATTTTAGAATTCCCAAAATGGAGATGGAGGATGCCAATCATTCATTAAGTCAGTCAACCAATTACCAGCTCCGGTGGGGTTGGGCTATGTGTATTAAGTGGGCAAGGTGACAGGAAAGTAACATTCTTCCATTGTTGCCACTCTCAAAAGAAATGGCTGCCCAATTGTGGATAGAAGACACAGGCGAGGCTTGACAATCAGTGCTGTAGGCATTCTAGGGAAGAGGCCTTATGGTGGACTGAAGAGACTGGAGAATGCTTCCTAGAGCAATGATATTTCAAATATCTTTTATCATGGCTGGCTAGATAGCAAGCATGAAGAGGAGAGGAGAGGCTAAAGTCTTCCTTCCAAAAACCCAGGAGGACCACCTGTCGAGTACTATGTTAACTATTTGGGTGATGGGTTCACTAGAAGCCAAAACCTCACCATTATGCAATATACCCATGTAAAAGACCTGCACATTACTCCCTGAACCTAGAATTAAAAATAAAATAAAATAATAAAATAAAAACCCTAGGAGTCGCTTTAACCTTCAAATCCACTGGGAAGGGTGTGTGAAATTTGGAGGGTGGGGATGTGTCTCATTCTCCCTTTCTCTGGAACACACACAAAGCCACCCACAGAGTTAGTAAGTTGTACCATAAAATATGGCACGGTCATAAATGAAATTACAAAGGAATTGCTTCCAAAGGCTTCACCTTGAAGCCTTAACTTCTACATTGAGAGCACACCATTTATTACCACTGCTGCCGGGAAAAGGAGCCGTTAGTGTAATACAGAGAAGAGAAGACAGGCAGGCTAAGGAGCAGAAAATGGTAAGATTTATTGCGGGAATAAAACCCTGAGCAAATTGCCTCTTGTTAAATGTGGGTGTTGGGACCATTGTCAAAGCAGCTCACTCAGGCAAACACAATGGTCTTGCTGGAAAATTCTCTTCACTGCTCTGCACCTCTCTTTCTTTCTTTGTATGATCGCATGGTAAGTGGTCAGATAAGAAAGGATTAGTGAGCACGAAGATGCTTTTTTTCCCTTTAGGTTCCTTGGTCCAACTGTCCCTTTACCAGTTTACGCATGACTTCTTACTCAGGTGACCTTCTAATCTACATTCAACAGAGCTCTGGTGAGGGCTTTCCATGGAGCAGGAACTGGGCAGGGGACACAGTGTCGAATAAGATTAATCTGGTCCTTATCTTCAAGAGATCTACCTGAGCTCTGACCTCTGGACCTTCTTATGTCTGGGGGGGGATGTGCAACCAGTCAAGTTACTTTTGGTATCAACAACCTGAAGCCCCATAAGAACCTGGCTTTTCCTATTTTCAGGAGAGTTGAAGTCCAAGGTTCTAGCCTAGTCAGAGAGCCTAGGGTTCTCTTGACTCCTTGTCAACTATAAGCTCTTAACATAGGGTAAATGATACAAACTAATAAGATCAGCACTGTTCGATAAAACTTTCTGCAATGATGGAAATGTTCTGTATTTTTACTGTCCAATATCGTAGACAGTAGCCATAGGTGGCTATTGAACACTTGAAATGTGGCCAGTTGGAATTGGGATGAGCTGCAAGTGGAAATACATGTTGAATTTCAAAGCCTAAGTACCCTCATCCCAAATAATGCAAAACATCCCAGTAATAATGTGTATGTTAATTCCATGTTAAAAGTATAATCATGTGGGTATACTGAGTTAAATATGTTATTAAAATTAATTTCACCTGTTTCATTTTACTTTTAAATATGCTACTAGGAAATTTTATATTATATATGTGGCTTGCATTATATTTCTGTTGAACAGCCCTGTTTTAAACCTTGGTTTACTTATCTGGAAAATGAGGGGGGCTAGACCAGAGATAGGAAAGGTGCATTTATCTCAAAATTGCTATGATTTTCCCCACACCTGACCCATTGTGAGTTGACTACCCGACAGTGGGAACTGTGATCAAGGTGCTGTAAGTTCCCCACTCATAGCCTCTCAGCACTTGCCATACTAGAACATGCTGAAGTCATCCTATTTCAAGTACTTATAGCTCTTACCCTTAGGGTTCTTGATTAGCCTGCAGGAGGGTAGCCCAGCAATGCCTCCAGGAGAACTCTCAGCATATAATGAATGAAAGTTGGAGGATAAATACCCCAGTTTCCGCACCCCTCAAGTGGTACACTCTAAGGTATTTCCTACAGTTTCTTAGAGTTCTCCATCAGGGTTGAGCCTCAGCAACCCACAGTGGTACCATGCACAACAATACTCCATTTATTGGCTTCCTTCTCTTCCCTATTTCACTTCCCCATTCCTCTACAAGTGCTTCCTAGGGTCACCTCCTAAATAAGTTACTGGACTCCCGTCCTTTTCTCAGGGTCTGCATCTGGGTGAATGCAACCTAAAATAGCCAATTAACTAGCCCTAAAAGGTAATGATGTTTAAAGGCACTGTCCCAGGAGCCTTTGAATGGCTTCTTCTGTTTTATCAGTTCATCAGGATCTCTTGCACATTAACCAGCAAGTAGATTGCTTTGTGTTGTTCTTGAGTTTGTCCTATCCCACAGAACTGCAGACATAATTACTTGGCACTCTCTCCTTGCCTTCCCAAACATACCACCTCACATGAGTTGGCACTTTCAGCTACATTTTGCCTGTATTAATGACTTCTATTTTAATACTAGTTTCCAACCTCAATTTTCATCAGACTGAGCTCCTGGCTTCATTTTCTCCTAATTGTAATAAGATGCCACAAGACATCTTAAACATGATGGGTCCTGGGTGAGTGTAAATTGTTTGCTGCTGTTTAAGACACTCTGGGAGAGAATCTTTGGGGATCTGACAGGAAATTGTTCCAGATGTCAGAAATCCAGCGCCAAAACAATAAAAATAAACTCCAGTTACTAAACTGATTAGGGTCTGGTATTTCAGAAATAAGAGCCTTCAGGATGACCAAAATGTGAAATATCTGGAAATGGTCCAGAGATTCAGCAAATATGTGGTTTAGGAGTATTCTGGAAGCTAGAAGATGGCTTGTGGCCTATTAAAGAATCATTTTCTTATGTCACATGAAAGATTAGAATTCTAGAAGAGCAGGAAGAGATCTTGAGAATGCTCTTATCCACCCTTCACTCTCGAATTTTATTAGTGAGAAAAAAGAAAGCCCAGAGAGGTGAAATGAGAGCCTACAGACACACTGATAGTGAGCTGAAACTAAAACCAAGATCGGTTCCTTTTTACAACCCCAAAGCATTATCCCCTCATCTATACAGAAAAATCAGTGATTCCAGACCAACAACCGTTGCTTCCACCCCATAATCAGGGAGGACTGGAGAGTCAGGACAACCAAGGGAAAGACTAGAATTCTCAAAACCATCTCTTGGCTGTGCAAGATGATGAAAACCACATTTGGTAGTTCCTCTGGAAGGGTACCCAGGATCTATCTAGAGAGCTGGCATGTCAAATACACTGCATTAAAAATAATCCAGCTGGGCACAGCGGCTCATACCTGTAATCCCAGCACTTTGGGGAGGCCAAGGCGGGTGGATCACTTGAGGTCAAGAGTTGGAGACCAACCTGGCCAACATGGTGAAATCCTGCCTCTACTAAAAATACAAAAATTAGCCAGGCATGGTGGTGTGCACCTGTAATCCCAGTTACTTGGGCGGCTGAGGCAGGAGAATTGCTTGAACTCGGGAGGTGGAGGTTGCAGTGAGCCAAAATTGTATCACTGTTCTCCAGCCTGGCGACAGTGAGATTTCATCTAAAAAAAAAAATCCAATATGATGAAAAGCATGATTACCAGAATAGTATTTCTGGTACACCCTTTATGATGCTGGACTCTGCGCTAGGCCCCCAAGGATCTGAATCTGTTGTAGACTTGTGCTCTCCTCTGAAGTTGTTTCTAACTGAAATGGTGGAGACAAGGCAGACAATAAGCCTATTTAAAATATATAAAGGTGATTACCAGGTGTCTTTCACCACAACACTCATAAGTTCTTCAGGATTAGAGACTATATTTTTATTCATTCATTCACAAATGTAATCAACAAATTTACTGAGTGCCTACTGTAAGTCACTAGGAATGGGAAGGGGTGCTAGATGAAATACAAGGTAGAACAAAAGCTGTCTCAAACCCTTGAGTGGCTTCTTCCCATCTTACTCAGAATACAAATCCAAGTGCTTATAATCATCTGTAATATCTGTCCTGATTGCCAAATGCTTTACTATCCCTCTGGTATGTTGATATCTGTAGTCTCTGGTTGGAGATATTGAAGGCTGTTGAATGGGAAGACTAGTTTCATTCAGTCAATTTTATTTATTCATGTGTTCATTTATTCAACACAGATTTATTGGTTATCACCTCCACATCAGGGCCTGTGCTGAACACTGGGTTATTGGTGGAAAACGATGTTTACCAGTTCTCATGAACTTTATAGTTTATAGAGAGGAAATCAAGCAATAAACAGGTTGGCAAATGTCTAAATGAGAACACATTGTGATACACTCTGAAAAAAAAACAAGGTCTAGGAAAAAGAATAATGGAGGAAAGCTTAATTTATGTGGAGAGTCAGAAAAGGCATCTCTAGCAGAAGTAACATTTAAATTAAAGCTCTAAAGAGGGAGATTAGTCAGAGAGGGGGAAAATGTCAATGAGTTTTTCCAGGTAGACAGAATAGATTGCTAGGGAGGTTCTGAAGTTGGTACACTGATAGCCCTCCACCCTATCCTTGAGCTTTGGACACACCCTATGTTGAGCATACTTGTGGACCACTCTGCCCTCAGGAAACTAGTTGAGGTAGGTGTGTGAAAGGGGAAAGGATCTCTCAAGGTACAATCAATTCAGCACACAAGAGTTCTGGAAGAAGTTATAGGGAATGAGCACAGGAGGTTGTCTCCCTACACACACACACACACACACACACACACACACACACACACACACACACACATACACACACACATCCCTTCAAACTTGGACAGACTTCGATGGCAAGAAGTAAGATACACTCTTGTTTCTTTTGGGAACAAAGTGTGTGAACCAGAAAAATCAGGAAAAAATCTCTTTGCTTTCTTCCTTGTCTTCTCTTCGATTTATCCCAGCAAAGCCTGACCTCTGTTCTATACACATTGAACTTAGAATCAAAAGGCTTTCCCACTCGTCAGTTGAACTTGAAGTATTTGAAGCTGTACTTTCCTTGTCTGTAATATGGATATACTATAATTGCCCTATTTCTTTACAACAAATTTTATGCAAAGGTTTTAGAGAATATGAAGCATTGTAAAAATATGCAACATTTTAAAAGAGATTTTATTTTTTTATGTTACTTGTGTCTTTAATTTTTTTTCCCATAAGTTATTGGGGTACAGGTGATATTTGGTTACATAAGTAAATTCTTCAGTGGTGATTTGTGAGATTTTGTTGAACCCATCACCCAAGCAGTATACACTGCACAATATTTGTAGTCTTTTATCCCTTGCTCCTTCCCACTTTCCCCCGCAAGTCCCCAGAGTCTATTGTATCATTCTTATGCCTTTGTGTCCTCATAGCTTACCTCCCACATATAAGTGAGAATATATGATGTTTGATTTTCCATTCTTGAGTTACCTCACTTAGAATTATAGTCTCCAAACTCATCCAGGTCACTACAAATGCTGTTAATTCATTCCTCTTTATGGCCAGGTAATAGTCCATCATAGATAGATATACCACGGGTTCTTTATCCAGTCATTGATTGATGGGCATTTGGTTTGCTCCCATGAATTTGCAATTGTGAATTGTGCTGCTATAAACATGCATGTGCAAGTATCTTTTTCGTATAATGACTTCTTTTCCTCTGGGTAGATACCCAGTAGTGTGATTGCTGGATCAAATGGTAGTTCTACTTTTAGTTCTTTAAGGAATCTCCACACTGTTTTCCATAGTGGCTGTACTAGTTTATATTCCCCACCAGCAGTGTAGAAGTATTCCCTGATCACCGAATCCATGCCAAAATCTACTGTTTTTTATTTTTTGATTATGGCCATTCTTGCAGGAGTAAGGTGGTATCGCATTGTGGTTTTGATTTGCATTTCCCTGATCATTAGTGATGTTGAGCATTTTTTCATATGTTTGTTGGCCATTTGTGTATCTTCTTTTGAGAACTGAATATTCATGTTCTTAGACAACTTTTTGATGGGATTGTTTGTTTTTTTCTTACTGGTTTGAGTTTGTTGTAGATTCTGGATATTTGTCCTTTGTCAGATGTGTAGATTGTGAAGATTTTCTCCCACTCTGTGGGTTTTCTGTTTACTCTGCTGACTGTTCCTTTTGCTATGCAAAAGCTCTTTAGTTTAATTAAGTCCCCAAATATTTTTGTTTTTATTGCATTTGTTTTGGGGTTCTTGGTCATGAAACTTCTAGAAGGGTTTTTCCAATGTTATCTTTTAGAATTTTTATAGTTTCAGGCCTTAGATTTAAGTCCTTAATCCATCTTGAGCTGATTTTTGTGTAAGGTGAGAGATGAAGATCCAGTTTCATTCTCCTACATGTGGCTAGCCAAATATCTCAGCACCGTTTGTTGAAAAGGCTGTCCTTTCCCCCACTTTATGTTTTTGTTTGTTTTGTTGAAGATAAGTTGGCTGTGAGTTTTGGGTTTATTTCTGGGTTCTCTATTCTGTTTCATTGGTCTATGTGCCTATTTTTATATCAGTACCATGCTGTTTTGGTGACTATGGCCTTATAGTATAGTTTGAAATCAGGTAGTGTGATGCTTCCAGATTTGTTCTTTTTGCTTAGTCTTGCTTTGGCTATGTGGGCTCTTTTTTGGTTCCATATGAATTTTAGAATTTTTTTTTCTAATTCTGTGAAGAATGATGGTGGTATTTTGATGGGGATTGCACTGAATTTGTAGATTTCTTTTGGCAGTATGGTCATTTTCACAATATTGATTCTACCTATCCATAAGCATGGGATGTGTTTCCAATTGGTTGTGTTGTCTATGATTTCTTTCCACAGTGTTTTGAAGTTTTCCTTGTAGAGGTCTTTGACTCCTTGGTTAGGTATATTCCTAAGTGTTTTATTTTTTTTTCAGCTATTGTAAAAGGGGTTGAATTCTTGATTTGATTCCCTGCTTGGTTGCTGTTGGTGTATAGAAGAGGAACTGATTTGTGTATATTAATTTTGTATCTGGAAACTTTGCTGATTCTTTAATCAGTTCTAGGAGCTTTTTGGAGGAGTCTTTAGAATTTTCAAGGTAAATGATCATGTCATCAGCAAACAGTGACAGTTTGACTTCCTCTTTACCAATTTGGATGCCTTTTATTTCTTTCTCTTGCCTGATTGCTCTGGCTAGGACTTCCAGTAATATGTTGAAGAGGAGTGGTGGGAGTGGGCATCCTTATCTTGTTCCCTTTCCTAGAGGGAATGTTTTCAACTTTCCCCCATTCAGTATTACGTTGGCTGTGGGTTTGTCATAGATGGCTTTTATTACATTGAGGTATGTCCCTCATATGCCAATTTCACTGAGAGTTTTAATCATAAAGGGATGCTGGATTTTATTGAATGCTTTTTCTGCATTTATTGAGGTGATCATGTGATTTTTGTTTTTAATTCTGCTTATCTAGTGTTTCACTGTTGAGATTCACTCAGGGTGGTTTGCAAAATATTAAGGGAAATATTAGGGAAAGTTGTAAAATTATAGTCTCTAATCTTTTAGAAGGTCAAAAGGTTTTTATTAACTTATGGAACAGGCTGAAGGCAGCCAGTTCTTACCTTAGAGCATTAGGTAATAGGGTGAAGATTAGGGATAATAAAAGCTTCCCCAGTTATGTCTGTTTACCCCACATTCCTTTGTCTCTACACTAACTGTTTACTTATGTAAACTTTGTGCCAGATGGCCCTCTCAGGGGGAGGTTGAAAGGGGATTACCTGCTAATGGTGTTTGTTCTGGGCCCAGGAGCCAAAACCTTTTATCATTTGTAAAACCACTCTTTTTAATGATGTTAATTATCCACAAGTATGTTGACTTAGAACCTCTGTTATTAAATCTATATTTAATAAATGTGAGGAGGAACAGGGAGTTGTTGTTGGTTAGCTGCAATCACCCTTTGAGAGCAGCTGATGTAAGAGCCCAACTCTTACACTGTATTCTATATCTGAGAATGTATTTATTCATCCATCGCTGAGTCAGGGTCTGCAGGACAGACGCAGGTGGTGATCAACGTCTCATATCACATTTATTGACTTGGGTATATTAAACCATCCCTGCATCCCTGGTATGAAACCCACTTGATCATGGTGGATCTTTTTTGCTATGTTGTTGGATTCAGTTAGCTAGTACTTTCTTAAGGATTTTAGCATCTATGTTCATCAAGGATATTGGTCTGTAGTTTTCTTTTTTGGTTATGTCCTTTCCTGGTTTTGGTATTAGGGTGATGCTTGCTACATAGAATGAGTTAGGGAGGGTCCCTTCTTTCTCTATCTTGTGGAATAATGTCAAAAGGATTGGTATCAATTCTTCTTTGGATGTCTGGTAGAATTCTGCTGTGAATCCGTCTGGTCCTGGACTTATTTTTGTTGGTAATTATTAAATTACCATTTCAATCTTGCTGCTTATTATTGGTCTGTTCAGGGTATCTAATTCTTTTTGATTTTAGCTAGGAGGGTTGTATTTTTCCAGCAATTCATCTATCTCTTCTAGATTTTCTAGTTTATGTGTGTAAAGGTGTTCATAGTAGTCTTGAATAATCTTTTATATTTCACTGGTGTCAGTTGTAATATCTCCTGTTTCTTTCTTTTTTTTTTTTTTTGAGACAGATTCTTGTTCTGTCATCCAGATTGGAGTGCAGTGGTGCCATCTCAGTTCATTACAACCTCTGCCTTTCAGGTTTAAGTGATTCTCCTGCCTCAGCCTCCTGAGTAGTTGGGATTACAGGCACCCACCACCACATCTGGCTAATTTTTGTATTTTTAGTAGAGTCAAGGTTTTGCCGTGTTGGCCAGGCTGGTGTTGAACTCCTGACCTCAAGTGATCCACCCACCTTGGCCTCCCAAAGTGCTGGGATTATAGGTGTGAGCCACTGTGCCCAGCCCTGTTTCATTTCTTAATGAGATTATTTGGATTTTCTCTTTTCTTTCTTGGTTAATCTTGCTAATAGTCTATCAATTTTATTTATCTTTTCAGAGAACTAGCTTTTCATTTATCTTTTTAATTATTTTTGTTTCAATTTCATTTAGTTCTGCTGTGATCTTGATTATTTCCTTTCTTCTGCTGGGCTTGGGTTTAGTTTGTTCTTGCTTTTCTAGTTCCTTGAGGTGTGACCTTAGAGTGTCAATTTGTGCTCTTTCAGTCTTTTGAATGTAGGTGTTTAGGTCTATGAAGTTTCCTCTTAGCACTGCCTTTGCTGTATTCCAGAGGTTTTGATAGTTTGTGTCATTATTGTCATTCAGTTCAAATAATTTTTAAATTTCCATCTTGATTTCGTTTTGACCCAGTGCTCATACAGGAGCAGGTTATTTAATTTCCATGTATTTATATGGTTTTGAAGGTTCCATTTGGAGTTGATTTCCAGTTTTATTCCACTGTGATCTGAGAGAGTGCTTGATATAATTTTAATTTTCTTAAATTTATTGAGGCTTGTTTTATGGCGTATCATGTGGTCTGTCTTGGAGAAAGTTCCATGCACCGTTGAATAGAATGTGTGTTCTGCAGTTGTTGGATGAAATGTTCTATATATATATGTTAAGTCCATTTGTTCGAAGGTATAGTTTAAATCCATTGTTTCTTTGTTGAGTTTCTGTCTTGATGACCTGTCTAGTGCTGTCAGTGGAGTATTGAAGTCCCCACTATTACTGTGTTGATGCCTGTATCATTTCTTTGGTCTATTAGTTTTATAAATTTAGGAGCTCCAGTGTTAGGTGCATATATGTTTAGGATTGTAATGTTTTCCCGTTGGACAGGTCTTTTACCATTGTGTAGTGTCCCTCTTTGTCTCTTTTAACTACCGTTGCTTTAAAGTTTGTTTTGTCTGATATAAGAATAGCTACCCCTGCTTGCTTTTGATGTCCATTTGCATGAAATGTCTTTTTTCACCTCTTTTTTTTTTACTTCTCCCCATCCCCCTTCCCCTTTTTCCACCTCTTTATTTTATGTGAGTCCTTATGTGTTAGGTGAGTCACTTGAAGGCAGTGATGGCTGATTGGTGAGTTCTTATCTATTCTGTGTTTCTGTATCTTTTAAGTGGAGCATTTAAGCCATTTACATTCAATGTTAGTATTGACATGTGAAGTACCATTGCATTCATTATGCTATTTGTTGCCTGCTTCTTTTTATTTTATTTTTGCTTTTTAACTTGTATTTTTAATTTATAGGTTCTGTGTGATTTATGCTTTAAAGAGATTTTGCTCTGATGTGTTTATAGGATTTGTTTCAAGATTTAGAGCTCCTTTTAGCAGTTCTTGTAGGGGTAGCTTGGTAGTGGTGAATTCTTTCAGCATTTGTCTGAAAAAGACTGTATCTTTGCTTCATATATGATGCTCAGTTTCGCTGGCTACAAAATTCTTGGCTGATAATTGTTTTGTTTGAGGAGGCCAAGATAGGGCCCCAGATCCCTTCAAGCTTGTAGGGTTTCTGCTGAGAAATCTGCTGTTAATCTGATAGGTTTTCCTTTATAGGTTACCTAATGCTTCTGTCTCACAGCTGTTTCCTTTGTCTTAACTTTGGATAACCTGATGACAATGTGCCTAGGTGATGATCATTTTGTGACGAATTTCCTAGGTGTTCTTTGTGCTTCTTGTATTTGGATGTTTAGGTGTCTAGCAAGGCCAAGGAAGTTTTCCTCGATTATTCCCCCAAATATGTTTTCCAAGCTTTTAGAATTCTCTTCTTCCTCAGGAATGCCCATTATTCTTAGGTTTGGTCATTTAACATAATCCCAGACTTCTTGGAGGCTTTGTCCATATTTTCTTATTCTTTTTTTTTCGTTTTCTTTGTTGGATTAGGTTAATTTGAAGACCTTGTCTTTGAACTCTGAATCTCTTTCTTCTACTTGTTCAATTCTATTGCTGAGACTTTCCAGAGCATTTTGCATTTCTATAAGTGTGTCCAGTGTTTCTTGATTTTTTTTATTGTTTTCTTTAAGCTATCTGTTTCCTTGAATATTTTTCCCTTCATTTTTTGTATTGTTTTTTGTATTTCATTGCATTGGGCTTTGCCTTTCTCTGGTTTCATTTCTTAATGACACTAATTAGCTTGATTAGCTTAATAACTAACCTCCTGGGTTCTTTATCAGGTAAATCAGGGATTTCTTCTTGGTTTGGATCCATTGCTGGTGAACTAGTGTGATTTTGTGTGTGTGTGTGTGGGGGGGGGGTGTTAAAGAGCCTTGTTTTGTTATATTACCAGAGTTGGTTTTCCGGTTCTTTCTCATTTGGGTTGGCTCTGTCAGAGGGAAGGTCTAGGACTGTAGGCTGTTGTTCAGATTCTTTGTCCCACAGGGTGTTCCCTTGATATAGTATTCTCTCCCTTTTCCTATGGATGTGGCTTCCTATGAGCCAAACTGCAATGATTGTTGTCTCTCTTCTGGGTCTAGCCACCCAGCAAGTCTACCTGGCTCCAGGCTGGTACTGGGGGTTGTCTGCAGAGTTCTGCGATGTGTACTGTCTATGGGTCTCTCTGCCATGGATATCAGCATCTGTTCTGGTAGAGGTGGGAGGGGGGTGCAATGGACTCTGTGAGGGTTCTTAGTTTTGGTGGTTTAATGCTCTATTTTTGTGCTGGTTGGCCTCCAGCCAGGAGGTGGTGCTTTCCAGAGACCATCAGCTGTGGTAGTACGGAGAGGAACCAGTGGTGGGTGGGGCCCTAGAACTCCCAAAATTAGATGCCCTTTGTTTTCAGCTACCAGGGTGGGTAGGGAAGTACCATCAGTTGGAGGCAGGGCTAGGTGTGTCTGAGCTGAGACTCTCCTTGGGCGGGTCTTGCTGCAGCTGCTGTGGGGAATAGGGGTGAGGTTCTCAGCTCAATGGAGTTGTACCTAGGAGGATTATGGCTGCCTCTGCTGAGTAATGCAGGTTGTGTTGTCAGGGAAGTGTGGGAAAGCCAGCAGTCACAGTTCTCGCCCAGCTCCCATGCAAACCGAAGGGCCGGTCTCACTCCCACCATGCCCCCTCTAACAGCCCCAAGTCTGTTTCCAGGCAGTGGGTGTGCCAGGCTTGAGAATTTGCCCTAGGCTACCCATCTCCCAGCTGTGAAAGAAAAGGGCTTGGTCCTCCCCACCTGTGGAGTCTGCAAACTGGATTCACTCCCTAAGTTCTGGCCAGGAGGCTTCTCACCCTGTTCAAATTGTTACAAAGTTCAGCTGGAGATTTCCTTCTTCCTGTGGTGTTTTCCCCACCCCCCTGCTCCTCTGACCACCCTCCCAATGGATCGCTGTGGTGCCAGGCAGGAATGGCCTGCCTGGGGACTTAGCAAGCTCCCCAGGGCCTTCCTGCTGCTCCCTCTACCCCTGAATTTCACTTGGCTCTCTAAATTTACTCAGCTCCAGGTAAGGTCAGAAACTTCTCCTGCAAACAGACCTTCAGTTTCTCGAGTGGGGGTGTGTGTGGAGAGAGGAGGCTCTCCCCTTTCCCACTTTCGCAGTTGGGGCACTCACAGTATGTGTGATGTGTCCTGGGTCCTGTAGGAGCAGTCTACTACCTTCAGAGGGTCTGTGGGTCCTCTCGGGATTGCTGGTTTGTTCTTGCAGTCAGTCTGGAGCTAAAATTCACAATGCGAGCCTCCACACTCTGCTCTGTCCATCCGAGTCGGAGCTGCAATCTAGTCCTGCCTCCCATCTGCCATGATGATCAATTTTAATTTTTTATTGCAGTTTTAGGTTCACAGAAAAGTTGAGTGGAATGTACAGAGATTTTCCATATACCCACTGCTCCCCACAGTGGCACAGCGTCCCCTATTATCACTATCCCCCCACTAGAGTGGTACATTTTTTTACCATCGATGAACCTACATTGACAGCATTATCACCCAAAGTCAATAGTCATTAGGGTTTATTCTTGGTTTTGAATATTCCATAGGCTTTGAGCATTATAAAAATATAGTAGTAATAATCGTGCTGATCATTCTTCAGCCCCCTTCCCCAAGATGCATTCTTTACCCTTCTTTGCCCTGATCTGTGCCAGGGAGAGGCAGACTGCATCTGCCAGGAGAGGCAGACTGCATCACCCATGCTCCCCTGCCAGCTGATTTCTAACTGGATTCATCCAATGAGAGGGCCCAGCAGGTAACAAAGAAGGCAGTAAGAGAGAAAGTTTAGAGTATTTGTTTTCTGGTCTCTCCCTGTTTCAGCACTCCATCTCTGGCGAGAGCTGGGTCCCTTCATAACAACATATCCTGATAGGTGGCCCCTTTTCTATGGCCCAAGTTCTCACTGGGATCCAGTGACACTATTTCCTCCCCATCTCCTTCAGCACAGGGAAGGTACTGGTTGCTCATCACAGTTTCTTGCTGCTTTAATATCCCGTGTTGGTTCCTTTAACCTGCTCATAAAGTAATCTCTTCACTCAAGTCTCTTCATTTGAACCATCTGGACTGAGTTTTTTTCTTGTTGGAACTTTGATTCATATCAACAGAACAACAGCAGCAGCCATAATAACTGAACAACAACTTTGTTGAATGCTTACAATGTACCAGGTGCTATCCTAATCTCTTCAAAAGCATTGGTTATATTAAGGGATAATTGTCAAGAAAACACAATAATGACTTTCATACAGATATAAAGTGAACACATGTTGATAAAGACTCTCTCTTTTGACCAAACTTTAGGTTGGCTCCTCTGAACCTTCTTTCAACTAGGCCTCATTCTTGGGCCTTGTCTTCAATCTGCCTAGCCCAGTTTTAGCAAGAATCTTGCTAAGTCAGTTTAGTGAGAATCTCCTCCTCCTTGAAATCTTATTACTCTTGATATCTGATCAAATTCCTCATTCTTCACCCTTGATGTCTGATCACCTTGGCCTGCCTTCAGCAAGAATCCTGTTAAGTAGGATTAGCAAAAATCTCCTTACCCTTGATGTTTCCTCTTAGTAATTTTCCATTCACTGACTCCCCAACCCCTACTCTGCTCATTGGCTACAAATCCTAATCTGTCTTTGTTTTATTCAGAGTTGAGCCTGACCTCTCTTCCCTATTGTGATAGTCTTGATGAATGTCTCAATAGGCCTGAATAGTCTTCCTTATCATTTTAGCAAGTATCAGAATACTTTTTCTTTAATGGTTATGGTGACTATGAGTGAAACAGGATCAGAGTCATCATTGGATCCCCAAGCCTCTCACCAGGACCCTGAGTAAAGATGGATTAGAGATTCATTGGTAGTCCAGCTCCTGAGCTAATGCTCTGAATACCAGTCCACTGAAGCAGGGTATCGGCCAAGTTTGAATTCTTAAGATTCTGAATATACTCTCTGAGGCTAGGATAGAATCTCAGCATTTGTAATTGAAAGGCATCTCCTAAGCTGGAAGTTCTTCTTGGCTCTTTGTTTCAAGTAGATATTGACTCCCTGACTCTTGGGCTGAAAGTCCTTCTTTCTGGCTCTTTGTTTCAAGTAGATATTGACTCCCTGACTCTTGGGCTGAAAGTCCTTCTTTCTGGCTCTTTGTTTTAAGTGGAAATTTATTACCTGATTCCTGTGCTGAAATTTTTTTGTTGGTTCTTTGTGAAGTCTCTTTGTGCCTTTTATTTGATCTTGCTTCTCCCATAGGAATGTCTGAAACCCTCCTTCTGGAATTCCTGTTGACTATATGCTTCATTACTAGGGTGCTTATTCTGTCCACTTTCTTTCTTGTTAGCATGATTTTACTAAGAATAATCTAGAACTTTAATGGCTTCCCCAAACTAGCTCTCGTAAGACCTCTCCCTTCTCATCACCTCTCCTTCTCCTTCCCCTTTTTACCACCTTAAGTCTTCGATTCCGTACCCTTGAGTCCCTTCATACCTTTATCTCTTCTATCCCTCTGTTCACTCCCTGCCAGACTTTTCCTATCCCACTCCAGCCCCTCAATTCTCTATCGTCAATTGAACTTTAGCCCTCCTATCTCCACTGTGGGGGTCTCAAAGGACTCAGGGGACTCCTAATGGCAACTACCTAAGGCTAAAAAGAAAAACATAGTAATTGGAAACAGACTGGATATTTTATTCACTCAGATGGACTTTGGAAACACCCAGACAGCCACTTGGTATTTGGAAAAGATCCCTCACCTAAAATTTAGTCCACAGCCTGCATAATATTACATATCAAAGCAAAAAAAAATCTTAATAATCTCCTCTGCAAATATTGGCAAAAAGTATTAGCCTCATATTGAGCAGGTAGCCTTAACTTTTTTCATCTGACAGAAACAAAATTCAGATAAAAATATAAAGTGGAGCAAAGGCAGGAGCCAACTATTTTATATAAATTAGTGAGTTTATTTATTTATATTTTTGAGACAGTCTTGTTCTGTTGCCCAGGCTGGAGTGCAGTGGCATGATCCACTCTTACTGCAACCTCTGCCTCCCAGGTTCAAGAGATTCTCCTGCCTCAGCCTCCTAAGTAGCTGGGATGACAGGTGTATGCCACCACTCCTGGATATTTTTTGTATTTTTAGTAGAGATGGTGTTTCACCATGTTGGCCATGCTGGTCTCAAACTCCTGACCTCAAGTGATCCACCTGCTTTGGCCTTCGAAAGTGCTGGGGTTACAGGCATCAACCACCATGCCTGGCCAAATTAGTGAGTTTATATTACTGTATTTTTACCTGACTCATGGTTAAAATTTTAGAATGGAAGCTACAAGTCTTCTGTTTGTGTCTGTTTATATGTTCATTTAAGTATGTAAATGTGTATATGTGATAGTTTCCTACCTCCAGATGGTATTTCCAAGTTAATTCACAAAATCCCATAAAGAAGTGCTATTCAAATTGGCTTACATATACATAAGTACTTATATAAATTAAATATTTGTAAAACTCCCAGAAATATAGAAACTAACCCAAATATTTTTCAAGTACAGTGTAGGTAAATTTTCTGCAAATAAGTCTAGTGTGATATTATTGGTTTCATAAAAACAGATATGTCTTCTAAATTATCAACATTATTTATAATATGAATGTACATTTGTATTCTATTTGGGTTTACTACTCAAATAAGGTAATATTACATCTGCCACACGATTAAAATTATAAAAATTATAAATTCAAACTAAACAAATGTATGAGTAAAGAGGCATGAAAATAAACTTCTTGACATCCATGACTTCATATATATCAAGAGCAGCAGTAAAACAAAAACTCATATATTTATTTTTTTAGGTTTTTGCTTTTTGATACTTGCCTAATGTGCATGTGCTATAAAAATATTTATCAGGGCAGTAACTTGAGATGATGGCTAGCTTTGTTTAATGTCTTATGAAATTTTTATGAACTATCCAAGCATAATTGTTAAGACCATGTGTATTAAGTTGATGTAAGTAGAATGAAAGTGACAATAAGGACAAAGGGAAACTGTATGCAAAGCCTGCAAGGTATGTAGGATATATATTTGTTAAGGAAAAAAGAGTAAGTTTGTCCTAAAGTATAAAGAGGAAAATGTAGGACAGAAATTTAATGGATATAAAAATTGTAGAAAGAGTGATGAAACCTAAAGAACCCTAAAAGATTGAATCTAAGGAAGTCTATACTGAGACACATTATAATTAAGTTGTCAAAAGTCAAAGACAAAGAATTTTGAAGGCAACAAGAGAAAAGTGACTTGTTACTTTAAAAAGGAGCCTCCATAAGACCATCAGCAGACTTCTCAGCAGAAACTTTGCAGGACAGGAGAGAGTGGAAGGATATATTCAAAGGGCCAAAAGGAAAAAAAATCTGGCCAACCAGGAATACTATACCTGACAAAACTGTCATTCAAAAATGAAGAAGAGACAAAAATGCCCTAGAAAAACAAAAATTGATGAAGTTTGTCACCACTAGACCTGCTTACAAGAAATGCTACAGAGAGTAAAAGGGAGTTCTTCAAGTTGAATCCTTTTGGATTATCAGACTCTAGTCTTGCTCATTGTTTTTGAGACTTTGTTATCTACTTGTAAATTGCACTAGCTCCTTCCATCTTGCACATTTCTGTCAGTTATTACCACGAATCTCCTTCCTTCCTTCCTTCCTCTTTCTTTCTTTCTCTCTTTCCCTTCTCTTCCTTCCCTCCCTCCCTCCCTCCCTCCCTTCTTTCTTTCTTTCTTTCTTTTTCTTTTCTTTTCTTTCTTTTCTTTCTTTCTCTTGATAGGGTCTGGCACTGTCACACAGGGGAGTATAGTGGCATGATCTTGGCTCACTGCAACTCCCCCATCCCCCAGTCTCAAGCAATCCTCCTACCTCAGCCTCCCAGGTAGCTGGAACCACAGGTGCACACCACCATGCCTAGCTACTTTTTTGTATTTTTGGTAGAGACGGGGTCTTGCCATGTTGCCAAGCCTGGTCTCGAACTCCTGAACTCAAGGGATCCACCCACCTCAGCCTCCCAAAGTGTGGGATTATAGGTGGGATGCTACCAATTTTTAGTTCTTTCTAGTTTCCTCCAATATCTGGCTACAACTCTCCAACTTAACATTTTCAATTTTTCTCCCACTCTCCTGACTTGGCACCACCTGAAAGCTAAAATCTGATTGCCAAGAACTTTACTGGGACTCTAGGTATTTGTAGCTGACTTTCCCACAGGATTTAAAGAAGTCCTGCAAGCTGAAGGTAGACAATGAGCAACCTTCATGCCTGGAGCTGCTGCTGTGTAGGCCACTCAGGATGCTTCGAACTCAACATCTAGAAATCTCCTTGATTGACTGCTGTAATACCAAATCTAACAGATGATTCAGCCTGTCTCTAATGAACAAAAGGCAATCGAATGAGAAATGGACTTATATTTCTCAAAGGAAAAATGAGTATCTCTTCTTTTAGAGAGAATATTACTAAGTCAGTTTAACATGAATCTTCCCACCATTAATCTCTGATTATCTTGGCTTACCTTCAGCAAGAATCCTGTTAAGTAAATTTAGCAAGAATCCTCCTTTCCTTGATGTCTCTTCTTAGTAATTTTTATCCACAGATTCCCACTCACTCTGCTTGTTGGTTATAAATACCCAACTGTCTTTGTTGTATTCAGAGTTGAGTCTGACCTCTCTCTCCTATTATGATAGTATTACAGGAAAGGGGTCCTGATCCAGACCCTAGAGAGGGTTCTTGGATCTTATGCAAGAAAGAATTCAGGGTAAATCCACACTGCAAAGTAAAAGCAAGTTTATTAAGAAAATAAAGTAGTGAAAGTACAGCTACTCCATAGACACAGTAGGACATTCCCAAAAGTAAGAGGAGGATGCACCCACCCTAGGTACAATGCCTGTATATATGGGGACATATGCTCTGCTACAAGGATTTGTGATGAAGGATTAATTTTCTTACTACATTTTGTAAGAATCAATATTACTATCTTTAAAGCAAAATTAGGAATGCCTTTGTTTTCCAGCTATCTGGATATCTGGACACTCCCAAGTCTGGGTCTGTTTAGTAAACATTATTAGTTTGTCCCCTTGACCTTAAACATCTAGAGGGTAGGAATGCCTAACTTTCTGGGACTGCAGCCCAGCAAGTCCTAGCCTCCTTTTCCTAGCCCTCACTCAAGATGGAGTTGCTCTGGCTCAAATGCCTCTGACAATAGTACTAACAGCTATTGCAATAGTCCTAAATAAAATCATCCTTAGCATTATAACAAGTGTCAGAATATTTTTTCTTAATAATATTAAAGATTTAACTCATTAGTAAGAGAACTGGTAAGATGTTACAACCAGTTGAAGGGAAAATCAAAGAACAGATACATTTATAGATGAGGAATATTGAAATGAATATGCAAATTGAGGCAACATTGGTCTCTTCTACAGTGGGCGAAGGAAATAATTTAAACCTCTACTGGACAGAATTTGCATGTCTATGGACACAAATTATTTTGCAAATATAGAGTTGTAAATTAGCTCAATAGCAATGAAAGGCTAGAATCATATGACCCAGAAAAGTTGTGCTCTAGATTACTGATCATGAGCCAAATGCAGTCCATTGCCTGCTTTTGTAAATAAAATTTTATTGGACACATTCACTTGTGTATTGTCTATGGCTGCTTTCATTAAGTCAAGTAGTTGCAGCATTGGCCATATAGCTCACAAAGCTTAAAATATTTACTAGCTGCCTCTTTACAGAAAAGGTTTCCCTTTACCTCTGCCCTGGACAGTGCATAGTTTTCCACTGAAGCGTATTTTTTTTTCCCTACTAATAAGGATTCTTTACAAAAAGGAAACTAAGAGTAGTAAGTGGCAGAACCAGAACTCCAACCCAGGTCAGTCTGATTCTATCATTCATGCCATGATCAGTAAGCAACTGGGCTAGCTCTAGTAACAAAAAACAATCCTGAGGCTAGAATACACACCAAGCTTTCAACTCTTTAGAAATTATTTCATCTTTAAGAAAGAAAATGTTGTCTTTGAAAAGGTATGGATGCATGTGCATGTATTTGTGTATGTGTGTGCGGAGGGTTGGAATTTAGGAAAGGAGTGACTGCTTTGTTAGCTAATTAGAAAAATTTTACTTTTATTCCTTGGTCTAAAACTACTTTTACAAAAGCAAATGAATTAAATTGTAGCACATCGATTCCAGACAGGGCCCCAGTTGTACATCATCAAGCAAGGAATTGAGCCAGAAACTGAAAATTGTTTCAATTTTGTAGTATTTTGCTTTTAACATTTGCTTCTTCTGAATCTGTCCAGCACCACAGCTCTCTCTACTCAGTGCAAGTTAATTTTGGTTCTGCTTTTTAAAATAGTTAACTCTTCCCTCCTTCCCATTTTTTATACTTTTTTTTTTCTATTTTAAAGCAGTTGAAAGTTCTAGTCTCTGAAAAGGATTATGTAGGTTAATTAGCATTAAAAAACTCCTTCTTGGCCCTGTATGGTGGCTCATACCTGTAATCCCAGCACTTTGGGAGGCTGAGGCTGGTGGAGCATGAGGTCAGGAGATGGAGACCATCCTAGCTAACCCAGTGAAACCCCATCTCTACTAAAAACACAAAAAATTACCTGAGCATGGTGGCACGTGCCTGTAGTCCCAGTTACTTGGGAGGCTGAGGCAGGAGAATTACTTGAACCCGGTAGACGGAGGCTGCAGTGAGCTGAGATTGCGCCACTGCACTCCAGCCTGGGCGACAGAGCGAGACTTCGAGACTTCGTCTAAAAAAAAAAAGCCTCTTCTTTTAGTCAGCATTTAAAATACCTAAATACCACCCCCACTATTCATCCCTCCCCCATTTTTTGAATGGGAAGGTAAGATGAAACACTCCAGGGATAAGAGAAAGTTCTGCGATCAAGCCCAGCCCAGTCTATTCTCCAGTCATCTCTGGAAATCATGTCTTTAGTATCAGGTTGCGTGAGAAATCTTTGTTAAATCTTTTTTTGTACATGGCTCATAAATAATGCTTCTTAGAGTATCACTAATAGTCATAAGACACAGTGGTGAATTTCAATGACTGAACTTCCATGAGAAAATGAATGGACTCTTAATAGGATCACTCTGGAATAATAGCTAAATTATTAAACTGTAGTGTGGTGGGTGTCACTTCCTTAGTGTGGCAAATTACATTTGAAGGTGCAAGTGTGAATGTCTCAGGAATATTCCATTGCACAGCCTTTGGGAGTGATTCTAAACTTTTCTGTAGCCTCCTCTCCTTTACCAGAGCTCAGGATTATTTCTATTTTCCACTGGCTTTTGTTAGTAGAGGGTGTAGCAGACAGTATCAGTTTTCTGCCATATCCCTCGGTATCCACCTCTACACCAAAAGCTCTTTATTGCAAACACCTGCAATGCTTTGCCAGAGGAAATTTTCTAGCCCTAGTAGCATCTAGGCCTGCCCTAGGGCAAACCCAAAGGGTTGAAGAATTAATCCTTCGAAAAAGCTACCCTCATCCAATGATGGATGTTAGCTGGTGGAGCAATACACAGCTTCCACACTCCTGGGTTGGAGTAGCTATGAGGTAGAGTAACTCGGAGGTGTTGGGCAGCCATGGCCTCTGGGAGTTCCCCAGCAGGACTGAGCTCCAATTGTCCCTCATGTTTGATAATGCTCCCTGTATTGGCTGCCTCCCCTTTCTGTCTCATTTCCCCTGCTGGTGTTTCCTGCTCCCCAAAGGAACAACTTGCATTCACATCCTTGTCTTAGGTTCTGCCTCCAGGGTAACCCACATCAAGACAGACAGTGAATATAAAGATTTTTCTTCACCAATTTATCATGCAGCAGAGGAGAACACTGTAATTCACTTTCATAGAACAGTCTTGCTGTCTCAGTCTGTCTGGGCTGCTATAACAGAATACCACGGACTGGGTGGCCTAAATGACAAATGTTTATTTCTCATAGTCCTGGAGACTGGAAAGCCCAAGACATAACACCAGCAGATTCTGGGTCAGGTGAGGGCCTGCTTCCTGGCTCATAGATAGCCATCTTCTTGCTGAGTCCTCCCATGGTGGAAAGAGCAAGGGAGCTCTCTGGGGGCACTAATCACTTTCATGAAGGCTCTGCCTACATAACCAAATCACCTCTGAAACCCACCTCCTAATACTATCACCTTGGGGATTAAGATTTTAATATATGAATTTTTGGGGGACACAAATATTTAGTCCATAACACTTCCCAAGTCCCTTGCTCCTACAGGAAGGCAGCATGTTGCAGTGGGAGAGCCATGGACTATGGGGTTAGATTCAACCTTGAGTTCAAATCCTGCCTTTGTCATTGACTGGCTGTTTGACCTGTGTGACCTTGCTCAAGTTTTTTTTGCCCCAGTAAAACTCAAGTTCCTCATTATTAAAGAAAGGGATAATGATCTCTCCCCTCCAGAATTGCAAAAGATGAACTGTGTAATGTATATCAACAGCTCAATACAAGTGCTTGGCATATAGTAG
The DNA here is from genome assembly GCA_036589455.1 of Ateles fusciceps. Lineage (NCBI taxonomy): Eukaryota > Metazoa > Chordata > Mammalia > Primates > Atelidae > Ateles > Ateles fusciceps. The sequence continues at coordinate 212,781 of JAZHEH010001672.1, read as the reverse complement.
CAATCCAAGAAATGTCAGTTTCTTGACCTCCAATAAGTTTATCTTCAGTCACTGCCAGTAGAATACAATGTTCTTGTCCTTGTAGCATTTCTCATGGGAGAATAAAGCAGCTACCCAAAGTGAGAATAAATCAAGATTCCAAGCTTCATGTAATTGCAAACAGTAGGAAAGATAACTGTAAAGAAAACCTTGTCTAGCTAAAATGTTTTTCCAGTCCATCTTTTATTTTGAAAAAAGTTTCTAACATTATAGAACTAAACTGAGTTGTACTAATATTCCATTCCTGTCGTGCCATGTATAAATAGCTGGATGGTAAAAGTGACATTTAATCCACCTTCAATCATACCCTGCATTTACCCATAGGGTGCCTTTTGCCTTCCTGCTGATATCTATTGTCCTCTGGCCTTCCCCTTTCCACCAGCTCTCCTTTCTGCTCAGTTGTCTGGAGCCTGCAGTTTTTGGCTTTCACCACTACCAGTGACCAAAGACCTTACCACTCAAAGTCCAACTCCCCAGATCAGTGGACATGGAGACAGGCATGATTAAAGGAGACACACAAAGCACTAAGAAAAAGGAAAACAATTGATACCTTCTGATTATACTTAAATGAAGAACTTCTGTTTGACAAAAGACACTATTAAGGAAGAGAAAAAGCTTCTCTTTCTATAGGGAATACTAAAAAATAAAAATAAAATAAAAAAAGAAAGAGAAAAATCAAGCCATAAAGAAGAAGAAGACATTTTCATCTCCTATACTCAATAAAGGGCATTTATCTAGAACATATGAAGCACTACTATAAATTAAGAAAGGAATAGGAACCCAGTAGAAAAATAAGCAAGAACTGAACATAAGCCATGCAAAAGAGGATATCCAAATGATTAATAAACATAATAAAACATACTCAACCTCATTACTAATCAGAAAAAGGCAAATTAAATTCTCCACTATGCACCAAATAGATTGGCAAAAATTAAAGCATCTGACATTACCAAGTATAACCTAGGATGTAGAGCAACTGAAACTCTCATACACTGGTGGTAGGAATGTCAATTGGCACCATCAATTTGAGAAACAATTGACATTTGCTGTCAAAGTCGAACATACTTATACCTAATACCCCTGCAATACATACTGTATAATTTCATGTATATAGCTTTTGAAAACAGAAAAAAATAACCAGTCCATAGTTTATGGATGTATACTTATGTGGCAAAAATAAATAAATAAAACACTGAAAGGAAGTTATTATCATAAAGTCAGGGAAATGGTTACCTCTAGGGAGAGGTCTGTGATGAGCCAGGAGTACAGAGGGGTCTAGTGAAGAGATTAGCAATGTTCTATTTCTTGACCTGGATAGTAGTTACTAGAATGTTTGTTCTACAATAATTCACAATGCTGCATGTTTGTGTTTCGTGTACTTTTCTATATGTGTGATGTATTTCATAATATGAAAGTAAAAAAATTCCTCGAAGTCTACCCTGAGAAACATTGGTTATGAGATTTTAATATACTTTACAAAAAGAGTTCCATGATCAAACATTTTTGAAGCACTGGAGTAAATGAAGGCCAACAGGCCTTTAATATGCCAAGGTATACTGTGAAATTCCAAGAGGAGTAAAGAGTGTACTGTGACTTATGCGACCAGAGAACCCATTTTCTAAGGTACCTCTTACAGAGCACACACTTAGGAAAAGTAGATGGAAAACAACATCATAGAGCAAGTCCCTGTTTCATGACCCAGTTGAGCTTGTCCAACCAAAGGCTTCAAGAGCCTTATGCAAAACAAAATGCCAGGTAGGAAACAAATGAAGTTTTAGGTGGTACTAATTGGAGGCCCTCACTATTCTTAAAATCCTTAGCATTTCAAGTGTCTACTCAGTCGATCCCAAGCACTGAGTGGTGAGGGGTGAGTCCATACCCATCCCCCCTGCATAGTAAACCTAGCCCATAGTCTAACTTATCTCTCTTTTCATAGTGACTATGTTGATAACTATTTTTCTGTGGATAGATGAGCCACCCATATTTGCTTACTTACTGCTATTTTATGTGTGATTTCAATCACAGCTGTTTATAAGTAAAATCATTCTGATGGAATCAATCACCTGCCCTGATGCTGTTGCTACAATTCTGTTCTCAATGGGACATGATATCAGTTAGCTTTCACTGTGTAACAAACCACCCCAAATCTAGTGGCTTAAAACAACAACAGCAACAATAATCCTGTGGTCTGGCAATTTGGGCTAGGCTCAGATGGATGAGTCTTCTGCTGGTCTCAGCTGGGTGACACTCATGTGCCTGCAGGCAGCTGCTGGGTCAGCAAGGATATTGGCTGGGTGTTAGCTGAGACAGCCATTTGAGTTCCAGCCATGGATCTCTCTCATCAGCCACCAGACAGCCCTGGATGGGCTTGTTTATGTGGTAGCTTTCACAAAAGTCCCAAGAATAACAAGAGAGGGATGGGTTTCATGTGGCAAGTGCTTTTCAAATCTTTGTTTGCATCACATTTGTTATTGTCCTATTGGGCAAACAAATCATATGGCCAAACAACATAGAGTCAGTATAGAAGAAGATTACCTAAGGGCATGGGTACAGAAGACTTGAACAAATTGGTGGCCATTACTGCAATAATCTGCCAAAGGGACTTCTAGTACCATAGCCACGAACTGTCAAAAGTATCTCTCAAACTGAGCTGACTTATGGTAGCCTCTGATACCATTCAAATTCACCGCTGAGTTGTATTTTTAAAAACAGATCTGTTCATCATTCTTTTGAAGGAATGATCTGAATAGGAAATGCTAATTTAAATGGAGGTGTATCAGTCAGGGTCTCTAGACGGACAGGACTAGTAGGATATATGTATACATGAAGGGGAGTTTATTAAGGAATATTGACTCACAGAATCACAAGGTAAGTCCCACAATAGGCTGTCTGCAAGCTGAGGAGCAAGGAAGCCAGTCCGAGTCCCAAAACCTTAAAAGTAGGAAAGCTAACAGTGCAGCCTTCAGTCTGTGGCCAAGGCCTGAGAGCCCTTGGCAAACCACTGGTGTAAGTCCAAGAGTCCAAAATCTGAAGAACTTGGAGTCTGATGTTGGGGGCAGTAAGCATCCAGCACTGGAGAAGAGATGAAAGCTGGGAGACTTTACCAGTCTAGTCCTTCCATGTTCTTCTGCCTACTTTATCCTAGCCACACTGGCAGCTGATTGGTGCCCACCCAGATTGAGGGTGGGTCTGCCTTTCCCAGTCCACCAATTCAAATGTTAATCTTCTTTGGCAACACCCTCACAGACATACCCAGGAACAATACTTTGCATCCTTCAATCCAATCAAGTTGACCTCAATATTAACCAACATAAGAGGTTTATTTCATTTACAAAAATATGAAGACATGTAAATAGTTTCCCCTAAGGAAAGTGTGCAACGTGATTATTCAAGGAAAATTTTATTTATAACCTAAAAATCAGAAGAATTCTAGCAGATATAGATTTTTATTACATTGCATTTGTTATAGAAATACAAAAGCTATGGCCTTTCCTTTGGTTTGTTATTTTTATTTAACAAAATATGTTCTTTTATGTGTGATTATTTTTAAGTATGACTCTGTCCCTGTTTAACTGTTGCAGGCTTCAATTATTAATCTAAGATGGGACATATTAACTCTGTTGGAAGAGGAAAAACCTGTCATGTTGGGTAATTATGACTGTAGGAGGCAATATTGATAAGGCAGACCAGGCCCAGGCATGTCTTCTGTTGTCTTCAGGCAGTGATAGTCTATGGCTGTGGCCATGCTGAGTTGAAAGGGGACTCACATCTTCAAGTCACAACAGTATCTGGAGGTAATTTCTCTCAGGAAATGGCAAGGATCATCAGGTGACTCCAGATGGGATCATCAATCTTGATTCCTTTTGACCACCTAAGGCCACTGTCTTGTATCATGACCACAAGAAAAGACTGTCACCAAGAATTTTTGTTCTCAGTCCTGTCTTCCACAGTAAAGATCTCCTATATTTTTGCTTTGAATGACATTGAACTCCATAGGTAATTTAGAACTTGGTGGAGTCATAATTTTTTAAACTTTTTGTTTATGACACGATGATGATGATAGAGAGTAGCAGCTCTTGCCAGGTTCTCAACAAGAATCATATCATTTAATCTTTATAACCACCTTCTTTCTCTATCTGAAACAACAAAATCACAGAAACCAAGAGATTGACTTGCCCAAGGACCCATGACTTATAAATGGTGGCTCTGAGATTTGAACTCAAATATAATCTGACTCTAAAGTTCTACTCTTAGCTATCAGCCACATCACCCCCATTAAGAACTTTCTGGGTATGCCTGAACATCATCATCATCTAGACTTTTGTTGGGCATTTGCTGTTTGTAGTGTGTACAGAACTGTGCTGGATGAATGGTATAAAAATGCCTCTTGCACAATAGAATGTGGGATAAACAACCTTATAAATAGCTCTCTTTAGTCAGCTGTCTTGATGGATGGGGAAAATATAAATTATAAGAACTTGTCAATTGGCAAACCTGCTTTTAGTTAGACGCTTAATATCCTCCACCTCCTTCAATACATTCCTGTATAAGAGTTGATAACAAGCAGTGAAATTGAACCATTTGAGTTCTAGCACATCTTCTCTATCACATCCACTCCAACATTTTATTGTTCAGTGAAATCGTATAAAGTTAGGAAATTCAAGAAAGACCAGGGAGCATCCTGGATATCTCACAGCTGTAACTTTCAGAAACCAAATCATTGAGAAACAATCGTTCAGATTAGGTATGGTTTTTGTCTCTGAGTCTTGCTAGTTAAAAGCACAGACTCAGGAAATAGATTACTTGGGATCAACCGCAGACCTGTCATTTCACCAGCTGCATGACCTTGGACAAATTACTTAACTGTCTGGGCCTCAATTTTTTGAACCAGAAAAATGGAATGATAACAGTACACTCTGCAACTGAATTATTGTGGGGATTGAGATAATATATGTAAAACACGTAGCTCCTAGCACAAAGTAAGTACGATTTGAGTGTTAGCTATTAACATAACTATTGTGCTAAACCACTGAAATCAGGTAGAGGCTTTCTTTTTTCTAAATAAAATTTTTTAATAGAAAAAGCTATTCTTTTTTTCTGGTTTTAAAAGTAATGCATCTTCTTTATAAAAGTTCAGAAAATGCAGAGTTATTAAAAATAGTTTTTAAACTTTTAAGTATACAAATTCTGTTATCTTGGTGTCTTAGTTTGTTTAAGTGATTAAAAAAATACTTTAGACTGGGTAATTATAAATTACTCAGTCTAAAGTATTTTTTTTTAATCACTTAAAATTGTTGCTCACACAGTTCTGGAGACCAGAAGTCCAAGATCAAGGTGCCAGCAGACTCAGTGTCTGGTGAGGGCCTATTTCTTGTAGAGGGAAACTTTTGTGTCCTCAGATGATGGAAGGGCAAAAGGGCGCCGTCAAGCTTTATTTGGAAGTGCACTAATTCCACTCATGAGGGCTCTGCCCTCATGACCTAATCACTTTCCAGCAGCCTCACTTCTTAATACCATCACATTGGGGATTAGATATCAACACAAATTTTGAAGGGACAGAAAACATTCAGACCGTAGCACCTGAGATAATACATCAAATCATTCAGAACTCAGTAGTTTGAAGCAAAAATCAAGGATTACTTGATGGTTCTGCGTGTTGGCAATTTGGGCTGGGGGCTTGGCTTCTTCTAGAGGCTTGGTTGGGGCTGGATGGTTGAGGATGGCTTCACTCACAGCTGATAGTTGGCCAGAGCACCTCAGTTTTCCTCTAGTCATGTTGTGATTTTGGGGTTGCAAGTGCAGCAACAGAGGCAAAGCTCCGAAACACAACCTTTTTTCAGGCCTCCACTAGTACATCTGCGAATGTTCCTTTGCCCAAGCAAGTTACATGGCTAAGCACTGGATCAAAAGGTCAAAACATAGACTTCACCTTTGAATGGGAGGAGTGCCAAAGTCACATTACAAAGGTATAGGCATACAGAGGTAGAAATAATTAGTGGCCATTTTTTTGTAATTCACCACAGCCAAATACTGTTAAAAATTATATATATATACACACACACATATATGTATGTGTGTGTGTGTATGTACATATATATGCAGCACATGCAACCACATGAAAAATACACACCCAAAGCACAATCATATGAAACATGATGTTTTGTAACTTTTTTTTTCCCATTAATTACATACGGGGGACATTTTAATATTCTCACTTTATGATGTGCATAATTTCCCACTGTATGGTTTTATTATGACAGATTTAACAAGTCTCTTGTGTGACTTTTAGGTTGTTTCCAGTTTTATGATAAACTTCTATGTACATACATTTTTATACATTTTTCTCATTAGTTCTTTGGTATACATATTTGAATTTCTGACATATATTCAGAATACTTCACAGAAAGGTGTATTCAGAGATGATATTTAAAATACTTGACCTCAGAATGGATACTGATCTTAGCATTGAGCAAAGTCCTGCAGGTAATCCTTTAGTTGTTGAACTGTGGGAGAGGTCCAGGTACTGTGGAGAGAACTAGGCAGCTGGGATAGTGGGTAGTGATGGGATAAGTTATTTACCTTTATAACCATACTGAATATCAGTCGCAGAGCAATGTGTGGAGATCTCTGTTTCCCATCACCCTCTCCAACCTGAGATTTTGTTTACATTTTTCATCTTTGCTAATCTGACCCACGGTAATGATGAAAATAATACCATCTTTTATTTTTTTATTTTCCTAGTCATCAGTGAGAATGTTTTTTAAGTTTCATCACCATTTTTATTGAGTTGGTGTTGTTGCTTTTAACGAATTGTTCATTTTTGTCCTCTGCCTATTTTTCTTTGAGATGTTAATTTTTTAATTAAAAAGCTAATATTTATTGATGTCTTTCAATGTGCCTAAGCCCTTATAAGACATAGCTATTTTAATATTCACTATGACCCTATAAGGTTATTATTATTCCCGTTTTAGAGATGAGAAAACAAAGGCAGAGGTTCAGTACTGTGCCCACCTATTTGTAAGTGCTGGGGCCAGGATTCCAACTGAGAGGGTTAGAGTTCCTAACTCAGGTTCCTTGTCCTTCTGCTCTTTTCTGTTGCCTCTGCAGTATTTACTGGTGAGAACTTTTTACATATGGATATGTAAAAAATATATATATGAGATGCCTCAAACTGTGTCATACATGTTGCACATTTTCCCTAGTTTGTCATTCTACTTTTAACTTTCCTTATGGTGTTGCTTGCTGTACAGGAGTTTCAATATTTTATGGGTATACTTCAATAATATTGAGTTCAATAATATTGAATTTTTAAACTTCAATAAGAAGTTTACAAAGCTACTTTATGTGGTCAAATATTTCAAGGTGGTTTTCTTAATGGATTCTGCCTTGAACATCATTCTCAGATGTTCCTTATGTGGAGGGCATAAAAATAGTTACCTATGTTTTCTTCTAAGATAGTGAACTTCAGAATTATCTGAATTAACAAAGTACTTAGGTACTTAGGCACTACCTCAGACCTACTGAACCAGAATTTCTATAATAAGGACTAGATGTGTATGTTTTTAAAAACATACCAAAACTTCAAGTCCAAAAGGACTGGTAAATGCACACATTTACCTCTTCTTACTCCCCAAAGCGCATGAAATTGGCTGAAGAAATAATAAATTAAGAATATATCTACAAAATCAATTCCAGATGGGTTAAAAACTAGTTGTGAAATCCCAAACTTAACTTTTAGAAGCATACATAGGAGAATAATTGTGTTAGTAAGGGTTCTCTAGAGAAACCGAACCAATAGGAGATCCATGTGTATGTGTGTGTGGGTGTGTATAGCATATATATATATATATATATATATATATATATGAGAGAGACAGAGAGAGGGATTCATTTTAAGGAATTGGCTCACACAGTTGTGGGGGCTGGCAAGTCTGAAATTATCAGAGCAGGCCAGCAGGCTGGAAATTCTGGCAGGAGTTGATGTTACAGTCTTGTGTCCAAATGCAGTCTGGAGGCAGAATTCCTTCCTCTTTGGGGGGACCTCAGCCTTTTTCTCTTAAGGTCTTCAACTGTTTGGACAAGGCTTGCTCCCGTTATGGAGAGTAATCTGTTTTATAGAAGTCTACTGATGTAAATGTTAATCATATTCAAAAAAACACCTTCACAGTAATATCTAGACTGGTGTTTGGCCAAACAACTGGGCACTATAGCCTAGCCAAGTTGACACATAATACTAACATTCACAGTATCTTTCTGACCCTGTGGTAGGGAATAATTTGTTAAATAAGATACACACATACACCATACACACACTGAAGAACTTGATAAATGGTTTGAACAGAAAAAAAGTGTTATGTTTTCTTTTTTTTTTCCTTTGCGATGGAGTCTTGCTCTGTCACCCAGAGCTAGAGTGCAATGACGTGATCTCGGCTCATTGCACCCTCTGCCTCCCTGGTTCAAGCAATTCTCCTGCCTCAGCCTCCCAAATAGCTGGGATTACAGGTGCATACCACCATGCCCAGCTAAGTTTTGTATTTTTAGTAAAGATGAGGTTTCACCATGTTGGCCAGGCTGGTCTCGAACTCCTGACCTTGTGATCCACCCACTTCAGTCTTCCAAAGTGTTGGGATTACAGGTGTGAGCCACCACGCCCAGCCAAGTATTGCATTTTCTGAGCTTATATAGTTCTTCCCCCTCATTTGAGATGTCCCAAGTAGACCAGAGTCCACATTAGATAATGTACTTCATGGGATCATCACAACTTGCTTGTTTGCCAAAGAGCTATTTTTTTCTTTCATTTCTGTAATGCCTGATAAACACCAAGAAATATGATACAAGAACATAAGAGAAACAAGTGTGTTTTAATTTAGGTCTCCACAAACCTAGATATTAGCTATGGTACCACAATATCCCAAGCCAAAATACCAAACAATGATGGATTTATTGTTGCCTTAATTGAAAACAAGCCTGATTTATTTTTTAAAATGCAACCTCAAAACACAACTCACCAGACACAATATGGAATGCTTTTTATGCCGAACTAAGAAACAAAATGCTACTCGGTACAGTGAACTTGAAAATTATCTTGCTATTAATAGATCTCCTGAATGGCTGTGATATGTTGGATTTAATACATTCAGGTTTTGGCAGCTGCTGCGGACTGAAAACAAGCCATTCCATACGTTATTACTTAATAAAGAGACTAGGTCACCAAATAGCCCTTTGGTGAATTTTTTAAAAAGACTTTGAATAGCTCAATTCCATCTTTGAAAAGTCCTTGTCACTGAGTACACTTGACAAAGCAGCAGTGTGATTAGGAGCTTCCTTATCTGAAACTGTGTTAAATTGAGAGCAACCTGGGGTTATTCTGTTACTTTCATCTCTTCATCTGGCACAGATGCCTCAAACATGGTGCACCCACAACAAATATTTGCTCAATAGAAAAGCATCCCTCTCTCTTCCTTTTACATTTTGAGAGCCTGACACTGAGCCACTGATCCAAATGTTTGAATCGATCACCTTTAGGAACACATTCTCATGGCACAGGTAAAACTTTTTCAAGAGTTTAAGGTAGCACTAATCTGCTCTGCTAGGCTCAAATTATTTTTTAAATGTTTAATTGCAAGACATTTTCACCCACTGGTTCCTTTAAAAACAAACTTTTTAAAAAGAGATTTTAAAAACTAGTGGATTTTAAGGTTTGGTTTTTCATTTCAAAACAATACTTGTGACCAGGCACGGTGGCTCATGCCTGTAATCCCAGCACTTTGGGAGGCTGAGGCAGGTGGATCACGATGTCAGGAGATCAAGACCATCCTAGCTAACATGGTGAAACACCCGTCTCTACTAAAAATACAAAAAAAAAAAAAAAAAAAAATTAGCTAGGTGTGGTAGCACGCGCCTGTAGTCCCAGTTACACGGGAGGCTGAGGCCAGCTACTTGGGAGGCTGAGGCAGAAGAATAGCTTGAACCCGGGAGGCAGAGGTTGCAGTGAGCTGAGATTGGGTCACTGCACTCCAGCCTGGGTGACAGGGCAAGATTCTGTCTCAAAAAACAAAAAAACAAAAAACAAACTTGTTTTGAGTTCGATTCCCCAGTAGTGGACTCTGACATGAAGATTCAAAAAAGCCAGTAAAGGAATGGAAGCAGAAAGGGGAGAGTGCCCAGAAGGTGAGATACCCAGCAAAGTCCTGAAGAGGGGGAATAGCCCTACTCTGGGGGCAGTGTAAATCCTCATCAGGGAACAAGAGAGCTAGACTATTTATAGACCTTCTTCCCACCACCACCATGATAATTAATGGATCAGGAATCTCTGCATCGTGGATTCCCAGGCACTTCTGGCAACCAGAGAACTGTCCTCCAACACAGAGATGCAGAAGTCAGCTGTGTGTGGAACAGTGGGGGACAGATGAGGATGAAGATGACAAAGGGCTCCAAGGGGACATATGCAGATAGCTGATAGCATCTGCCTCATGACTCCTCAAGGAATAATTTGTGAAGTTCTCCTCTACAAATGAAGAGGAAGTCCAGGATGAGGAGAAGGAGGTACTATGTAGGTAATGTAAGATTCGAGGCAGGCAGCCATATTTTCTTTGATGTCCCCTGCCACTAAGTTGAGTCAATAGAAAAGAGGTTGCAGAGGAGTTTGGCTTAAAGATGGATGACTTCAAGTATATGATACTTCCCTCATGAAGACAACTCTACAAATAGATTGCCAAAGGCTGGGGAGGTGGTGGACAGTGAGCAGGTCTGGAAATCAAGAGCAGAAAATCAATCCTGAAAGGGATGCTTGGGTCAAAGACTGAAAAATTAGCTCAAGCCAGGGCTTCACTGAGAATAATGGGATGGGAGGAAAAACTGCAACTGGAATAACCGTTATTTTAATATAGGTATAAAGCTATATTATATAACATATACAATAATGCAATATGCAAATTATTTAAATAATTGCAGTACATATTGAACGCACTATCCACATTTCAAGTACTCAGTAGGCATGTGCAGCTAGTGGCTATCGTATTAGACAGCAAAGCTCTAGGACATTCCATCACCACAGAAAGTTCTGTTGGACAGTGTTCATGTAGAGCTTACTGAGCAGATTGAGTTGAGATGTAATGGCCTCACTTTCATCTCAAACTCCTGTACCTCCCTATTCATATTCAGCTTATAACAAGTCAAATTTTGCCACTTAGAATTTCCCTGAAAAATTTGGAGCAGCAAGTTGAAGATGAATAGTACAGAGACATTTTAAAACTTTCTGTCAGGAGCAAATTTTCTTAAATGACATTTGACTTCTTAGGTGTAACCTAAGTTTTTAGAAGTGAAATGTTAATTCAGAATTAGTAGAAATTGAGCTTAAGATGAACTATTAGAACAATCAGAGTCATCTTCACTTTCTTTTTAGATTACTGTTTTCCTTTTACTGAATTGTTTGTATACTTGTTACTCTTTATAAGGGAAAGGAACAAAATGTGATATTAGAGAGGGAGGAGGCAAGAAACCATAAATTCTCTCCAGACCAAGTGAGCCAGTAGAATTTGGGCATGGTATTTGCAACATCTTCAGATCTGCTGCTGCTTTCATTGACATGCAGGAACGTTTGTAAATTGTGGATTGCCTCTGGACCACCAGTAGAAGTCCAGGGTTGAGGAGATCCTGTGCTATCATTGATCATCTTTTCCCCAAAGTTGAATTATAGCTTGTCTTAATTTGGGGATCCACAGAAGACCCTGATACAAGGATTCAAGGGAAAGTAGTTTGTTCATGGGAGATCCCAGGGAAGACTGATAGGAGGTGGTGGGGAAGGAGAAGAAAAAAAGGAAGCCAATAAAGGATATACTATCAAGTAAATTTTAGAGTGGAAACTCTGAGATCCAGTGCCTCAGAGTTATCTCACTGAAAGGCAAGAGAGCTGGAGCATTTATCCATCATCTCCCAGTGGCCACTGATTTGGCCTATTGTATGCAAGAGCAGAGAAAGCCCTCAGACAAAGAAATGCAGGTTTGATCAATCAGGCCAACATGCAGAGAAATGGCAATTGATATGAGATACGGGTGCACCCTCTACAATCTGCAACATGATTTATTTTTACGTTTAAGCAGGCAATATAGAACTAAGCCTCTTAGAGTACAGCCCATTCATGTACCAGTAGGGCTGACCCACTGGCACAGAGAAGATAATGAGTCACTGCCAAATGCAAAAACAAAAGAATCTTTAATGAACAATGCAGCCTTGATTAAAACATCTCAAATAGTTGAGAGTGAGGATGAAGCGTTTGGTATTAAGGGCCTCTGAATTTAAAGAGTGGGGGAAAAGTGTTCTGGCTTTCACACCGAAAAAGACATGGAAAAATTTATTTTAACCATTTGTCAGAGGATACATGGGCTGCTCATGGATTCTAGAATTTCTGAAAGAGAATTATCAAAGCTTTCTGCTGAGACTAATGAAGCCAAGCTGGGGCATCTGTGGGCCAGGAATAAATATATATAATATATGTATTTTTATATATTATGTAGATGCCTATATATGTGCATATATATATATATATATATATATATATATATATATAAAATAGTTGCATCAGTGACATTGTTTCTGTTTGCAAAACATGCCACATGTTGACAGCCGGACATATGTTCAGCTATATGGAGATCAGAGACAAAGAAGAGCTGAAGCAGCAAAAAAAGGGAGGGAGAAGAGAAAGATATGAAAGAGAGGAAAATAAACTCTTGTGACTTTGGCTAGATGGTGAATTTCTTGAGCATAAAGGGTATGCTTGGGTCATCCTTAATCCTCACTTCCTATAGTTGTGCTGGGTATGTGGGAGATGTTTAGTGTACCCTGAGGATGAAAAAAGGTAGCATGTGTAGGGTGCTTAGACCCATGTCTCCTACATACATAATGCATGACAAGTGTAAATTGAATTAATGCAGGACAAGCTGTTTAGAGCTAAAACCACTCTTGAAGTTTCTTTTTATCAAGTCGCTTTCTTTTACATATAAAACTGAATTTTGGAGGTGTAATGTGACAGGTTGGGGGCTGATTCTGATCCCATTCTGTATCCTTTTTATCATTACACAGAGGGGAGATAGAAGAAAAAATGGGACAAAACCTTAAAATGCAGCCATGCAGGGATGAGTTTTGTGGTGCAGTCCCTGAGCTGCCTGTGGTTTCTGGAGGACGATTTTGCCTGTCCTTGACTGTTTGCTGTACCATGCACATTTTTAAATCTGCTTATCAAGTTTTACAGAACAAACAAATAAAAACATTATCTTTATTGAAATTACATTGAATTTGTGGACTTAAGGAGAACCAACACTTTCATATGTTGACTCTTCTGATTCATTTTGATAATCAATCCCTTCCTTTATTTAAGTCTTCTTTAATTTTTGTCAACAAAATTTTGTAAATTTTTTAGTGTAGATCTTGGACATATTTTGTTAACATTATCCTTGGATCTTTGGTATTTTTGATGCTATTCTAAATGGTATGTTTTAAATTTTTCATTTTCTGTTTGTTGGTATATAGAAATGCAATTGATTTTTAAATATACTCTATATCCAGCAAATTTGCTAAACTCTCTTATTTCTAATGAATTACATGTGGGTTATTTTGGATTTTCTTATACATACAATCACATCATCTGCAAATCATGATGGTTTTCTTTCTTTCTTATTTTTAATTGTTTTCGTTTTCATGACTTATGCACTGGCCAGAGCTCTCAGAACAATGTTGAGTAGAAAAGATCCTAATAAGCACACATATCTTATTTCTAATATCAGAGAGAATGCTTCTCAAGGTGATGGGTACATGAGTATTAATTTAACAATTTCTGCAATTTGTGTATGTTTGAGAAATTAATTAATAACAAAATGTTATTTTTAAGAGAAAGCTTTTTAACACTTCATTGTTAAGGATGATGTTTGCTGTAGGTTTTTGGTAGATACTCTTTATCAGATTAAGGATGTTTCCTTCTGTATGTAATTTGCTAAAATCTTAAATCATGAATAGAAGCTGTACAAATAAAGTTTTTATTTGCATCAATTGAAATGAGCATATGATTTCTACCCTCTGGTTGGTTATTGTAGCAAATTGCATTGATTTATTTGCTAATGTTCAACCAGCCTCACATTCCTAGGATAATGCCAACTTTGTTATATAGTGATGTATTTTGTTAATATTTCATTAAGGATTTTTACATCCACCCCATTCTGTCCTTGTGGTGTCTTGCTGCCTAGGTTATACCAGGATTAGATAATGAGTTGGGGTTTACTCCTTTTTCTATTATCTGGAGAAGTCTAAGATTAAGAGCTACTTCTTTCTTGATTGTTTGGTTGAACTAATCAGTAAAACCACGTACATCTGGGATTTTCTTTATTGGAAGGTTTTTATTTGTACATTAAACTCATTTTGTGCTCTTCTCCACCAAGCTTTTCTATTCCTTACCATGTCAATTTTGATAAGTTGTCCTTATACAGGGATCATCTATTTTATCTAAATTTTCTTTTGGGGGGTATAAAATATTTATAATGTCAACTTACCATTTTAATGTCTATAAGAGTTTTTCAGTCCTGACTTTGATAATTTGTACTGTCTCTCATTTTTCAAGATTAGACTAACCAGAAGTTTGTCAGTTTTATTAGCCTTTTCAATAAAATCAAGTTTTGGCTTTGTTAATCCTATGTAATATATATTTGTTTTCTATTTCAATATTTTTCATTTTTATTATTTTTCTAGTTTCATTGGATTTATCTTGCTATTCTTTTTCTAATGTATTAAAATGAATATTTAGCTTATTAATATTAAGGTTGTTTTATGCAGTTTAAGGCTATAAAATCCCCTCTAAGCACTACATTTGTTGCATCCCTCATGTTTTGATATGTAGTATTTTTTTCATATAGTTCAAAATAATTTCTACCACAGAGTACAAAGTTATTTGAGAACAGGATGTTCACATCATCTCCAACTATCACACTACAGATTACTTATTAGTTACAAAGTGAGAAAAGTACCTTGTGGCTCCTTGATATTTCACCTAACTTAATGATCAAATTTAGCATCATCAAAAATGGGATAAACACATTCTATGTCTCCTGATGGGAGGCAATGGGAAGCATACAGCATTAACTATGTAGTTTTCTCACCAAAAATATTTAAGCTAAATCTGATAATGAGGAAACGATCAGACATGGGTTATTCTATAAGAAAATCAGCCTGGACTCTTAAAAAATGTTGATGTCATAAAAGACTGTAAAAGAAAACAAAGAAAAGAGGATTATTCTAGATTAAAGGAGCTAAAGAGCCATAACAACTGAAAATAATGCATGATCTTAACTGGTCCTGAATACAAAAACAAACAAATGTAACTATAAACAATATTATTGGGACAATTGGAGAAATTTAAATATATTATACAGTAAATAGTATTATAGCAATGCTAATTTTCTTGGGATGGTAAAAATATTACAGTTATATAGGGGAGTATCTTTATTTTTATAGAATATATAGTAAAGTAACATCATGTCTGCAATTTTTTTAAACAGGCCACACACACACATATAGAAAGAAAGAAAAATAGTATGGCAAAATGCTAACAACTCATGATTCTAAGTAAAGTGTATTTAAGTGTTTTTTTTTTTATTACTTCTAATTCTCTATGATTTTGAAATTTTTCAAAATAAGTTGGGAAAATATTTTGCAAATTTTATTGTAATTTATTTTTTGAACCTATGGGTTACTTAGAAGGGAATCTCAATCTTTACAGATTTCTGATCTTTTTTGTTATTGATTTTTAAAATATTTTCCTTTCAATCTAGAAAATATTTTTCAAGACTTTAACTTTTTGAAATCGGTTGAGACTTGTTTGTGGCCCAGTATATAGTCAATTTTTGTAAATGTTCAGCGTTTACTAGGAAATAAAAATGTATTCTGCAGGTGTTGGATGGAATATTCTATAGATGCCTATTAGATCAATTTTGTTAGCTATTTTGCTCAGTTCTGTGTTTTTACTGATTCTTTTCTGGTAACTATCAGTTATAGAGAGAGGGATGTTATAATTTCTCACTATGATTGTGGAAAATATCTATTTCTCCTTGTAGTGCTGTTAATTTTGATGTATATATTTTGAGACAATGCTATTTGCATATCAACTTAAAATTATTATATCATCCTGGTAAATTGTATCTTTATTATTACAAAGAATGTTGGCTTTAAAGTTCCTTTAGTCTGATATGAATGAAGCTACACCAGAATTCTTTTTGTTTGTGTTTGGATGGTATATATCATACCATTATTTTACTTTCAACTGTTCCATTTTCTTTTGTTTCTGATGAATTTCTTATAAATAGTGTTTAGTTGGGTTTTTTGTTTTTAATCTATTTATTTCAACATACCTACATCTATGTATATTTAAATACAATTTCTAAATCCACAAGATATTACTGTTTTATACAAAGTTCATTTACATGTAACCACATATTTATTGTTTTCATAGTTCTTCATTTTTTTTTCTGCCTTTCTAACATTTTATCTTGGGTCATTTTCTTTTTTCCTTCTGCCTGAAGAGCATCATTTAATGCTTTTTAGCATTCTTTAACACTGATTTGCTCATAGATAACTCAATTTTTGCCTGAAATAATACTTATTTTGCATGTTTTGTTGAAGAATATTCTCACTAGATATGGAATTCTAAGTTGGCAGTCATTTATTTTCAGCACATTGGATATATTAGTCCCCTGTTTTCTGCCTTCTACTCTTGCTGTTGAGAAGTCAGCTGTCAGTCTAACTACTGTTTCTTTTGAAAGTATCTGTCTTTTTCTCTGATTTTGTTTAAAAGTTGTTTTTGCCTTTAGTTTTCTGTAATTTTACTATGGTCTGTCTAGGGTGGATTTTATATATAAAATCTTCTGTGTTTCTGTCTTCTCTCTTTTTGGATTTCCAATAAACATAGTGTGAGACCTCTCATTCTGTCCTTTGTAATGTTACTTTTCTATAGTTTTCTCCCTTTGGTCTCTCCCTGTCAGAATCTGGATAATTTCTTGTGACCTTCTTCCCATCCACTGATTCTCTCCTCAGCTGCTGATAAAGCTGTCAACTGAGTTGTTAATTTTGATTATTTTATTTTTCAGCTCTAAAATGTATATTTTCTCTTTGAAGTTGGCTTTGTCATGTTTTATATTGTCTGTTTCTTGCTGAAATTTTCATGCTTAGCTTTTATGTCTTTCAATGCAATAAGCAGTAATTTTACAGTTTGTATCTAACAATTCTATATCTGTCATCCATCTGTTAACTTTTCTGTCATCTGCTGTTTTCAATTGTCCTTAACCATGCTATCTTGTTTCCTCATGTCCCTGGTTATATTTTATTGTGTACTGGATACTGTATTCAAAAAATTATTTGTTTCAATTATTTTGTTACTTAGGATGATGCTACTTTCTTCTGGAAAAGATTTGCTTTTGTGCTTTTGCTGGATCCTGGAGGTGAGAGCAGTCTGAGAATCACCTTTATTCAAAGTAAAAGGCTAGGATTTTTAGGGCCCCCAGATGATGGCAAAAGCAAGTTGCAAATGCTGTAAAGGCTCATTTACTTCCTTTTCATTCTTCCTCAAAGGGTGCAACCTTCAAGATCTCAGTGAAAAGAGAGGTACTTTACCTGGCTCCCCATATTTTGTGGGCCTAGGTTTGACTTTTATCCTCTAGTCCCATGAGGTTGTTGAAAGTGCATCTCAGTGGTCCCTTCCAAATCAGAAAAAAATCCTAGGACAGAAGTTGCTCAGAGTACTTTTCTTAAGTTTTAAGGTTTCTGTCCTTTTCTGGATCTTAGTCTGATTATTGCTCACCATCTCATAGTTCCTAGATGAATTTTAATATGTTTCATATATTTTGTGCAGATAAGTAATGTAATTGTCCCTCTGCTCCAAACCCATCTGTTATGGACTGAGTTGTGTCCAAGCCCCCACCCCTCACCCGTACACCCCCCCACACAAATTCCCATGTTGAAGCCTTAGCCCCCAGTGTGATTGTATTTGGAGATAGGGCCTGTAAAGAGGTAATTAAGGTTAAATGAGGTCATAAGAGTGGGACCCTAATCCAGCAGGACTAATGTCCTTATAAGAAGAGAGAATCACCAGGGATGTGCATACACAGAGCAAAGGCCATGAGAGGACACAAAAGGAAATCAGCTGCAAGCCAGAGAGAAAGGTCTCAAGAAGAAGCCAAGCTGGCTGACACCTTGATCTTGGACTTCCAGCCTCCAGGATTGTGAGAAATAAATTTCTGTTCTTAACCCACCCAGTCTGTGATATTTTGTTATGGCAAGACTGATATAACACCCTTCTATACTCCCTCCTGTAATGTTGAGGCAGGGACTGCACAAACTCATTTTTTCTTTTCAAGCTGGCTACCTATTAGGCTTAGCCAATGGAAGGCAGGAGATGGAAGAAAGGACATTCTCTTTCCTGTTTGCTTCCTGTTCCTGTGAGCATCATACTGGAAACATGGTTCTTGATGGTTGCAGTTAAATCCAGTTTGCAGTTTTCTAAGACTCTAGATCACCTTCATTGCCACCCTTCCCCACCACCACTCCGCCATGAGACACCAGCACCACTGGTTGGTGTCAGTTCCTGGAGAGGTCTGGGTCTCAGCCCAATGGGACCCTCCTCCAAGATTCTAAGTTTTTATACTTTCTATATCTCTTTCCTTTGCTCCCCCAGACCCAGGAGTTGTAGCAGCCTGCAGCTGATGTTACCTTTGTGATAACTTAGTGTTCTCGTTTTGCATTTCCCATTATTTGGTTAATAACTTCATAACCAGTTGACAATTCTTTATGTTAAATTATCTTCATTAAAATGGGTGATTTCTGTCTCTTGATTAGATTTCATTGATTCATATTTCATTCAGTTTATGTGTCTTCTGTGAGAGTGTTGGTCAAAATTACTATTCTCCCATTACCAAAATTAGAAGCCCCTGCCAAATGTTATTATTATGTTATTCAAACAATGGTTGCATTCATTGCATCATCACTAAGGCCAAACCATGCGGTCTTTGCTTTTGCCCCAAGATAGATGATGGGGAAGTCCTATTTTTAAAATGTGTCATTATCCTGTTTAATGGGGGGGATCTCTCCTCTCTGTTAGGAGAGATGTATACCTCTGGTCTCATAGTGGGCTGTTCCCCTTTTCAGACTGGATAGAATGAAAGGTGGCCTGGCCTGCAGTTTAAAGGTTTGTGAAGGACAGCTGACATGGTCAGTCAACCTGGGACATCACCAGCATTAGTGTGGCTGTCTTTGCCACATCATTACTAGATTTTGACTCAGGCTGAAGATGGCTTACTAACCACCTTGGCTTTTTAGACTCACAATGATGTGTGTGGAGAGGATCTTGCCTATTATCTGGTCCAATGCCCTCCATTCCTAAGTGAAGAAACTCAGTCCAGAGGTCCTATGGCCTAATTAATACAAATCAAGAGTAGGACCCACGAATTGCTGACGCTATTCTAGTTCTCCTTTCCTTCTTGGCTTTAGTTTCTTATGTGCCCACATGCCCATCCACCTCCAGCCTATCTTCTGCTTTGTCTTCTACTATTCACCCTTCTAGTCCCCTTGTTTCCCTCAACCCTAATGCATACTGTGCTTCAGCTAAGCATCAACATTCATTCTTCCCTGAGCACAACATTGATGGTCTTTCTTCTGGACCTTTGTTCCCATTGTTTCCTCTGCCTAAGATTCCCTTCCCCCTAATCAAACTGTTAACATCCCCACCCATCTTCAGGATCAATGCAAATGGAATCTTTGTCATCCATCTTTCCCTAGAATATAAAAGCTGGAAATAATTTCTCCATCCTCTGTGTTGCTATGACACTCTGTATTGCTGTTGGAACATCCATTAGTTGTACCTTTTTTATAGTTGTTTATGCTCATTTTTTTCTCTATAAAATTATAATCCACTTGCATACAGAGATTCTTTCATCTTTGACCCCCCCCCCCCAGTGCCTATCACAGAAGCTTCCGTAGATCAATAACAGTAATTAGTATTAAGCCCCATGTTTAAAGTTTTACCTGGATTCTTCCAATAATCCTATGAAGTCAATGCCATTATTAGTCTCATTTTACACATGAAGAACCTGAGACACAGAGAGATTGAGAAACTTGCCTAAGATAACAAAACTGGGGACTCAGTATCAGGGCTGCTCATGCTAAAGTTCAAACTCTTATCTACAATGCTACACTTCCCTTCTAAGGACTATGTGGGGGACCTAAATCTATTTTACTGTTATTAAACTAACACTGAAAAGATAATTTGTACTTGAAAGGTATTAAAGACTTGAATCTATAAAATTAGTTGTTCTCCCAGAAAGGAAGAAAAAAAACACTAAATAAAGGTTAAGATCTCTCTCACATTTTTCTCAGTAAAAATGAAGTGCACTTCATCAAATTATTTAAAATTTCTGATCTCCTGTCTCTATTTTGAGAATAAAGTGTAAGTCTCTAACAAAAAGAATGATTTTGTAAAATGTAAATGTGGTTTATGAAACCTTTAAAATGCATGGAAGGAAAGAGAACAACGTGAGTCATTATTATTTGTTGGCTTAAATGTTATGAGAACTCTTGTGGGTGAATGAGGGTTGGCATCACTCCAGGAGTCTGCCATTCTTGGATGGGAGTGGAATTATTGTGCTTATTTTTATCACTTCAAATAGAACATAGCTAACTACAGCAGTGTCAGTTCTGTAGGATACTAAAGATTAGTATAGGGCTCATTTTCCTCACTCAACCCCCAAACCACTAGGTAATTGAGGAGATTTTTATATGCAAGGATACACAACCAAGCATTCCTCAGAACAAGGCCTTCTGAAACATTTGGCCCTAAAAGAAACCCAAAGAGTTAGGTCACAGTTGGCCGAAGTTACTATTATATTTTACTTGGAGGAGCTACAATAGGAGGTCATGGGTTAGGAGCAAGGTGGGACACAGCTTTGGGTTTACCTGAGAGGCTGCATGGTAAAGTGTTCAAGTGTAAGGAAGCTTTTGACAGCAGACAGACTGATCCCAGACTGCTCATCTGGGCCTACCATTTAATAGCTCCATGACATTGGCTAAGTTACCTAGACTCTAAGCTGTATTTTCATCCTGTATCAAATGGGGATAATGATAGTCATCTTAAAAGGTTGTTATAATGACTTAATAGCACAATGTGGCTTCCCAGACCTGAGTCATTCCTATATTACCATATCAGTCAGGGTAATTTTGAGGAAAGTTTAGGAAAGGGATCTGTTACAAAAGTGTGGGCAGGGCTCAAGGGAACCAGCTGAGGGACAGTGCAACACCCAAGGTTAGCAATTGTGGGAGCTGTTATCATGCCAGGCCTGAAAGGGGCAAGAGGAGAAAGGACACACAAGTCTGGGGAGCTGTTTAGAGAAGGCTGCAGGACCATGGTCATCAACGAAGGGCCCAGTCAACCTGCAACAGCCCTGCTGTAGAAGAAGGATAAACTCAGCATGTACCTCAGCCTCACTCTCCTCCCACCTGCCATCTCCTGTTGTGGCTTCCTATTGGCTCAGCCAGGCAAAAGGCCAGAAGCAAGGGAGCTGATGATATGGTCCATGCCAGTCAGCCTCCTGGTAGAGGACAGAGAGAAGGAGGCAGATAGAGATGGGTAGGGAGGGGCAAATGGAACCTATCAACCACACTGTCTTGATTAATGTTTGCTCATTTCCCTTTTAAACAAAATTTCCAGAGGATCCAAGATGGCTGAATAGGAACAGCTCCGCAGTGCAGTTCCCAGCAAGAACAACGCAGAGGGTAAGTGCCTACCGCATTTCCAAACAAACTTTCACTGCCCACAGATCAGGAGATGCCCGGGCCGAAAAGCACCATGAGTTTTCAGCACGGCAGTTTCAGCCGGTGCTGGGTTGGCACACAGAAGCTCATACAAATCTGGGCAGCCATTTCAACTGGTGCCTGGAATGCCTGGGAGACAGAGCTCCCATTCGACTGAAAGGGAGGGGGCAGAGGGAGGGGGGCAGAACAGGGAGCCAGGTGATCTGGCTCGGCGGGTACCACCACCACAAAACAAACAATCTGAAATGCTCTCGATTGAGAGTTTTGCACCAAGCGCAGCTGGACCCAGGACGGTCCAGCTCAGTGAGGGGAAGGGCGACCACCACTACCGAGGCAGTCCACCACTACTGAGGCAGTTCACACAGCAGCTGGGCAGAGCCTGCGGGCAGCTCAGCAACACCTCTGCTGGCAGACTGTGACTAGACTACTCCAGTGTGGGGGCAGGGCATCTATGAAAAAAGGCAGCAGCACAACTGGAACTTATAAAATAAACCTGACCTTCCTAGGACAGAGCACCTGGGAAAAGAGGTGGTTATTTATGAGTTCCACTGCAGCAGACTTAAAAGTGCCTGCCCAGCATCTCTGCATGGAACAATGGAGCTCCCAGCACAGCACTTGAGCTCCTATAAGGAACAGACTGTCTCCTCAAACAGCTCCCTGACCCCCATATACCCAAAGAGACACCTCATAAAGGAGAGCTCAGGCCGACATCTGGCAGGTACCCTTCTGGGACAAAGATAACAGAAGAAGAAACCGGCAGCAACCCTTACTGTTCTGCAGCCCCTGCAGGTGATCCCCAGTCAAGCAGGGTCTGGAGTGGACCTCCAGCAGTCCTGCGGCAGAGGGGCCTGACTGTTAGAAGGAAAACTAAGAAACAGAAAAATAACTTCATCATCAACAAAAAGGATGTCCACTCAGAGCCCCATCCGAAAGTCACCAACTACAAAGAACACAGGTAGATAAAGCCACTAAGATGGGAAGAACCAGTGCAAAAATGATGAAAACATCAAAAACCAGAATGCCTCTCCTCCTCCAAAGGATCACAACTCCTCACCAGCTAGGGATCAAAGATGGATGGAGAGTGAATCTGATGAATTGACAGAAACAGGCTTCAGAAAGCGGATAATAACAAACTTCTCAGAGCTAAAAAAAAATTGTGCTAACCCAATGCAAAGAAACTCAGAACCTAGAAAAAAGGTTAGATGAGATGCTAACTAGAATAAACAGCTTAGAGAATATAAATGACTTGATGGAGCTGAAAACACAACACAAGAACTTTGTAAAGCATACACAAGTTTCAATAGCCAAATCGACCAAGCAGAAGATAGAATATCAGAGATTAAAGATCAACTCAATGAAATAAAATGAAAAGGCAAGAATAGAGAAAAAACAGTGAAAAGAAATGCACAAAGCCTCCAAGAAATATAGGATTATGTGAAAAGGCCTAATCTACGTTTGATAGGTGTACCTGAATGTGATGGAGAGAATGAATCCAGGCTGGAAAACACTCCTAAGGATATTATCCAGGAGAACTTCCCCACCTACCAAGGCAGGCCACCATTCAAGTCCAGGAAATACAGAGAGCACCACAAAGATATTCTTCAAGAAGAGCAACCCCAAGGCACATAATTGTCAGATTCACCAGGGTTGAAATGAAGGAAAAAATGCTAAGGACAGCCAGAGAGAAAGGTCGGGTTACCCCACAAAGGGAAGCCCATCAGACTCACAGCAGATCTCT
Source organism: Ateles fusciceps (assembly GCA_036589455.1). NCBI lineage: Eukaryota > Metazoa > Chordata > Mammalia > Primates > Atelidae > Ateles > Ateles fusciceps. Next base: position 189,167 of record JAZHEH010001672.1, on the reverse strand, counting down.
CAGCAGAAACCCTACAAGCCAGAAGAGTGGGGGCTGATATTCAACATCCTTAAAGAAAAGAACTTTCAACCTAGAATTTCATATCCAGCCAAACTAAGCTTCATCAGCAAAGGAAAATAAAATCCTTTACAAACAAGCAATTGCTGAGAGATTTCGTCACCACCAGGCCTGCCTTACAACAGCTCCTGAAAGAAGCACTAAACATAGAACAGGAACAACCAGTACCAGCCACTCCAAAAACGTACCAAATGGTAAAGAGCTTCAACACAATGAAGAAACTGCATCAACTAACAGGCAAAACAACGAGCTAGCATCAAAATGGAACCATCAAATTCACACATAACAATATTAACCTTAAATGTAAATGGACTAAATGCCCCAATCAAAAGACACAGACTGGCAAATTGGATAAAAAGTTAAGACCCATTGGTGTGCTATATTCAGGAAACCCATCTCACATGCAAGGACACACATAGGCTCGAAATAAAGGGATGGAGGAAGATTTATCAAGCAAATGGAGAGCAAAAAAAAAAAGCAAGAGTTGCAATCCTAGTCTCTGATAAAATGGACTTTAAATCAACAAAGATCAAAAGAGCCAAAGAAGGGAATTACATAATGGTAAAAGGATCAATGCCTCAAGAGAGAGCTAACGATCCTAAATATATATGCACCCAATACAGGAGCACCCAGGTACATAAAGCAAGTTCTTAATGACCTACAAAGAGACTTAGACTCCCACACAATAATAGTGGGAGACTTTAGCCCTCCACTGTCAATATTAGACAGATCAATGAGACAGAAAATTAACAAGGATATCCAGGACTTGAACTCAGATCTGAACCAAGCGGACCTAATAGACATCTACAGAAATCTCCACCCCAAATCCACAGAATATGCATTCTTCTCAGCACCGCATGGCACCTGCTCTAAAATTGACCATGTAATTGGAAGTAAATCACTCCTCAGCAAATGCAAAAGAACAGAAATCATAACAAACAGTCTCTCAGACCACAGGGCAATCAAATTAGAACTGAGGATTAAGAAACTAACTCAGAACCACATAGCTTCATGGAAACTGAACAACTGGCTCCTGAATGTCGACTGGATAAACAATGAAATGAAGGCAGAAATAAAGATGTTTTTTGAAACCAATGAGAATGAAGACACAACGTACCAGAATCTCTGGGACACATTTAAAGCAGTGTCTAGAGGGAAATTTATAGCAATAAATGCCCACATGAGAAGCAAGGAAAGATCTAAAATTGACACCCTATCATCAAAATGGAAAGAGCTAGAGCAAGATAAAAAAAAAACAAAAAACTCAAAAGCTAGCAGAAGACAAGAAATAACTAAGATCAGAGCAGAAATGAAGGAGATAGAGACACAAAAAAAGCTTCAAAAAATCAATAAATCCAGGAGCTGGTTTTTTTGAAAAGATCAACAAAATAGACAGACCGTTAGCCAGATTAATAAAAAAGAAAAGGGAGAAGAATCAAACAGATGCAATAAAAAATGATAAAGGGGATATCACCACTGATTCCACAGAAATACAAACTACCATCAGAGATTACTACAAACAACTTTATGCACATAAATGAGTAAACCTGGAAGAAATGGATAAATTCCTGGACACTTGCACACTCCCAAGCCTAAACCAGGGAAGAAGTTGACACCTTGAATAGACCAGTAACAAGGGCTGAAGTTGAGGCAGCAGTTAATAGCCTACCAAGCAAAAAAAAAAAAACCCAGGTCCAGATGGGCTCACAGCCAAATTCTACCAGACATACAAAGAGGAGCTGGTACCACTCCTTCTGAAACTATTCCAAACAATCCAAAAAGAGGGGAATCCTTCCCAAATCATTTTATGAGACCAACATCATCCTGATACAAAAACCCGGCAGAGACTCAACAAAAAAGAAAACTTCAGGCCAATATCCATGATGAACACAGATGCAAAAATCTTCAATAAAATACTGGCAAATTGATTGCAACAGCATATCAAAAAGCTTATCCACCACGATCAAGTAGGCTTCATCCTGGGGGATGAGAGGCTGGTTCAACATACACAAGTCTATAAATGTAATCCACCACATAAACAGAACCAAAGACAAAAACCACATGATTATCTCAATAGATGCAGAGAAGGCCTTCGACAAAATTCAACAGCGCTTTATGCTAAAAACTCTCAATAAACTAGGTATCAATGGACTCGTATTTGGTCCACTGATTTTCCATTAGACTGTTTTGATTTCTCCAAGCAAAAGAGCACATCATCTGGGAATGCTGATAAGTTTTCCCTCTTATTGCTATTTAATGATGTCTTATCATAGTAGCTAGAACCTATAGGACAATGTTGAGCAACAATGAAACAACAATGGTGGTATCTAAAATTATTTGTTTCTTCCTTACTTCCGTGGAAATGCTTCTAGCTTTTTGCTGTTTGATTTTTTTCTTAGTAACATTAAACATAATGTTGTCTATTGGTTTATGAAAGATCTATTTTATCTTGTTAAGGAACTGTCATTATATTTCTGGTTGACTAAGAATTATTGTCTGTGGGTTCCACTTTTCAGATATTGCAGAAAAAAAAGAAGTATTGTCTGAATGGGAATTGTGTCTCACCAAATACTTTTTTTCTCTTTCTAATTATTTTTTTATTTCAATAGCTGTTGGGGTACAAGAAGTTTTTAGTTACATGGATTAATTATATAGGGGTGAATTCTGAGATTTTAGTGCACCCGTCACCATAGTAGTGTACATTGTACCCAATATGTGGCATTTTTTATCCATCACCTCCCCCTTCTGAGTCTCCAAGGCCTATTATATCATTCTGTATGCCTTTGCTTACTCAAAGCTTAGCTCCCACTTATAAGTGAGAACATACAATTTTTGGTTTTCCATTCCTGAGTTACTTCACTTAGAATAACGGCCTCCAGCTTCATCCAAGTTGCTGCAAAAGACATTATTTCATTCTTTTTATGGCTTTTTGTGACTAATATTCCATGGTGTGTGTGTGTGTGTGTGTGTGTGTGTACATATATTATTTTCTTTATCCACTTATTGGTCAATGGGCACTTGAGTTGATTCCATATCTTTGCAATTGTCAATTGTGCTGCTATAAATGTATGTGTGCATGTATCGTTTTCATTCGATCACTTCATTTTCTTTGGATAGATACCCAGTGGTAGGATAGCTGGATCAAATGGTAGATCTACTTTTAGTTATTTAAGCAATTTCCGTACTGTTTTCCATAGAGGTTGTACTAATTTACATTCCCCTAGCAGTGCAGAAGCATTTTCTTTTCACCACATCCATGCCAACATCTATTGTTTTTTGACTTTTTAATAATGGCCATTCTTGTAGGAGTAAGGTGGTATCTCATTGTGATTTTAATTTGCATTTCCCTGATAATTAGTGATGCTGAACATTTTTTCATATTTTTTTGGCTGTTTGTGTAACTACTTTTGAGAAAAGTCTATTCATGTCCTTGGCCCCCTTTATGATGGGATTATTTGTTTTTTCCTGATGATTTGTTTGAGTTCCTTGTAGATTCTGGATACTAGTCCTTTGTCGGATGCATTGTTTGCAAATATCAAATGCCTTTTAAACGTCAGCTGAGACCTTACATTTTTGGAATAAATCCTGCTTATGATGTATAATTATTTTATTACGTTTTATTAATTTTTTCTAGAAGAGTTAGATCTTGGTTGAATAAAAGGAGAGTGTGTATGCCTAAAAGTCATGTTCGAGATTTAAAAAAAATTTTTTAAATTATTTTTAAAGGTTTTCGTGAGTACAGAGTAGGTGCATATATTTCTGGGTACGTGAGATGTTTTCATACAGGCACGCAATGTGAAGTAAGCACATCATGGACAATGAATAAGCATTCATCCTTTGAGTTACAAACAATCCAATTACATTCTTTGTTATTTAAAAATATGCAATGAACTTACTATTGACTATGGTCATCCTATTGTGCTATCAGTAGTAGGTCTTATTCATTCTTTCTATTTTCTTTTGTACCAAGTAACCATCCCCCACCTTCACCCCCCTATCCCCCCTCTACCCTTTCCAGCTTCTGGTAACCATTCTTCTATTCTCTATGTCCCATGTTCAGGATTTTGAGGAACTAAAAATGTGCATAAAATTCAAGTACATAGGTTTTTTTGGTTCATAAGCATGATGATTGGGTTTTCATGCTCACATGTGAGATGTGCCCTCCTTTAAACCTTGTTATGATGTTGGCACATTATCCATCTGATGTGAAAAAATGACATACTATTTACTCTGATGAAGAATAAGGATGTAAGAACCTATTAGTAAAATTGTATGTTGTGCACAGAATGATGTTTAAAATAATGTTATATGACAAATAACTGTAGTTACCGGTTCCCAATAAAATAGAAACATCCCTCACTGGTATGCAGGCTATTGAGTCACTCTTTACCTCCAGCCCCATAGCAGTTTCTCAAAGAATGGAGGAACCAAAAGTTAGAAGATTCTGTCTCAGCTGTTCTTGCCCTTTCAGAATAGAATTCCAGGCAGAGATTAATTTGGGCCTTGCAGATCTTTCTACTTTTTTTTTCTACTCCAGCATCAGACTTTTCTTTTTTGTGCCTACTTTGAGTAGGTAAGTTTATCCTAGTATGAGCAAAGACAACTAAGTAAGTAAGTAACAAACCAAAATGTAGCATAAGGTACAAAAATGTAGCAAAATGTGTGCATGAGGTGCATACATATGCATGGAAGGGGTATACTTTATCTTTGCTTTTTGTTGTTGTTTTTTTAAATTTTAGTAGAGACGAGGTCTCACTATGTTGCCCAGGCTGGTCTCAAACTCCTTGGCTCAAGGGATCCTCCTGCCTAGACCTCCCCAAGTGCTAGGATTACAGACATGAGCCACCATGCCTGGCCACCTTTGTAATCTGCATAAATCTGGGCCACCCTAGTGTCCACCTCAGCTCAGTGCATATTCAGCAGATACACTGCTCAAACAATCCAAAAATAATTTAAAACCTATTTAAATTTTTTACAGCAGTATCCACAAAATGTAAAGAAGATTCCATTCATAGCACTCAGCCAAATTTCTCTTCACTTACCTTTCATCATAACTTCATCATCATAACTATTGGGTTATGAAGAAAGCCACATTTCTTTTCCATTTCTTTTCTCTTCCTTGAAGTTACACACTCTCGACCCTTCCCATTGCAAACCAATCAAACTGTTTTCAGTTCAAGCCCCACCCATTGCCCAGATCTGTACGTTAAGGCCCAATAACTATTAGGCAAAGGCAAAATCCTTACTAGGCAGAGTTTTTATTTTCTTTTGTTTTCCTATAACACACGCAGAAACAAAATTTCCAGGCAACCTTTAAATGTCTGCTTATCCAGAGCTTTAATTTTCCGCCTCCGGTAAACATTTCACTATGTTCTAATGTGATAGATTATAAATCCCCCCCCACCTCCATCAGTGAAATTATAGAACAGCCAATAAATGGCAGGGGGTCAACAGCAGGGAGACCTGGGTAGTCCAGAACCTGGCAAAGGAATTCTGCAAGTAATGAAGTGTTGCATTTGTTGGCAAAAACATGGTCACAAAAAGTGCCATCTCTTCTCCTTGGCCTGGTTCCCTCGAAGCTGAAGTTTCCCAAAAAGTATTAGTAAAGTCTCAAGAAAGAGCTACAGGAAAAACAAGGTGCATTAAACTGTCTTTCTGCTTCTTAGAGCTGGAGGGTTTCCAAGGGCTGAGATACACCTAGATGGAGGAGTGGGCCCTGACTGCCTTGGGCAGTTTCTGTTCCTGCTTTTGCTCCCTGCCCACGCCCCTCGGTCTCTCAAAGCCCAGACACCCCCTGCAGCAGAGTGATGAGCCTATTTTTAAAGACCAGGCATACTCTGAATGAATAATGACTTCTCTTTTTCTCTACCCTATGCCAATCAGTGACTCATCAACCATTTTCTAAATGACTATGTTTTCATTCCCCCAGTTTCCTTCACAGTGTGATATTAGAGAAGATTAAATGCAGCCCCTAGCTGCCTCCCCTCTGCTTTTCTGAGTCTTGTTTTAGAGATGTTAATGCCCCCAAAATAGAAGCGTTTCATTGAATACTGATCATTTAGTGACAAGTGAAAACACACACACAGCCGTGTTAGGGAAAGGTGTGTATGACTTCCAGGAGGAGGATGAGTAAAAAGAAAAGGAAGTGGCATCTTGGACTACGATGGCAAATGTAGTATCTCCGCTGGACCTCATTCCCTGCCCCTCACTGCACTCCTAGATTTCCAGGCTGGGGCCCTTTGTTAAGGAGCCACCTACACTTTGTATAGTCACTTTCTACTCCTTGCTATTCTCTTACTGCCAAATAGTTGTTTTCTTTTCTCAGGGCTTTCTCTTCCTACTCCTGCTCCGGGACATCACTGTTTCCTAAATGAAGCTTGCCTTTTGTCCCAGAGGAAGAAGAGAGGATTTGGATGGTGAACATAAAGCCATCACCATTTCTGGGCTAGTTATACTTCACTTATCCTGCTGATGATGGGCCTGAGGTCTTACCTTCTTAACCCGTAAAAAAAAGAAATCCAGCACTCAATCCCAACACCTAGATGTCCCTGGTCTACTGTGCCAGTGATCTTCTATTTGTTCTTCTCCACCTTGCTCTGTGGCCTATGAGCTTCATTTACATGGATTACATCAACAGAATTATCTAGTCCACAGGCTTCCAGATGAGTTTGAACCAGGGAGAGTATCAGAAGTATATTTGGGGGGCTGGGGTGGGTGGGCAATGAGATTTATGTATTTATTCTGCTCAGTTCCATCTTTGGGCTGATTCTGTCCCATGCCTTAAGGTCACTGCTTCTTTCAAGGAAGCCTGCCTGTATTACTCTCTCCTTCTGGTAACCACCTTCCCTTTGGGCCTAGGGGTGGTAGGTAACAGCTTCGCTGCTAAGTCCTAAGTCCCTGCATTGTGCCCATTTGCTGCCATTGTATAATAAGTCCCTTAGTAAAAGAATGCTCTTCAATCATTCACTGGTTTCCTGTTAAGATTCCAACTGGCCTTATCTTCACCTCTTCTCTGACTCCACCCTGCCCTGTCGTCCGTCCTACTTTGCTCTGATTTTTCTCTCACTTCCTGCAGCATCTCTGGCCTCCTTGGGCCTCTAGCATGAAGCACAGCGAGCCTTCTGAGGCATCTGCTCACCCTTAGAGAAACAGCATCAAAGTCGTACAGTGGCAGGGATGAGCCTTTCTGGAGCAAGAAGTACAACCTCTCAGAAATCTTCAGGCTTATGATCTCAATGTGTTGTGTATGAACTTCAGTTGCTGGGGTTAAAGGGAGGATTGATTTGGAACTGGTCTCCCTTGACTAGAGCAGTGACTGAAAAAAAAATGGAGCTGGATTTTGATCATGGCCCAAGCCCACCACATTACAATGTACTTGTCTTGAGTCTGCAGGACTTCTTCCTCTGTGAATCATTCCCAGATCATCTAAGGCCACAGTAATCTCTAAGCAACTGCATCTCAATAATCATAATAATCATAATTATAATCATCATAATGGTTACCAAATTACTGAATGCCAACTCCGAACCAGGCACTCTGCCTGGTGTTTTGCCTCAGTAAACCAAATGGAAGTTTCCATCTCACTCTTAAGGGCTGGCTACCGCACCACGGTATTTGGGAAAAGGTCACATTGAATCTCGATCCATTCCCCAAGTTGTCCACTGGCATCGCTTGGCTTCCCTGAGTCACGTGTTACTTCCGGCTCCACCAGGGGGCGCAAAGAACTTCACTGCGGGTGGAGGTCTGGAACCCTAAGAGGACCTGCACTTCGGTGTGTCTGGGAATTTTGCGGGGTGGGGGCGGAGCGGGGGTGTGGTGGTGATTGCGAGTCCCAGCTCTCACTCTTCCTCCCCGACACAGCCAGACTGTGATGCGGGTCTGTCAGTCTGTGAGTAAGGTTTGAGTAACATCAAAGGGGAAAACCGCCTATGAAGGGAAGGATGTAAAATCGCAGGGAGCCTTTGAGGTCTTCAGCTGTCACAGGGGGACTCTTAGAAGCACATCCCAGTTCCTGTCCTGGCCCTGGCTCTCCTCCTCCACCTCAAGTCAGCTCTCTCTGTGGAAGCCATTCCTCTTCCACCTCTGCCTCTCCCCCTTTGGAAATGTTCCATCCACTGGGGCCGTTCTAGACCCCAGGAAGCATCCCTCTCCCCCACCAGGACCCCTCCCCCAGTGTGGGTTAGTCAACGGGAGGACCTCTGCCCCATCTCCTGGGTGGTATAGATCTGTTCTCTCTCCCTCAAGACCTCACGCTAAGGTGAGGGGACAGATGCATGTCTTTACTCTTCAGCTTGTCTGACTGTAGCTGTGGGCATCTCTCCCCCCCACCCCCACCCCCACACACACTTGCAGAGAGCTCCCAAGGACAAATATTGGTTCTCAGGGACAACATAGTCTACACCCAGATGGAGAAAGAATTCTTTTCCTAAGTGCTTCCACACTTTGCAAGGCCCTTCTTCCACAGTGAACTTGCTACCTCACTTCATTATATGCTCACGGTTGGTTTGTCTATTCATTTTTCCCTTTTAAGTTGCTCAGCCTTGGCTTTTTGAGAATGGACTATTTAATGGCCACCCCTTTCTGTATGCAAAGACCCAGTCCAGGTGGAGAGATGGTCACCTATATGAGACATTGCATTTCTTAGTTAAGGTCCCTCCTCTGCCTGATGGAGTGGGTTTGGTTTCACTCCTCCAGTTTCATATATCTTAAGCTCTAGACCCTCACAACTTCCTGGGGTGGCCTAGATTCTAGTGAATGGCCCATCAATCTGGGGACCTAGGAATTGGCCCTTTCCCCTTTCATGCTCTAGCCCTTATATCACATACATTACCAAGTTCTGGTGATGTTAACTCCTTGACTATTTCTGGAACCTATCTACCTCTTTCATTCCTCCCACTTCCCACCACTCCCACCACTGCCGGCATGTTGGCTGCCAGTCTGTTCATCCTGTTATCCTTCCCATCCTTTATATGCCATTGCTGTTCACTTTTTCACTACTCGTATGTGGTCATGCCTCCCTCAACTAAACTGTAAGCCCATGAGGACAGGGATTTTGTCCATCTGGTTCACTTTTGTATCCCTTGTGCCTGGCACAGTGGTGGTAGGTAATAGGCACTCAATACTTACTTGCTGAATGAATGAATAAATTGTTGAGTCCAATTCACTTATCTCAGAGGCCGGGAGATAAAGCCCCTAGCACTGTCTTGTATGCAGCAAGCTGTCGAGCAATACCTGTTGGATAAATGAATATTTCTTTTGCTCAAGGCCATGTAGCTAATTAGTGGCAGCACTCAAATCAAGTCTTCTTATTCAGTTGATTCATATTCTTGCCTGTACATTAGAAATACCTTGGGGAGTTAAAGAAAATCCTGTTGCCCCAGGCTATACTCCAGACCAATTAAAGTAGAAACTTCTTGGTGGGGTCTAGGTGTCAATAGTTCTTAAAGCTTGCCAGGTGGTTCTGATATGCGACCAAGGTTGAGAACCTTATTAAATCATGAAGTTGGGCCAACGTAACCCCCACGCTCCTCCTACTGCATCTAATAGAAAAAGTTTGAGAACAATTAAAGACCTCGCTGAGTGAATTGAACATTGAATTACCATGCCCCTCAAATAGTGGTAGCTTGTGGAGAGAGAGAGCACGTCATCATGTTGGGTTGGGGCCATACCTGGTAAGAACCAACATGTGTTAACTTCCAAAAGTGAACCCTGAGGGCAGAGAAATGGTTTTGTAAGGTGGGTGTAGGCACTAGAAGAAAATAGGTAATGAAAATGTATTTTGAGACTGGTTACCAGGAAGCTATTGCCTAGTAATCCTTTTAGACCACAGAAGAGTAACTCCAGAGATTTGAGGTGGATTCTTTGCGTCATTTAAAATGGGCAAACTCTCAGCTGTGTTTACCAAGGAAACCCTTTAGGCAATGATGGATAATACAGTTGGAGGAGTTGTTTTCTCCCAGACAAAACATCATATTGGATAGCAGTAGTACTTGGTAGTTCATATTATCCCAGAATCGCCAAACCCTTTGCTTGAGGCTTGTTTTCAGAACTGCCATATGTAAAGGTGGGAATTATGACTTGAAAGAGAAGTGAGAAAAGAAAGGATGGGTGACTTGCGCAACGATTTGCTTTTTTTTGAGCCCCTTCTCCACCCTTGGGATGTTACCCTAACCAAGAGGGCCAATGTCATGCAATTAGAGCTTCTCACAATGACAGTTTCTTAAACATATTATAGGGTTTCTTAAAATATAGAGGGAACAGCAAAGTAAACCACTGTCCAATAGCACAGAATTGAATTTTGTCTATTTGTAACATATAAAATAAATAGATACTCACATTAATATATAAAGTACTTAGGTATTATGATTCAATACAATGATTAATTAAAATACTATGTTTACATGGCCAATACTTCTGTTTATAAAGAATTGTTCAGAGGGATTTTACAGAGTTATGAAGATGCATGGACTAGCCTGTCAATTCATTTTAGGTTTTAGCCATTCAACTGGCATACATAGGAGAACAAGACTAAGGAGGAAATAAGGTTATACCAATTCCAGGGCTTTACTAAGATGGAATCCTGTTTTGGGTGGAAAAACCAAGCCATAGTTATTGTAAAGCCATGGAATTGGCCCAAATGGAAACTCAATTTGAATAGCTTTTCTTACCTCCCAGGTCTCACAGTTCTCTCCTGTTACCTTCATTTTACACATTGCTTTCTTCCTCTGGTGTAGACATAATCTGTAGTGTACACTTCATGTGTTTTAACATTAAAAACAATAAACCAGCATGCAAGAATTCAGCATGGATTAATATTGAAAACATCAGTGGTTGGAAACATGCAATCTTGAAATTGGAAGGGTCATTTAGTTCAGTTCCTTCCCTGTAGGTGTTTGAAATGTTTAAACACCAAGATGCTGAGTTTGGAGACAGGTCATTGTAAAAGATCTCTAGGACTAGAGAATCCATAAACCCAATTCAGGGTTTCTACAGTCAAGAGACTTGTACGTTTGTTTATTTCATATGTTATCACATTTTTTTCCCCCTCAGGTTAAGCCCAATTCTTCTTGTTCAGAATAAATTACAGTATAAGAAGACAGGTCCTAGGGTAAGAGGAAGGTTTCATAGGCTATGAGACAGACACTAACAAGGTAGTCTTTGGCAGAAAGTGGTCACCTTAGGGCTGTGCAATGAAAGAGTGGGGAAGACTAGAGCAATGTCCTACTTTTGAATACTTAAGATAATTAATAATTATCTAATTATCTACTAATATGATAAAAGATTAAGTTCCTAAGGCATGCTACAACTGCCAATTGAGCTTATGGCAGAAGAATCAAGTTTACTCAGATCATATGTGACTGCAAAAATCAGCTATATTGGCATTTCCATTTTAGGGACACTTGAACCCTTTTGAAAGTAATGACATCTTTCCAGTTCCTTAAAATATTAAAAAATCATTTCTCTTCTTTTTGTGTGGTAAATAATTAAGACAACTCAATTTTAAGCAAATATCATTTAGTTTTAGAATTAATAAGTGATTAGACAAGTAATTAAAACTAAGAAACACAATGTAAATTTTACTACTATTCATAAGCTATAAAGACAAATTTTAATATTTTCCTATTTAACAAGTGACATGATTTATTTGGCCTTAAATTGCTTATATAATAAAAAGTAGACTGTCAACAAATTAAATTGACATATTATTTTGTATGTGGTTCTGGGACTGAATGTACATCAAAATTCAGTTGAGATTTAAAATCTCTGCTCAGATATTAAAATAGTCAAAAACTATTTTCATGACATGATGTTAATAATTTATATTGTGCTTTTCATATATGACATATTTGAAGGTTTTTAAAAATGATAATATAGGATAAAAGTTTTAATGCTATTTTCTATGAGCATAACAAATCAATGTGAATAGTCTTTATTCTCAATAAATGCAAATGCAAAATGGATAAAATTATCACTATACTTTCTAAATTTAACATTGATTATGGTACCAGAAACATCCTGATGTTTACATAGGATTTTGATCAGTTGAATACTGATCTAGAGGAGATGATCATAATTATTCCTGTTTTTATGCTTCACATTAACTTGTGCCTCAATATTAAGAACTTATGAATCTTATGCAGTGGCCAATTGAGGGACAAATTATGATTAGTAGCTAAAACTATTAATATGTTACACTGGTCAGAACCAACGTGGTGGCTAGCTATGTTTACTTGGGTGATGATATATTGTGTAGTTAAAAGCAAGATCCTCTAATTTCTAGTAACCTTAATTCAGATGGGAAAGTTTTCTGATGGTTTGTTCCAAAGGAGAAATGCAACAAATTCTATTCCTTATTAATTAAAGAAAAATGGCAACAGACACTGCCTTAGATCAGGCTCCCAGGAGCAGAACCTGAGATGGGGAATTTTCAGTGCAGATGATTTAGTGAGAGAATGCTCCCAGGAGAAACCTGTGAAGTGTGAAGGAAGCACAGGTGGCAGGGGGAAGGATCTAAGCAAAGATGTGGATTCAGGAGAAGGCCAGCCTCAGCCTGATGCCATAGAGAGTGCTGGGCTGTACCAGCACAGAGTTTATTTTGCACCCTACCATTGGGTCATTGGCCATGGACTTCTCTTCTTGAGGGATATAATCTTCCAGGGGGGCCCTGCAGGATACAGGAAATCCTCCAGAACAGAGTGCAGCTGTGAGCAGTTAACATCCACAGGCATGAGTGCTGGGTGCGTGGGATGGGTGCGCTGTCTGGGTGAAGGGAATCTGGAAGGGGAATCAACCATCATCTAATACAGACATAATTTCTTTGTATTTATTTTAGGTATGTAAACCCACTAGAATCAGCTCCCTGAATACACAAAGTGTTGTGGAACAAATGAGTGTTTAATATTGTGTGCCTGTCTCTCCCTAACTGTCTCCGCCTAATTGGAAGTTAAGCTCCATAAGATCAGGTCTTGTCCTGTTTAGTTTGCAGATGATTCTTTGGTTCCTAGAATAGTCACAGACACATAGTAGGTATTTGTTGAATAACATCTGTGGAATGAATGAGACAGATCCAGAATCCCCGTCTCCTGAATTTTGTAGCATTGCTCTGTAAGGAATTCGTACTCCTGCCAGTCAGTCAGAACCACATCTGACTGTTTGTAGAGTGGCTGACCCAAATAGGGGGTCATTTTTCTCACAATACAAGAAATCTGGAGTGGGGCAAATCCAGGTATGGGAGAACACTTGGCTTTATTATTTATAATCTAGGAGCCTTATCTCCTTTGGTTTACCATCCTTTGCATGTGACTTTTATCCTCATGTATGACACAGTCACAGGATGGCCCTTCCATCTCAGTCTGGATTCCATTCTGGTGTGTGTGGCGGGGGGGAGATGAAAAAGGAAGGAGCAGGAAGCAGCAGCACCTGTATCAGGAAAACATTCCCAGAAATCTCTAGCAGATTTCCATGTAGATGTCCTTGTCCAGAACTGTGTTATCGGGCCACTCCTGAATGCAAGGAGTCTGAGACTATGAGCAGATTGGCTGGTGACATTGCCACACAGGACAAAATTGGGGATTGTGTTAGGAAGGAAAGAGGGAATAACGGGTGTCTGCCACTGTAGCAAAACTACAGCAGGCCCATAGGTGTATGAAAACAAATACCCAACAACAAAGAAGGCAACATTCAAATAAAAATGGAAAATAATTTTAAAAACTTGAAATCCCTTCTTTTCTCTTTTTCTGCTTCTCTGTCCTTTTATTATGACTTTCCTAGCAGCCAGAGGTGAATTTGTCCCCAAAGTTAGTAAGCAGGAAATAATTTAAATGTGTTTTAAAACAGATCAAAATGAAGCTGTAACTGAGGCACTTGCTTAAAATCCTTTTTTTCAACAAAATTCTTGTACCACTGTTTATTTTCATCCTAGTGGCCTGGTATTCCAACTGTACACTAGTGAGTGTGTAGGCTGGTCACCTTTTAAATTCTTTTCTCTACAGTAGGAAATTCAGACTCCTGCAATGTTTCTGCTAGTGTTGTTGTTACTATAGGAGACTCCTAGCTGCTATTGTGCCTTATAGCGAGTCTTGGGTTTCTCCATGGAGAAGCTTTTATTATTTCCAGACTCTTATTGAACCCATTATGAGGCCATGGAGACAGGATGAGAAATAAAAATGACTACATTGTGCACTGGGCTGTTATTCCTGAATCTTTACAATTGAAGTGGAGAAAGAAAATACCTCCAAAAAATAATTTAAGAGGCATGGCTGGTTGGTTGTCTCACATTTGATCCCAGGAGTCCTGTAGTTCATGCACAAATATGAAAAGGACCATGTAAGTAAATTTTAGTGACATTTTTTAGTTACAAATCTCCCACTGACAAAATCACCTTTCCCATTAAGGGTCATCTGGGTGCACAATTATTTAAGGGTCGGCCTTTCTAGAGTTCTGAATTTCCATTTACAGTGGAGTTCTTTCTCTGAGTGGTTGATCATGCTGGGTTTGAAGTGGTATGTTGATATTTTTGTGCCTTTGTGTTCACCATTCATAAAACTGACTGCAGTTTTGGTTGTATTGATGAGGAGGCACCAAGTCAAATATCCTGGCCCCAACAGGGTAAGACATCATTTCTGCAAGTAGATCTGTTAGCTAAGTTCATCAAAGGGTATAACAGTTCCTTTCAAAGAATAAGACTCTAGTATTGCTAATTAGCCAGATATTGTTTTTGTTGTTTGTTTGTTACAGCTTGTTTAATGCGATATCATATATTATTATCCAGTGAGCTTCCCATGGTGATGTTAACTTGTTATACACCCCACATAAAATACGTTATTCTCTGGTTTTCTGATTAGATTTACTAACATGCCATTGTTGTACCATTAATGTTTAACAGCCTAGGAAGAGGAAAGAACATGCTATTATACAACTCTTGGCAAAGCCAACGCTGATGTAGAGAAGTCATTAAGCTTCGGGAAGTTTTTACTTTCTTGTACCCAATTTCTTATCATTAATATATGGTTTGTATTCCTCCCAGGCCCCCTGATTTTGTGAAGGAAATAGGAGAGAAAGGGAGAGGGAAGCCAGGAAGAGACACAAATGAGACTGAGCCATTTCTAGTGCCTGCACTTACATCAGTGATTAATCAAACTAATGGGGAGTTCTAATTGGGTGCTTTGCTACCCTTAAGCCCTGTAATTGCAGTGTCTCTGAACCCAAAGGAAACACGTTGCGCTCTGCATGCCTAGGCGCATAGCTTTTAAATCTTCATAACTCTGTAATTACTACAGTGCTTTCCTTCAAATCTGGCTCAATTTCACTTCCTTAATGAGCACCACAATCTTGATAAAGGTTGAAGTTTGCTGCTTCTGCTGTTCACAAGGACTCAATCCCAGACTGATAATGTGAGTTGTAGATTTTACTCCCTCAAGTTTCTCTCCAAAAGAGCTGATTTATTACAGGACCACCACAGTCAAAAGCACTTCCTCTGGGTCAAGGCCAGCACTGGGTGTTTTCATCACAGAAGGGTGCTTGGGGAGGAAATTCTGAACAGTTAAAAAGTGGTGGGACTTATGAACCCCTGGAGAACGCCCGTTCAGTTTTATTAGCACCCTGTACCCTAGAGACTGTGGTTCATAGTACCCAATTGAAGACTTTTCTTTATAGGAAATATATTAAAATTCTTCCACTTCCTCGTTATAACTGAGCCCTGCCAAACAGTGAAAATTATAAATCAGCTATTTTTTAATAGAAAAAAAATCAACATAATTTCCACATTGTTTCTCCTACCACCTGGTTTTCAAGGTTTTTAAAAGACTTGTTGGGAATGTCATTTAGTGATTCTAGTCAAAAGCACCATTTTCTCTTGCAGCTGGCTGGAGGGTGTCTTAATTTTAGCCACTCTGCTTCGTCTTGGCTTTGGTCTTTCCGTTTCTAAGCTGTGAGAACAGCGCGGAAGCTTGTGTTGTCTTTAGAATCCCTGCTCTAGTCTGTGTTCCCCCCAGACAGTGTTAATCGTTCTGGGATTCTGAATAGCACTTAATTCTTATCTCTATTATAGCTTGCCTGGCATTGCACTACAATTATTTGTTTACGTGTCTGTCTACCCCACTAGACAGCACCCTTTAGAGCAATGTTTATGTCTTCTTTCCTTTTATATCTCCGGCATCTCACAGAGGCCTAGCACCCAATAAATCTTTGCACTCAGTAAATGGAAGCATCCGGTGAATATTTGTTGCATCACCAAAGGAACGAATAAGTGAATGAAACTCCATTGTTGTTTGCTATCACCATCTGCTTTAACTCTGTCAGTTATTTTGAGTTATGTATTTGCAGTTCTGACTAGATCCAGATTTGGCATGTTTAAAATTATATTCAGTTGTAAAATGTGAGGCTAGGATTTTTGAAGATTAGAAAGAGAGTAAGAATTTCTCCCACAGGAAACAATGTGAGTAATCAACAGTTCTCTGCACAGGAAGATAAAAAGGCTGGTTGGAACAGTCTTTTTATTCACAGTCTTTGGCATTTTAGGAAAAAAATTGCATTATTTTTTTCTGCCCAAGTTTTCCTATCAATAAAATGCAGAGAGAAACCCCTGTCCTTCACACTTGATAGACTAAATGAAGATTTTTAAGGAAGAAAAGCACAAGCTGAAACAAAGGAAAACCTTCAGTAGTGGTATATGGTATTTTTTCTCCCTCAAAACTATATACATGGTTGTTTTCAATATACATGTAAATATATTTATGAGTATGGTGGCTTAATATTTTGATGTATTAATGAATATGTTTCTCTCCCAGTGTTTCCTGGGAATACCTGTACACAAAGCCACATTCAAGGTTCCTGAACAGGAAGAACTTGGACTTCAGAGTTACAAAAAGTAAGTTATGAAGGCTTTGGACATCATAAACCACACGCATGGAAAAGCGCATGCTTCCTCACTCAAGATAGCATACAACCATGGGCTGTGAGCTTCCTCCCATGAGCCAGCAAAACAAAAGGAAAGGGGGGATTTGGGGACTCTCAGAGCTCAGCAAGTAACAGTAAACTTGGGAGAACCTCTTGGGAAGCCTGATGATGGTGGCCTCCTGGTGTGGGGGGAGAAACAGGTGAGTAAAGTCTTTCTGTGATCCTTAGTCTGCTATGTGTATGAGCTCTTTCCATATGTTTTAAGGCTCTCTCAAGCTTATCCTTTATTTTTCCCTTAAGGTGTTGTTCTGTACTGTAACTTTATTTGTAAGTGCAGTTTAAGTATCGGATAGCCATGAGCTCCGAAAAGTTTTCTGCTTCAGTGTGAACCACATGACTCTCCAACAATTTCCCAAGAATGACAACCTCACCCTCCTCCTCCTCCACTCCTCACCACCGAGTTTCAAATCTGCTCTTCTTCCTTCACAAGATATTGTAACATTGCATTTTATGTACAAAGTGTATTTATTTACTTTCAAATTGTAGGGCTTCACCTATGTAAACTTGGTATGTTTTTCTATCTGTGAAATGGTTTAAGTAACTTAGGTTGGGATGGAATGCTCATGATTTTTCCTAATAAAATTAATGGAAATATTTTTTATTTAACAGGTTTTTATTTAGTGCCAGGGCTTTTAAGGAGTGAAGTAAATTGATTACATGAGGAATAGGTGCAATTAGGTGGAGGAGGAAAGGACACTTCAGTCACTATTCAATGATTATGCTAACATGCCCCATGTATCTCCTGGCATTTCTTAGAAATGACTAAGAAATATTTTCAAGTATAATAATGATAGGATATTCAAATCAGAACATTTTTAGTGGAGAGTCTTTTAGGAATCTCTGCTTTGCAGCTTACAAGTTTCTATAGGAAGCCTGACTAGGGTTCCGTGGAGGCATGAGGACAGCCAGGTTGAGGACAGTGGTGCCTCACGACACTCTCAATGACAATCTTCGAGTTCAGCAAAGCCCTCTTCCTTCTGGGCTGGAGCAGGCAAGAATGTAACTGGGGCATGGTGACACAGGCAGGATCTTCATTCATTTTACAATGGCATGCAGTTTATACTGACCAGACATTTGAATTTATGGGCAAATTGTACTGGCCTTTGAGCTGCATGAATAATGCCGGGAGTTAGGTAATGGGGTCATTTTAAAATGCTGCCTTTCCCTTCTATTTTGGCTGCAAGTGCATGGTAAGTAAACGTGTACGTGGAATAGTGGGGAGGCGGTGTGATTGGGAGAGATCATCACACACATAACAATCTGGTGTAACAATCAGGTGTAACAATCTGGCTTCAGAAAGTAATCGACTTCAGCAGAACTTTTGTGGTAAAACTTGGAGTAAAATGTCACAATCCAGGATTTAAACAAGAAAGACACAGCTTCTGGGTGTGCTGAAAACTCATCAGCTTAAGAGTATTCACATATCCCATCAGGATAACATGTGGTTGCTACCCTTTTTAAAATTTCAGTATTTTAGTTCTAGAAAGCAAGAACAAAACCCAGAAATGTGTGTTGGGGTGTGTGTGTGTGTGGGGGGGTAATCTACATGGGAGGGACTTGAGTTGGGAAAAGGGTAGGATGGGGCCAGCAGGCTGTCTTGAAGCTGCCTTCCCAAAGCTAGCAGTTTTTATTTAGATGGTGTCACTAGTATAACAATCATAACATTTTCTAAAGATACCTTTATTCATACCTTATAGAGGACTGAGAAAACATCAACCAAGCATACCAATGAATATGATCATTTGTATTACTTTCATTTTTGGTGACTTTGAAGGAGTCCGCCTTTCCTCCCAAGTAAAACAAAAACAAAAACAGAAACGTAATGTGCTCTTGGAAAGGTCACTGGGGACCACCACCAAAGGAAGGGGAGGGGAACAGCGAGAATGAAGGAGATCAAAAGCCAAAATTAAAGGTTTTAAAAATTTTAACCAAAGGGCTTTATTAGCATACAAGTCAGAGTTGAGGAGATTACAAAGAGGGCACTCCTTTTTGCATCCTTGAACTGTGCTTTGAAGCATTTTGAAATCTCATCTTGAATCTGAGCTCATCACTTGGGGGGCAGACACTAAGATAGCTGGCCTGTTTCTAAGCTTAATTACCCCCTTGAACCCTTTCTCTCCTGGGCCTTTGCCCTTCCTTTCTGATCACTTCTCTTGGGGCCCTGGAAGGAACTTGCCAATAATCTGAAACTCCCTTTAGGAGTGAGAGTCCCACACCACTCATTCATTGCCCCTGTCATTGCTCAGCTGGGCCCACTCCACTCGTGCCCTTGCTATTAATAGGACACCACTCATTCATTGCCCATTCATTGCTCAGCTGGGCCCACTCCACTGGTGCCCTTGCTATTAATAGGACAGTGCTAGGTAAGGGAGAGTGAGAGGCAGGGCAGCCTGTTGCTACAAGGCTTGCTAACCAGATGCCTTTAATACCCCTCATTGTTCTCTATGCTTCCATGTGTTTAGGGAGAAGTGTCTGGCTTGCCTACCCAGCAGAACTCATGTTCAGAGTTTTGAACGTATTAAAAAGTCAAGCTCAATTTAAAAACAGCTAGCTCAACGCTTTTCAGATTTGCGAGATAAAAAACAAATCTTAAAAGACCTTGTTCCAAAATGTTCTTTTCTTTCATTTCTTATTTGGAAACAAAACCAAATTTAAAGTTGCAAGAAATGTACAATGAACCCCGGTATGCCCTTTACCTAGACTCACTATTTTGAACATTTTGCCATATTTTGTTTTTTTTTTCTCTCTCTTCATACATACACATCATTATTATCATCATTCTTCTTGTTACTGAAACATTTATGTGTACCTTGCAGACATCATGGCCCTTTACCCCCAAAGCCTCAGCCTGGATCTTTCATGAACAAGGACATGTCCTTGCCAAAAATTTTGTTTTTTTAGGTAGAATAAGACAAGGGTTTGTTGAAGCCTTTAAAACCAAAGCGTGGGCCAGTCCAAAGTGCTGACTGTTGGAGCCTCCTCCCTCTTCCGCTAAAGGCGGGGAGGGAGGAGAGGAGACACCACCGCAGGTCTGGAGGACTTTATTGTTGCCATAAACATATTTTTTCCATGTTCCTTTTAGAAACACGAAATGAGGCTGCATTCCCAAGATCTGGCCTGTGGCTTTAAAAATAAAAAATATTTTTACAGTATACTTTTTGGAGGCATGAAAGCACGTGTTTTATTAACAGTTCCCAAACTCTTTTTACGTTTTAGGCTGACGGCATACAGCCTGCAGCCTGCAGCAATCGAAAATGCATGCCTTTTTAGAAATTATAACTTTCAGTTAACTGAAGGGGAACATTTTCCCTTCTTCTGTAAATCATCATCTCTCTGATGGAGAACTTTAAAAATCCAGTGTATGATCAGCACAGTAGGGGGACGAGGAGGTAATGCCGTTTATCTCACCTAACGTGCAATGAGTTTTGTAAGCAGTTTTCTGGGGATTTTGCTCATTGGTGATTTGGGTCTCATCCATGATATTCTATAGAGACCGTGCCCACAGCAGGGTGCCCCGTGATGCCTGGGAAGGGGTATAAACAGCACTCTGGCCGCTCTGGCCACATGGAGATGCACCCACACCCTTCGCCATCCCCAGTTGTCTCATTGCGCTCATAGAGCCCAGGGATCTCCGAGGAGCAGCCCAGTTTTCCCTGTAAGACCCGAGAGGTCTTGTACAGAGCTGGAATTCGGCGAAAAACTTGCTCCAACATGCCAAATCTGCCGCATCCCCAATACCCCACCCTCTTCCTCTGTGCTCACTACCTACACTCCTACTTCCAACTTGAGGACTCCCTGCCCCCACCACGCCGACAGTGTCAATTCCAACCCCTTGCATGTGAGGGAGGGTCTTTGGGCCTGAACGCTCCCGGCGCGGCGAGGCCACCAGTGACTCCCAGCGGCCGCACAGGGCGCTGCGCCCCCCTCGCCCCGGCCTCCCCCGCCCTGCGTCCGCCCCGTCACCCCCGCGCGGCCTCCTGCGCCCGGGCTGGAGGCGAGATCCTCTCTCCGGGTTTTCAGATCGCCTTTCCTAAGCCTCCTCCCCGCCCAGCGAGGGAGAGAGATCCCGGGCGCAATCGCTCCCCCGGAGCGGCCGAGGGGCGCGGGGGAGAGGCCTGCGCCGGGTACTTTCAAACTGAGGCGCGCACACACTCACATCCACCCACCCACACATCCACTCACCCACACACACACAGACACACGCACGCCCATTTATATAGGCGGTGGAGACGGCAGTGGCCGGGGTGGCGACGGCGAGCATAGAAACGATGGAGCTGAGCCAGTCGACCCCGGCTGGAAGCAAGTGAGAAGAAACCAGGCGCACCCCCTAAATTTCTGTGCGGGGTGCTCTCCATCCTCCCCAGGGAACGGTGCACCACAAGGAGGACTGGCTGGACTGATTTGCTAGGGAGAGGGCGGGGAAGAGGAGGCCAGTTGAGCAGAAGAGCCCGGGCATATCCCGACTGCCCGATCGCGCCTTTGCCGGACTCCTGCCCCCTCCCTGCTCAGGTGGGCGCGCCCGGTCTCCAGCTCACAGGGGCGCTCGGAGGAGACCAGAAAGTCGCCGCCCGGCTGCGCGGGATGCCTTTCGCCAAGCGGATCGTGGAGCCGCAATGGCTGTGCAGGCAGCGGCGCCCTGCGCCCGGCCCAGACGCGGACTCGAGCGGAGGCAGCGCTGAGCCGCCGCCGCCTCTGCAGCCGCCCGGCCGGAGGGACAGGGACGAGGTCGAGGCGTCAGGGCCAGAGGAGCCAGCCCGTGCGGCCCCCGCACCTCCAGGGCTGCCACCGCCGCCGCCGCCGCTGCCCGCGCCGGCCGACCAGGCTCAGCCGCCGGACGGAGAGGCGTCCGTGGCTGGCGAGGAGAGCACGGCGGGGTCCGGAGGCGGCGCCGCCGCTGCCGAGGCGTCCTCGGCAGCGGCTGCGGCCGTACTGCTCATGCTGGACTTGTGCGCGGGTCAGCAACGCCGCTCTGGCCCGTGTCCTCCGGCAGCTCTCGGACGTGGCCCGGCACGCGTGCAGCCTCTTCCAGGAGCTTGAGTGCGACATCCAGCTCACCCACCGCCGCGTCTGGGCGCTGCAGGGCAAGCTCGGCGGCGTGCAGCGCGTCCTCAGTACGCTGGACCCTAAGCAGGAGGCAGTGCGTAGACTCGCGCCGTCCGCCCGCCGGGCTCTGGGTTTCCGCGCCTTACCCTCGCGCCCTCCCTAGCAAAGGCAATCCCAGCTCCGTGGCGCCGCGCCCGGTTGCAGCTTGCACCTTACTCTCGCCTTCCTACCCTTTCCATCCCCTGGGAACCACCCCAATCCTCCTGGGACTGAGTGGCTGGGCTGGACCCCTTTTCTGTGATGCAGACGTGGACGGTGGGAAGCTAAAAGGGCGACCTCCGAAGTCGCAGGCAGCGTGGGCTGAGAGGGAGCAGAAAGGGAGCGTTTATGGGAGCACAAGAGGCAGAGAGGGTCTGTCCTTCACCTCCGGAGCTTGCCTTTCACGTCCTTCACGGGGGGGGGGAGGGAGGGAGTGTTGCAACTCCTGTGGTTTCCTGAAGCCCAGACAGGAGCCCTAGGGCCCACCCATGCATGTTCGGGGTTGGGGGTTCGAGGAGTAGTGAGTATCCTTTTGCGGCTACTGCAGCACCGCGGCTGTTTCGTCACTCGCTGTGACCTCAGGTGCTGCCACGAGCTCCGAACTTGTGCCTTGCCCTCGTGTGCGACTTAGCGTGTGGCGCTGCTCGCCTCCTAGAGTGAACTCCATAGTTCTTGTACCGAAAGCCCTTGTGGCCCAGAGGGGCCGCGGGGGAGGGTCAGGAGGGATGAGGGTGGGAGTGTCAGGGGCCCCGGGCGATCGAGGAGACCCCTGGACATCTTTTCTGCCCTGAACAGCCCAGGGTTCCTACTAAATGGCTCTGTGCCATCTGGCCCAGAGGATCCCACCGGCTGTCTTCCTCTGCAACACTGGTGCACTGTCGCCCAAATCTACTGGCATGTGGACTTAGGTATGAACTAGTCTGCTAGACGGGCTGCAACGAGACGACGAGGAAGGAGGTCTTAGCAGAACCCTGGGCATCTTTGCTGTCCGTTGACTTCGTCTTGCGACACCCAAGGGCTCCCGATAAATAGTCGTTCTATGTCATCTGTCTTTCGAGGGCGGTCCCCTCGGCGCACGATCGCCCAAATCTGGAGACGGAATCATTTAGGAACGACCCAGGAGGTAGACAGGGGCGCTGGGTTGGCGCGACGGTTCTTTGGCGCCTAGTCCGGCTGCGACGCTCGCGGCGAAGGTGATGTCAGCGGCTCTGACTTACGTAAGAAGCTTCCTCGGTTGCTGCAGCAGCTGCGCCCGTGCGCAGTGGCCTAGGAGCGCGCGGGGCGGAGGCGCTTTCGTGGCATCCTTCCCTGGGGATTTCGGGCACCTCTGCCCTACAGTCCAGCCCAGCCTCCTATCAGTCCCTGCCGCCTCCCCTTCCCCCGCCGCGTGTTCTCATCCCTCTTCCCCTCCTCCGAAAAACCCTTTGAACCCCGCCCCGGGAATTCACCTTTTTCTTGCAATAACAATAATAATAAGCGTAATGAATAAATGATGTGCTCGATCGGTTTTCCGCAGCTATAAAAGACCCGAAGTTGGGTTAATGACTGGTTGTTTAAAAGGGCAATTCCGGGGATGAGTTCTGGAAAGAATTAGGACTGCCGTAGGCCAAGTCGTATTTTATTTTTGGGACTTGAAATGAGCGCTTTAATCCTGCCTCCTTTTACCCCCAAACCACACAGCAGGGACAGGCCCTTCACTTTGGAACAGCGCTCATATCTGGGGAGTGCGGTTGTGGGGAGTGGTGATTTCACTTCAAAAGAACTGGAGGGAAAGTTTTGCAGACTGTTAAGTGGTGCATACATTTCCGTGTGTGTGTGTGTGTGTGTGTGTGTGTGTGTGTGTGTGTGTGTGAGATACAGAGAGAGACACCTTTCCTTAAGTTAGATTTCACACGAGTGAAACAACTGCCAGAGCAGAATGTGCCCGCTTATTTCTCTCTTTTAGATGCAGCAGTGGGCAGTTATGTACCTGGAATGTATCACAGTTCTTTCAAGTCCTTTTGACTGTTTCGGGGTACAAACTAATAGTTAATAGAGATAAGAGAGGATCTTGAGTATATGCATATAGTTGGTGAATATATCGCTATTTATACATATTTGTACATGAATAATAAAGATGGGGCTAATTTCTACCTGGGATAGATTTGAAGATCTCTTTATTTTAAATTTTATTTTCTAAAATGCTATCTCCACACTTTATGTCCAGATCTCTCTCTTCTCTTGCCCATTTAAATTTGGGATGGCATTGTTCTTGTTTGATGTCATAAAAGGCATTACCTTTGGGAGAAAAAGCACACTATTGTGTCGTGCTTTGAGTTTCCTAAATCAGAGCCTGAGACAAGGATTTCGAGGCAAGTAATTTATTTGGGAAGGGTTTCCCAGAAGCACAGAGAGGGGGATGGGGAAGTGAGACAGGGAAGGGAGGAAAGAGGAAAGCCAATACGGTATGTAAGCTGGTTAGCCCTGTGGGCAACTGGGGTTCAATCCCAGCTGGTGACCCTCTGAGCACACACCTCAAACGTGTTTCACTAAAAATTAAGAAAGCTGGAGTATTTATGCACCAACTTCTTTCTCTCAGAGATGGAAAGTAGCACCTGGAGCAAGAACTCCATGGCTTTTGGCTCCTGCCCCACACATGGTCCCAGCATGCTCCCAGGCCCAGGTAGAGAGATGCAAAAAGCCTATGATGTGCACAGGAATGTTGACAGGGGTCTTCTGGAGAGGGCAAAGTAGCTGTGGGTAGGGCACCAGTGACATGAGCTGCATTATGCATTTATCTCCCTTTAGTATTGCTCAGTCCTAGGGGAGTTTCAAAGGGAGAGGAAGCCTAAAAGTAAACCTTGATTTTTTTTCTCTTCCTTTGAGGGTGCCTTCACACCCGCTGTATATCCTTCTCACCCAAATCACCATTCCCCTGCACAGTCTGCTTGCTATTTCATCCTTGGACTGCTGCTTTCTGTTGCCCTGAGACAGGCTGGGGGGCTTCTTGCAGGGGCAACATGATCTCATGGACACTTTGGAAGAGTCACTCTGGAGGCTAAGTAAACCAGTTAGACACTGTGACTGGTGACGGTCGCTAGGACTAGGGAGGTAGCTGTAGAGACAGTGGGACATGGTAATATTCTGAATTCATTTTGGAAATAGAATTGCCAGGACTTACTGATTTGATTGCGTACAGGGTATGAGAAGAAAATAATTAAGGATGACTCCTAGTTTGTTGTTTTTGCTTGAAAAGCTTAAATAACTTGCAGAATGTGGTACCATTTGTAGAAATGGAGAAGACTAGTGGGAGAGTGGATATTTCTCGTGGAGGAAATGGAATCTAGTTTTCTATTTGAGCCATGTTAAGTTTGAGATACCTGATGTGTCTTACACAATTACATGTGTGAGTTGAGAGGTCCAGGCTGGAGATGTGCATGTGAGACCTAAGAGTGGAGACAGTATGTGAAGCCTTGGGGCTAGACACAGGGGAGATAGTAAAGAAAAGGAGGCCAGGACTTAGCCCAGGACAGTCCAACTTTGAAAACATCATAGGAGAGGAGAAAGGCTGAGAGAGGACAGCCAGAAAGCTAGAAGGAAAATCAGAAGAGTGTGGTATGGTGCAAGCCAGAAGGTGTTTCCAGAATTGGGGAGAAGTCAACTTGGTCAAGTGCTTCTGAGAGGAAGATGAGCACTGAGAAGAGGCCATTGAGTTTGGTTACCTGTAATTAACTAGTGGCCTTGAGAGGTATCATTTCAGCAGAGGGTTGGAGATGAAGGCCAAATCAGAGGGATTAGAGAAAGAATAGGAGAGGTAGAGAGGAAATAGCAATTACAGACAGCTTTTTTTTTGGACAGAGTTTCACTCTGTCACCCAGGCTGTGTGCAGTGACTTGATCATGACTCACTGCAGCCTTGGCCTCCCCAGGTTCCCATCTCAGCCCCCCAAGTAGCTGGGACTAGAGGGGTGCCCCATTATGCTAGGCTAATTTTTGCATTTTGCATAGAGACAGGTTTTCGCCATGTTGCCCAGGTGGTCTAGAACTCTTGGACTCAAGAAGTCCTCCCACCTCCCAAAGTGCTGCAATTACAGGCTTGAGCCACCGCACCCAGCCCTACAGACAGCTCTTGTAAGGAGTTTTGCTCTGAAGCGGAGTGGAGAAATGGAGCAGTGGCAGGAAAGGAATACAGTCTCAAGGAAGAATGTCTTAAAAGGTATTGATATTTTAGGCATGTTCGGATTCCAAGAGAAGGGTAAATTGATGATCCTGGGGGAGAGAACTGAATAATTATGGATATCATTGAGAAGCTGAGAGGAGATGCGATGAGAGCACCATTTCATCCATGGCCCCGGAAGAAAGCTGAAGGATACAAACAGGGGAGGCAGGTGGGCTGGTGGACTGTTGATGGTGGGGATGGGGTGTTCTTCTACAAGGGCATCTATTTTCTCTATGAAGTATGGGGTGAGGTCATCAGCTGAGGGTATTGGCAATGTGAGGAGAGAAGAGAAGGTGTTAATAAGTTGTCTCAGGGAGGGAACATGAAGGCATTAAGGAAATTTTATTGGGATGATCTGGCTGTGTTGAGAGCCTTCTGAGACTGTTCAGTCACTAAAACCTGAGACTTTGGGATTATTTCATGGACCTTAACTCCAGGATGTTCATCCTTAGACATTTTAATGTTGTTGGGATTTTGGTTGCTGTTGATTTATTTAGTTACTGAGTTTTTAAATAAATTTTATATTAAAGTTTAACATTCCCCACAGAAAAGCACACATAAGTGTTTGGCTTGGTTGATTTTCACAAAGTGAACAGCTCATGTAAACACTACCCAGATCAAGAAATAAAATGTTACTATACCTGAAACACCCTACTCTCCCTTCAAGCCACCTCCAGTCAATATCCCCCTTCCCAAAAGTAGCAGCTCTCCCAACTTCCACCCTTATCAATTAGATGTTCTTGTTCCTGAAGTTTATGTAAGTGAAATCATATATACTTCTAGCATTATTCACTCAACGTTATGTATGGAAGATTCTACCATCTTGTTGCATATATAGCAGTTTGTTCATTCTCATTGCTGAATAAAATTCCATTGTGTGTACATACCACAATTTGTTGATCCATGCTCCTGATGATGGACATTTGGGTTGTTTCCATTTGGGAACTATTGCATGAACAATTTTTTTTCTACATGCTTCTTGATGAGCTTATGTAGACACAGTTATTTGGTATGCATCTAAAAGAGGAATTGTTGGATCAAAGGGGATGATTTGTTTGGCTGAGCAGCTTTCTACACTGGTTGTACCAATTTGTACTCCTGGCAGTATATGAAAGTTCTGGTTGCTCCATGTCCTCACTGATATTGGTATTGACTTTTAAACTGTAGCCACTTTGGTGGATGTGTAATGAAATCTCAGATGGTTTTGATTTGCGTTTCTCTGATGGCTTGTGAGATTGAACACCGTTTTATATATTTTTTAACCACCTAGCTATTTACCTTTGTGGCTACTTGTTCGGGATGTTTGCTCATTTTTATTTCTCTTTTCTCTCTTTTTTTAACTTTGATTTTAGGTTCAGGAGTACATGTGCAGGTTTGCTATATAGGTAAATTGTGTGTCATGGGGGTTTGGTATGCAAATCATTTCATCACCCAGGTAATTGCTCATTTTTCAGTAAGGTTCTTTGCACCTTTTCTTATTGTCTTATAGATGTCTTTTATGTCTTGTCAACTATATGTATTTCAAATGCCTTCTCTTACTCTGTGGCTTGCCTTTTCACTCTCTTAGTGTTATATTTTGAGGGCAGAAGTTCTTATTTTTGTAAAGTTCAGTTTATCAACCCTTTTCTTGATGGTTAGTGTGTTTTTGTGTTCTCTTCTGTTTGTTCTTAAAGAAATTCTTCACCAACCTCGAGGTCATATCTCAAAAGTTCTAGAAATTTTTTTTGTTTTGCCTTTGTCATTTAGATCCATGTTTCATATAGAATTGATATTTGAAAATGGTATGAGGTAGGAGTCAGGATTGCTTTTTCTGAAATATGGATGTACAATTGGCCTACTGTCACTTACTGAAAAGGCCTTCATTTCCCCATTGTACTGCAGTGACACTTTGTCACCTCCCCCACCTACGACTTTTCTAGAACTCTGTGCTCACCTTTATCTTAGCTTTTTTCATTCTGCACAGCAGACACTGTTGGTGCCCTGTCTATATTCCTTCAGTTGTTACCTCTCATGCTGAAGGCTACTTACTGCTAAATCCTGTAACTCTGCCTGGAGCTTTTGTTTTGTACTGGCTTATGTACCATGCTTGGCCTTGCATGTAGGGAAGGCCAGAGGTGCCAGCAAATTAATGCCTCAGAAGCAGCACTCAATCAAATATGGACAGGGAGTTGGTGGATGAATGCACCAGTGCCATTACTCCTTGGATAGGAGAACTCTGCAGCATTTTCTCCACCATTTCTCAGAATTCTCTAGTAGGATTGAGCTCCAGTTACCCACAGTGATGACATATTTGATGACACATCCTATCTTTGCTGCCTTCCTTTCTCCATCTCACTTCTTCACTCACCTATGGGTGTTTCTGGAGTCACCTCCCACATAAACTACTTGCACTCAAACCTGTACTTGCAGTCATAGGGTCTACTTCTGGAGGAACTGTAACCAAGACAATCTATTTAATCTTTAAACTGTGAGGGCAAAGACCTAGGGCCAGTGGTATGGTAGAGATGATGTTTCTCACTCTTTTTCCTTAAACTATTTAGCCCAGCATTATTATATATTAACCATATCCCCAGCCCCTGCCAGAACACTCTATGGTGGATGTATTAGTCTGTTCTCTCACTGCTATAAAAAAACTACCTGAGACTGGGTAATTTATAAAGAAAAAGAGGTTTAATGGACTCACAGTTTTGCAGGCTGTACAGGAGGCATGGCCAGGGAGGCCTCAGAAAACTTACAATCATGGCAGAAGGGAAAGGGAAAGCAAGCAAGTCTCACATGGTGGCGGGAGAGAGCAAGAGTGAAAGGGGAAGTGCTACACACTTTTAAACAACCAGCTCTGTGAGAACTCACTCACCATCACTGGAACAACAAGTGGGGAGTCTGCCCCATGATCCAGTCGCCTTCTACCGTGTCCCTCCTCCAACATTGGGGATTACAATTCGACATGAGACTTGGTTGGGGACACAGAGCCAAACCATATCAGTGGGTCTGGTAAAAGCTGTTCCTGCCATTAGCGGATGCACAGTTTGAATCCCTGTCTTGGCATGGGAGAGCTTCAGTGCTTCAGCAGTGAGCAGGGACACAAAAGGAACTCAAATCTACAGTAATGAAGGCATACCCCCTCAATTTCTCCATGTTCTATTGACACGCCTTTGAGAGTGCTGTTTGTTGCCCTGTGGAATGCATAAGTGACAGCCCCAGGAGATGCAAACTACCTATTTGAGAAGGATAATTTTCAGCCAGAGCAGCCACAGAAACTGCTAACCTCTGAAAGGAACTAGGAGGTAACACATTGGGTGAATTGATCATTTTGGGTTGGTGTGGCAACACTGATCATGGGCTCATTCTGGTTTTAGAAGCATGATCCTGCTTTTCCTTCCCATTCTGTTCAGTCTACCACTTGTAAAAAACCTTCACAGTCTGGTTAGTGTGTTTTCTTGGATGTTTCTGTAATTGTGGTTAAGTTTCTTTTCCTCTTGGCCTTGCTCAGTGAGTTTCTGTGAGGCATTATGAGATCCTAACAGCTTCATTAAAAGCTGCTTTGAAACCCTTCACAGAACAGCTGAGAAGAACACAATCTTTCAAAGGTTTAATAATTCATAGTTGCAATTTCCTCATAACCAGTAACAGCATCACATTTCCTTTTAGACTTTTCTTGTTATACTGGATTGGGCTTTTAAATCAAAACTCCTGAATTACTTTACCTAAGAAATCCTTGAGATTCTGTTGGACTGATATTACTAAGACGGTAACAATAAAGATTTCTTTCTTCCTGTGTATGGAGGCCTTTTCTATGCAATGCCATCAGGACAGTGTGAAGTCCACATAAACTCTCAGAAATGTCTTAAGACTCAGCACTTCTAGTCTACCTATAATGGGCATTACTTTTAAAAGGCAATGACACATAAAAATCTCTCCCATTGTCCCATGTTAGTCCCAGAGTCTTGAAGATTCACTAATTTTGCATGACATTTTGAAATTTTAGCATCAAGGACAATTTTAAATGTAGTTGGAATTTTGATAGTTCAGCTTAATTTATTTTTGCTTTATTAAAAATTGGGGGGCACAACATTTTGAGGGTCATTCTATTAAAAAAATCATAGGAGGAGTAAGACTGGAACAAACAATCACAAAAATTCCTGAAAGTTTTTCTTGCATCAAGAATTCTTCATGAAGCACATCTTAATAATAAGTGGAAATAAAAATAATGAGGTAGGAATGGTTCCTGAATGTAAGGATCTCATTCTAGGGTTGAAATTTGTTGAAACAAAGTTTTGAAGAGCCACCCACCTGACTAAGCCTAGAGGGCAGGGAGACTGTCTACTTTATTTTTGTGAATGACTAAAACAGGTATGGCCAATTTTTGTTTCTGACTTCTCTCAATCCATTAATGTACATGAGGTTTGGCTGTATTGAAAGAGTAACCTGAGGACTTGGGCATTCGTGTGCTAAAAAATTGCTTAATTCTGGGAGGCCAAGGTGGGAGGATAGCTTGAACCCAGGAGTTTGAGACCAGTCTGGGCAACATGGTGAAACCCCATCTCTACGAAAAATACATTAGCCGGGCATGATGGCATGTGCCTGTAGTCCCAGCTACTCAGGAGTCTGAGGTGGGAGGATTGCTTGAGCCAAGGAGGTGGAGGTTGCAGTGAGCCAAGATCATGCCACTGCACTCCAGCATGGGTGGCAGAGTGACACTATGTCCTGAAAAAATTTTTACCTAATTATTAAGTGCCTACGTCCTTCAAAGTGAAATTAACCAAGAATAAAGTTAATTTAACAAGAGTCCTAGAATCTTGGAATCATAGAGTTGGGAAACACCTTAGTACCCATCAAATCAGTCTTCTCACCCAGAATGGGAATCTTTTTGAAGATGTTCCAAATGGCAGCTCATCTGGTTTCCATGCCCTCTGAGACTCCAAGGAGTGGAAAGTGGCCACCCCGCCCCAATTTTATTGTTGGGGTAGCTCCCATTCTCAAACATTTCTTATCTACATTGAGAGTGAATCTGTCTTTTTGTAATGCCAGCCTTTTCATCTTTGTTCTGGTGTCTCATGTCATATGGAATCTACCTATAACTGCTTTTCTAGAACATCTTTTAAGGGTCTGGAGGTTATGTTATGGCACTGTCTAAGCTTTCTTCATCCCAGGTAAAACAATTTCAGTTCCTTCAACCAGGCCTCCTAATGCCAAATTTCCAGATTGTTCCCGCTCTGGATTTCCTCTGCCACAGGTGCAGGGCACAAATTCCTTTCATTATAAGAATGTCTCAGGCCAGGCGTGGTGGCTCACACCTGTAATCCCAGCACTTTGGGAGGTTGAGGCAGGTGGATCACTTGAGGTCAGGGGTTCAAGACCATCCTGACCAACATGGTGAAACCCTGTCTCTACTAAAAAATACAAAAATTAGCTGGGCATGGTGGCACACGCCCATAATCTCAGATACTCAGGAGGCTGAGGCAGGAGAATCACTTGACTCCAGGAGGCGGAGGTTGCAGTAATCGCGCCATTGCACTCCAGCCTGAGCAACAAGAGCAAAACTCAGTCTAAAAAAAAAAAAAAAAAAAAAAAAGAGTGTCCGACTAGGACTAAGGTGGTCCTTGTTTTAACCATTGCGTGACACTGTCGGTGTAAAGACTCTTATGGCTCAACAAACTCCCTTCCTTTATAGTGGCAGTTTTTAACATGAGGTTTTCTTTATTCCATGTGTGCAGTTGGTGTTTTGAACTTAAATTTCACAAGAGTCTCCCATTGTCTCTGTTAAATTGAATCTTGCTTGCTTTGCTCTTTCATTTCCAATCAGTGGTGATGGTTTAAAATCTTGATTCAATGTGTCAGCTACTGCCCACAGCATTTTGCTCTCTGCATACACCATGAACAAGATTCTATGCTATCATCCACATCTTTGATAAAATTATTGTTCAGATAGATTCAAGGCCAGAGCCCACTGGCAGGCAGTACTAGCAATGTCTCCCCAAGTTGATATCTATTAATCAACATTCTTTGGGTATCATTGTTGCAGCAGCCACGGGTGCACTCCCCCTACCTTCCTGTTCAAATCACATTTCTCCACCTTACCCACAGTATCTATCATCATGAGCAACTGTTAAATGGTTTGCTGAAATCAAGATACCATATGTCTGTAGCATTTTTTAGATCTCCCGGTGTAATAACCCTACTCAAAAGGGAAATGAGTTTAATCTGGCTCAAACTGTACCGAATTCCAGCAGTCAGAAGGGCCATTTTAATTTTCTTATATATAATGGGTAAGGAATTTATTTGGGGAAATCTGCTTTGGCATGTTGGTCACAGAATAACTGCAACGTTGAACTACAAGGGGACTCTGTGGGTCCTAGAGTTCATTTCTCTGACTCTAGAGTGTCAGAGTGCTTTTCCCCTTCCTTTCTTTTAAGGTACCTGGATGTCCTTGTTCTCTGTTCCTTGAGGAAAGGTTTGAAATTCATGACCTTTTGGCATTTGCTGAGGCTCAGTTTGAGTAACATTGGCAAGTGTCTGGTTTAGCTAATTGTTGAGAAGCAAGAGAATATGTGATTAAGAGTGTAGACTCTGAAGCTGGACTATGTGGGTTCAAATACCAGCTCCACTCCTTCAAAGTTGTATGACTCTGGACAATTTATTGAATTTTTTTCTTCATCTATTATGGAATGGAGATAAAAGCAGTATTAATTACATCAGGTTGTTGACAAAACCAAGAAAGTCAAGGTGTGCGGGCACCGAGAACTGTGCCTTGCACATGGTTAGCATCTGACAATTATTGGCTATTATTGGCTATTTTATTGATACTATAATTGGATCAGACAGGGTAGGAGGTACGTGTTAATTTCTTTCAAATAGGTGAAAACCTGTGCCTGAATCTGTGAAATGCTGGGTTAGGGTAAAGTATCCAGCTCACCGAGCAATGCTGTGTGTTTCTGCATGGTCAAAGATGTCTAGTAAGGTTTTTGTGGCTTTTTTTGTTATGCAGAAAAGTAGAGAGAAAATTGACCAATAATCATCATCCAGATTCATTCATCTATTACGCAGCAGTCACTGTTCTAGGCCCTTGAGTTTCATCAGTAAATAAAAAGTTACCAAAACCTTATGTTTCAGTGGAGAAGAGAAATCCTAAATAATGAACACAATACATTTGACAAAATTACAAAACATGTTCGGAGGTGGTAAGCGCTGTGGGCAAAAAGAAACTAGCACAAGGTGAAGGTGATCCAGAGGGTTGGGGTGGGGTTATCATTTTAAATGGGGTGGTCAGGTGGACCTCATTGAGGAAGTGGCATTTGAGCAAAGATTGCAAAGAGGTAAGGGTAAATTACATAGACTACTGGAGGAAGAGTGTTCCAGAGGAGAGAGAGCTCGTGCAAAGGCCCTGAGGTGAGAGCATGTCTGGTGTGATCAGGGGATGGCAAGGAGGCCAGTGTGGTAGATGAGGAGTTAGCAAGGAAGAGAGCGGGAGGATAGGATACCAGCAAGGAGGAATGGCAGTGGGGCACAGATCACCTAGGGTCTAGTAGGCCATTGCGAGGACTTTGCCTTCTGCTCCGAGTGGAGTGGACAGTCACTGAAGGCTTTTAAGCCCAGAAGAAACATTATTGACTTAGAGTTTAAAAGGATCACTTTGGGTCTTGTGGCAAGAGGAGACTGCGGGAGAGGCAGGAGAGGTAGAAGCAGGGAGACCAAGTAGGAGGCTGTTGGAGTAATCCTGGTGAGAGACAGTGGTGGTCTGTTAAAAGTATTGAGAAGTGGCTGGATCCAACTTAGAGCTGTTGATGTTTTTTGTTTCACATTTGGGGCTAGGCATGCAACCCATACAGAAGGGTACAACATTGAGAAGAACAAGAAAGCCCTCCACTCCCCCTCTCTACCAGACTTGCTTCAGGTCTAATGCGTTTTGCAAAACCATTGAATGTTGAGGAAGTAGGCACTTCTCCTATGGTCTTGTTGATTAATCTGCTGTCTTGGAAAAATTCTTAAAGTGTCCTAACTAATACTCTTTTTAAAAAAATCAAGATATAATTTACATGCAGTGAAATGTACAGATCTTGATGAGTTTTAACAGCTGTATCTACCTATATAGCACATGCCCCTATTAAGATAGAGCCCATTCTCCCTCACTCCCAGATAGTTAATACTACTTTCAGGTGGGAAAGCAGTATTTGAATCCTGATTGCCTAGTGCTATCCCCTACCGAGGTTGTTGTGTGACTATGGGCACAGAAGAAGATGATTCTATAGGGGGTTTCTGGGCTTTCAACTGAGACTAGGAATTAGTGATTCCATGTATAAGATATTCAAGACAAATTCAAACACTGGAGTTTCCTCACTTTTGGTCTGATTGTGTTGGGCTGTTTATGACATGATGGTGCTGGATTTTAGGGAGAATCAGGTTTTTGACAAGTATAAAAATCTAGCCTCTGAGTCCCCAGGGGTAACTTAGAAGTAGGAGACTTTTATTTTCATTTATTTATTTGTTTGAGATGGAGTCTCGCCCTGTTATCCAAGCTGGAATATACTGGCGCAACCTCAGCTCACTGCAACCTCCGCCCACCGGGTTCAGGCAATTCTCTTGTCTCAGCCTCCGAAATAGCTGGAATCACAGGTGCCTGCCACCACACCCAGCTCATTTTTGTATTTTTAGTAGAGATGGGATTTTGCCATGTTGGCCGGGCTGGTCTCGACCTCCTGACCTTAAGTGATCTGCCCGCCTTGGCCTCTCAAAGTGCTGGGATTACAAGTGTGAGCCACCACGCCCAACCAGTAGGAGCCTTTTGTAAGATAAAGCTAAAATAACATTTTAAAAAACATGAAAAAAAAGACCTCGATACTCTGTTACATTTCTAAGTAGCAGGAAATACTGATTTGCAAACTGTGTTTTCAGCTCATGTTAATGCTTGAAGCCTGGATGGAGGACAAAATTGTTTAGAATTGGGTTTATGACTGTCTTATCTATGTGCATTTAGATTTGTGAAATAGAAGCCCTATTCTAGAGTTCAGTTACTCTTGATTTTTCCCTACTAGAAATCTAAGAGAGGGAAGAGCTAGTAGCTGTGAGGACAGATGACAGCCCATGAGACCTAATGTTCATTAGAATATAACATCAATATTTATGTTTCTCTCCAGTCTGCATCTGGACTCTGTTCCTTGAGCCTGTATTTATATATTAATAATGCGAGGAAAGCTTTATTTTCCTTTTAAATTTTGTGTTAGAGTTCTGCTGCCTCAGCCCACCCCCCTCCCCACCCCTGAAGTGATTCATTTACAAGATGGCGCATGTTTATTAGAGTTTGATTCTAGAGATTAACTTTGAGAAGTGCATCATGAAGTGCGGCAGGAATAAATACCACAGAAATCCTTTTCCATGTGAGAAGTCATAGGGCTTTCTGCTGTACAAAAAGGAGAGACGGAGGCTTCAAAGTTTGGGCAATGTGGGGGCGGGAAGTGGGAAAACCAAGAAGAGACATTGGGAAGGGCACCCTGGAATATTTTCAAAGAGTATCACTGGAGTTAAATGCCTTTGGTATGAGAAAAGAGATGTTGGAACCCTGCTCAGGTATCAGATGTCACTCAGTACTCATCTGGCAAACTTTTAGCCTTTGCTGATTAAAACTAATCCAGTTGCATGAAGAAAAATATATTGCGTAAGTGTGCCTCTTGTGTGGCTTTATTTTAACCCTTTGCCCCATATCCCAAGACCAGTGACTCTTAGACTGGTTATAGGGTAGAAGGTGATAATGAGAAATGGGGTTCACTTACAAATAAATTTGAGTCAAGACAATGAGTGGAGCAGGCTATTAAGAGTATGGGATTGTAAATGTAAATCTGAAGCCCTTCTGGGCTTTCTGATTGATTTGTCAATTCAAAGGTTTTAGTGGCTGCTGAGTGGGAAGGAAAATTAAAACAAACAACAAACAAACACCTTTTAATTCTCAACTTATGCTTTGTTCTCTTTCCAAGTTGCTTTGTGTGCTTTTCTGTGGCCCAGCCGGCCTGGTTGGATCAACCTTTGCATTTTTGAAGCTTAGGTTCAAGGTTTGCTGCCTGAGGGACTGGAGTTTTGTCATGATCACATGCTTGCATTCCTAACCAGAATAAACTTTCTAGTAAGGAGTATATCTCAGTCCTACCACTTACCAGCTGTGTGACCTTGGAATAATTCTTAACTCAGTTTCCATATCTGTAAAATGGGGATACTGTTGGTACTCATTTTGTAGAGTTGTGAAGATTAAGTGATTAATTCATGGAGAGTGCCAGCAGTATATGGCACATACACAGTATACATACTACAGGCTACTACGTGTGTGCCATCGATGGTACTACTTTTGTTGTTTTATCATTGTTATTATCAAGAGTCTTGGGTAAAGGATGTAGGTATAAAAATGGATAAAATCTGGCCCTGTGACTTCTGAACCAGTGTAAATGATCTGGTCAGCTGGATGTGTGGTGAAAATGGGGAGAGAAGAATGCTGCCCATTTTCTGACTTGGCTGGTCTAACTCATGTTGTGAAGCACTGCAAGAGCAATTTAGCATCTGTCTGCCATTACACTCTCATTCTTGGGGGAGTGTGTACTTCTGCTGATGGGTGGAGGAGGCCTGGATGTGAATGTGTGCCATCATGGAAGTGGTGGTGTAGAGTGCAGGCACCCATGCCTTCACTTTCTGAGACTGTCTGTATCTTCTCCTATAATGACTGTATCTTCTCCTATAATGCCATGTCTTCTCTTTGTAGTCAGACATCAGGCATGGAACAGCTAGCAGAGGGAGATTGTAGATGTTGCATGGCAGAGAATGCCTAGGTGTTCACCAACTCCTTGCCTTTTGCTCCTGGGTACATGGCTAACTACATTTCCCAGCCTCCCTTGCAATTAGTTGCAACCATGTGACAGAGTTTTGTTCAATGGAAGGTGAAAGTAATAATTGCTCCACTTGTAGGAAGGCCTATAAAAGCTCCTAAACAACCCTCTGTAGTTTGTTTCTGTAGTTTGTTTTTTCCCCCAATCTGTTGGCTGCATGCAGAGGTTTCAGCAGATGACTCTGAGGCCCTAAGGGATGGTAGGGCCACCAGATGAAAAGAACCTGGGTTCCTGAATCACCACATGAAAAGCTATCTGCCAACAATTGATTTGATTTCATGTAAGGTAGAAGTAAACTTTTATTGTGAGATTTAGGGATGTTTGTTACAGCAGTTAGCTGACCAAACTAACACAGAGGTACACTGCTGGAGGAAAAAGGGCCAGTTTTCCTGAAAATGCACAGATACCAGTTACTTCAAAGTATTTTGATGTTCCTTCTCCGAATAAAGGAGGTACTAAACTGCAGAGTTTTCTTTTTTGAGAGCTATAGAATTCCTATGTGTGACCAGAAGCCATGTGACAGCTTTCCTTGAGTAAGCAAATGGAAATAAAAACTTGTTAGCAGAGTTCCAGTTTCGAGAGAAATTTCAAAAGAATACCAAAATAATTCATTCTACCTCTCTCCCTTTCTCTCTCTCTCCTCATATATAAATGATATAGGTTGATTTGTGACACGTTTAAAACCTAATTATAACGCAAGTAAAAAATGTGCACAAATCTTGAGTGTACAGCCTCAGTGAATTTTTGCAAACTGAACACAGCTTTAAAACTAGTACCTGGAACAAGATACAGAATAATCATATAGCATGTGCCTTTTCTATATCTAGATTTTTTGTTTACAATTATATTTCATGATCCATTTATGTTGTTGCATGTAGTTGTAGTTCATTTATTTTCACTGCTGTATAGTATTCCTTTGTATGAGTATACCATGGTATGGGCATCTGGATAATTTCCATTTTGAATAATGCTGGTGTGAACATTCTAGTTCCTGTCTTTTGGTGAATGTACCTACACTTTTCTATTGGGTTAAAAACTTCTTTCATTGAACTTTTACAAAACTTTATTCCTCAATAAGACATTTCAAGGCTGTGACAATGACTGTTCTTATTCCTTGCTGTACCTTGACTTTCTGATCTACACCAGGCAAAAGCTTTGATCTGTTTTTCCGCAATGTAAAAGATTATCACTGATGTTTAATGGCAAAGTTCTGGTGCCTAAAATGGTGGAAACCCAATCTAGTTAAAAGGATTCCCCCACCTTTAAAAAAAATTGAAGCATAGTTGTGGGGCCTTTTGATTCACAGACAGTGGCTCTTCACAAAGCCATGTTTCAAATCACTTGCAAACTCCGTGTAATTGGAGTTTGACATCGGAATCTTTACTGGCACTGCTTCAGCTCTTACTCTGTGAGGAGAATCCTCTTGGATTTTCACACTGCATCCTTTCCTTGGGGGAAACAGTGGAGGAGGAAGAGTGATGAGTTTCCTAATCATTTGGCTGGATTAGCCTTAGAGCTATCGGGAGTTGCCTTCTGTAATTGCCCTACCGTCAAGGTTTCATGAAAAATCTAGGCAAGGCAGAACTTCCTGAGGACCAGAGACAAAGAAGTGGGGAGGCCTTCCTATCCATAGCTGCGAGGGTTTATTCTTGTGATTCTGTTGTCAGGGACTTGGATATCTGATCTGAGATGGAGCAATCCCAGCTAGACAGAACTTTAGATTTGAGGGTTTAAAAGACCTCAAGCAAATTCAAAAAGTTTCTTGGCATATGTTCAGTTTCCCTGACTCCCTTGTTGAATTTAAAATACTGGACTCAATGAATGGTACAGCATTCCTGTCCTGCACCCTGAGCCCCACAGGCTCCCTCATTGTTTGGTTTGAAATGACCATGATTGGAGAATTGAGGGGTGAATGTTTTAGTCTCAGCCTTCCCCTTCAACCCTTCAAGCATATCAGGAATATCTGAAACATCTTTGAGGCCAAAGCAGACCGAAGGCTGCCTTGTGTTTTGATTGAACGTTTAGTTCACTTTGGGTGTGAGGTGTGTAACGCCTTTACAGTTAAGTCTAAAAAATGGTTGTGAAAAGCCCCCCGGGGACTTGGCTGCTGAGTGACACACAGCTGGGCCTTTGAAAGTGGGCTTTTATGATAAATTTGAACATGGTTTTAGACTTTACTGTAAGTGCTTCATTTTTTTCCCCTAACTACAGAATAGGTGAGCTGATTTTTCCATGAGGGAATTGCTTTGGAACATTAACTGAGATTTTCTTCAAATACAGAGGTGACTATGTAATTTGCTTGTGCCTTTTAAAAACTGATGGAGGCCTAGTGAGGCAGCTCTGTGAAGTCAGAAGTTAGACAGGTGATGCTTTTCTTCACTTGCCAGGTGTGGGATGCAAATGAGTTTCAGAATAAGGGGCCTTTAAAAATCCAGATTGACTCTGAGGACCTGTGTAACTCTTGCTTCAATCCACTGCTTCTCCCAGGTTGCCTGTCTTTTCTGTAGGCGACAGCTAAGACCATGGCCTACATTTTATCTTTCTTCAGCCCCCTAACTTCTTCCTATAGCCAACCCCACCCCCAGTTTTTGGAAGATCGCTGAATTTTTGCCTTGGATGGCTGAGTGTTATCAACAGGATTCTTCTACACTTGTTGAGGCAGATACCAAACAAATTGACACATAGCCCCCAACGTTTCTTGTGTGAGTGCTTTCTGCTAGTACTATGTCACATTATTTCACAAGCCCCTCAAAATCCTGTGGAAATATTGAAATATTATTTCGGTAGATGAGGAAACGAAGGCTCCACTAGTGGCTTTGAGACCACAGTGTTAAAAAAGTGTATGATCTGGGATTCAAATGTGGTTCTTGCATCTTCAGTTTGGGGCACCTCCTCTGCTCTACCCAGCTTTTCTCTGTCAGCGTACTACTCTTCCTCCCATCACTACCACCTTATGGCCACTAAGATAACATTCTCCCTCCCAGTTTATGATGGAGAAACAGAGGCAAACTAAAAAAAAAAAAGACAGGAGGCCAATGTCCAGGTGCAACTTTGGGCACTAAAAGGGCTTCGATTAGAACATCTGAGCAAAACAGCCCATGAATCAAGAGGTACTTCCGGTGTAGCCAATGCAGGCATATGACTGGGTCATAAGTTAACACATGTACTTGGGTGAGGCCGTGGCTGTATGTCTGGTTCTAATTTGTTGCTTAGTTTTCCCCTAAAATTAATAGGAACATATTGATTGTCTAAAATAAGTCATTTGCTATAGCAGGAGTCATTTTCTATGTCAAGGCCTTTACTACCTAAAGTCAAAACGTTCACCTTGTGGCTATACAAGTTTCTTTTCTGGTTCAGTGGTTACCCTTTTGTATTCTCTAAGGTTGCTTGAAGGCTGGTGTAAGTGAACTGTGGATGACCCCAATTCAGGAACAAATCAACCCAAATTATAATGGATTGCCATTTTGTTCATTTATTCAGATGGGCCAAGATGAAAAAATGATAATGATCAACTTTGGGGTAGGCATAGCGGGAATTTTAGACACTACTGATGGAACTATAAATTGGGATAATTTTTCTGGTAGACAGTTGGCATACATGAAAAGC
Organism: Ateles fusciceps; assembly: GCA_036589455.1. NCBI lineage: Eukaryota > Metazoa > Chordata > Mammalia > Primates > Atelidae > Ateles > Ateles fusciceps. The sequence goes on along the minus strand of JAZHEH010001672.1, from coordinate 148,407 downwards.
CATGTGCCAAAGATTTTATTTCAGAATTTAACCTAATAAAATAATTGCAAAAGTAAATAAAAGAAAATAATATATAAGCACCTCAGTGCTGCTTGCAAGTAAGAAATATTGGAAATATCCTATGATTAACAACAGAAAACTGGCTGAACAAACATTACTGTGCATTGGTATAGCAAACAACATTACTACACATTGGTACACTGAAATACTTTACCACCATTAAAATGATTATACAAATGGATATTTATTACCACAGAAATAAGTTTATGACACCTTCCAAGGTTAAAAGGACTTGTTACCAAATACTATGCATTTTATTGCATGTTTATTAAGAAGATATAAGAATACAGGAAAAAAATGTCTGGAAGGGTATATACCAAATCAGTATTTTAAAAAAATATTTTGACCGTGACCTACTATAAGAAATAGATTTTACATTTGTAAGCCAGTAGACACAGGTAGCTGAAACAATAGTTTATTAACAATACTTATATTTTCTTATGTGGTACGTTCTGACATATTTATTTATTTATTTTCTCTTTTTTACTGTATTATCCTATCCTATCTTTTTCTTACCCTATTCTACTTTATTCTAATTCTATTCCTTTTCTCTTCTCCTTTCTTTTGTTTCATTTTTTAAAATGCTGGTCATGACTTATTAAGTTGATTTTATGATCTCCTGATGAACCACAATCCACAGTTTGAAAAACTGCTCTCAAATGTTAGCAGTAGTTATGTCTAGCAGGTGGTAGATAATTCTGTTTTGTGAGGAGAGAAGATTATTGTGGCTTCTCTGTGTTACTTATATTATTCAAAGACTAATAAAAGTTTGAAAAATTGTATAATAATTCTGTTTATAAGCAAATTGATGCCCACAGCTTTTTAGGAGGATACTGATTGTATAAAGTAAGATGCCTACTCTACTGTACAGTTACTGGGCATTCAGAACATTCTGGGAACTTTAAAGAACATTATGGCAGGAAAAATATATCCATTGAGACACATAGTTTAAATAATAGAACAACAAGAAAAGAAAACATGACTTTACATCTTCAAACTCAAAAGATCATCAAACATATTGCTTTACCCCAGTTATGTTGCATCATGTCTGTGAAATTTATTTCTATTTCTGTTCCAAATTGCATTTTTTTCATGCGCATTCCCCCACCTTAAAAAACAAAGCTACTAAATTCATCAGACTCTTTCTGGCCAGATTATCTTGGCTTACAGTACTGTTGAAGTTAGCCTCCTTTAAAGCTAAAGATAAGTTTAAATGGAAGGTAGTTATTATGAACTTAGATCAGGAAGCAAAAGCTTTAAAGGAGGATGGGAAGAATCCTGGCTTGAGCCAGTATACTTCCCTATGGGCTTCCTGCTTTCAGCACAGAGCTGGAAATCTGCAGAACAACCCCAGGAGCCCCAGCACCGGCATGGCCACAGAACCAACTGGGTGGCATGTTAAGTGAGCTTTCCTTGGGTCTTCTCTGGGAAAACCCTTAATGAACAATCAGGGTGATATGTATGGGTGCTTGGTGATCTTTTGAGTTTGAATGTTTAAGACCATGTTTTATTTTCTTGTTGTTCTATTAAATCTCCGGGCACCATGAGCTAACTGCCCAGGAGGGAGGGTTATCTGCTGGGTTGTGGTTGGGGAGAGACTGTCTGGCATTTTCACGGAAAGAGTATGAAGAGAGATGCTTCCTGCCTTTGAAAGGAATTAGTGGGGTTGCTTTTCAAGGTGTAGTAATTTAGTTACTGTTCTTTCAGACTTTATGCTGAGAGTAACTTGGCAATGCTAAAAATGTAATTTGGAGCCCTGGCCTTCTGCTCATGGAGAAGACTAAATTTGTTCTGCCTTTGAAACATTGTGAATAACCTATCAAAGTTATTCATGTGCTCAATGATTTATTCATTGATTATCCAATAATTATCCATTCATGTGGTTGTTTGCTCATCCATTCATCCATATATCCATCGATCCACCCATCTATCCACCTATTTTTCCAGGCATCCATTTACATGGTATTTTTTGGCTAGATGCTATGTGTTAAGGGATGTGGTAATCACCAGAGTGGGAGAAGGGACTCTATAAGGAGGAAGCTGTCTGTATAGTTGAGTTGTTCACTGTGTGGTGAAGCAGATAGGCAAGTAAGCAAATAATTACCACAAAGAATGGGCAGTGATACAAAAGGGACCAACCTGTCTTGATTCATGCAAAACTACCTCTCCTCTTCAGGTCTACAATCATGAAATGCTAACCTAAGAGAGACCTTAGAAAAGCTGAAGGGGATAGTGTTTTCCAGACTTTATCTCAAGATCCCTGGGGTGCCATCCCAGGGAGCGAAGGTGGGAGTAGGAGAGAGGAATGAGAGGAAAGCTGAGCAGAACTTCTGGAGCTTTCTTCAGAACTAGGACAGATTCCTTTTCATCTATTTCATATATTGAGTGAGGTTCCTTGTAAACTATCATTTGAGGAAAAGGATTGGCTGCTTAATGATAATTGCAAAGCACTTGACCAGTCCACCATCTTTCCTTGTTTCTCTTGTTTAAAAATTGAGACTCAGAAAGGTGCAGTGATTGGCTCAAAGCTGTAAAATCAGTATGTGAACAATCCAGGAATAAGACTTGGTCTTCTAACTTTATGTGGATATTGCCTCTGTATCAGTTAGCTTTTGTGGTGTAACAAATAACCCTAAAAATCAGTGGCTTAAGACAACCACCATTTACTTAGCCCATAATTCTATGAGTTGGCAATTTGGGCTAGACTCAGCTGGGTAGCTCTTCTAGTCTCAGCTGGGCTTGTTCTTGTCTGTGATGAGTTACTGGTCAGCTGGCAAGTCATCTGAGAACTGACTGGTCTAAGGTGGTCCTACATCTCAGGGTTGACTGGGTGTTGGCTAGGGTAATTAGGTTACTGAGTTGATAGCCTCTCTTCTTTAGCAGAATTTCAACAGAGCAGGGAAGCATGCACAGCCTCTTGAGGCCCAGGCTTAAGGCTGGTCAAACAAATTACGAGACCAGTTCACACTTAGGGAGTGAAGAAATAGACTCTACTTCTTGACTGGAGAATTTCAAGGTTTGTGGACACAAGGAGAGGAGAATTGTTGCCTTTTTTGCTATCTGCCACAAGAACACTAAGTTATTGCTATATCTTTTCTTCTTAATTTCGACATTGGAAAAATACATGTTTGCAACTGCTATCTAATTCCAAAGCCATTTTTACAAGGAATCTGAAAGCATGGCTCTTTCTATACACCATGGGGACTCTTATCTATTTGTTTTCTTTCTTTCTTTGGTTTTTTTGAGACAAGATCTTCCTCTGTTGCCCAGGCTGGAGTGCAGTGGTGCGATCTCAGCTCACTGCAACTTCTGCCTCCCAGGTTCAAGTGATTCTCCTGCCTCAGCCTCCTGAGTAGCTGGGATTACAGGTGCATACCACCACGGCTGGCTAATTTTTATATTTTTAGTAGAGACAGGGGTTCAAGGCAAGGCTCGAAACCTTGCCAATCATGTTGGCAAGGCTGGTTTAGAACTCCTGACCTCAAATGATCCACCCGCCTTGGCCTCCCAAATTGCTGGAATTACAGGTGTGAGCCACCGCACCTGACTTGAGTTTTCAAATTGTTTATATTTGAGGCAGGTGATAGTTACTGCTTGTGGTAAGGGACACTGTACCCTAAGAACATTCCTGCTTTACTGCCAGTCAGCCTTTCCATCATCTCTTCCTATGGAAAGGAACCTTCAGCTCTTGATTCTGTTAGATGTCTCTGAGGGATGAATTTATCTGTATCATTTCCACAAACATTTATTGTTGAGTGACTGCTATGTATCATGCACCTCTCTAGATACTGAAGATATAAACAAATCTAAGATGGACCCCTAACTTCAGGTAACTCACAGTCTGGCAGGGAAGGAAGAAAGATATACAGATTGTTACAGTGAAATAAGATGGGGAAGATGGCTGAAAATTGAATTTTTTCAGTGGTCACTATTTTCTTTATAATAAGAAGATGTGGTTGCATGATCACCCAAATGGATGTAGGGATAGCACTGGACAAAATTCAGATCCTTTCATGACAAAAAAGCATAACAAACTAGGAGTAGAAGGGAATTTCCTCAACCTGATAAGGTACATCTATGAAAAATTTACAGCTGATGTCATACTTAATAGTGAAAGATTGAATGCTGTCCCCCTAAGATTGGAAACAGGACAGGTTGTCCATTCTTGCCATTTATATTTAACATTATACTGTAGAGTCTAGCCAGAGAAATTGCAAGAAAAAAGAAACAAAGACATCCAATTGGAAAAGCCGAAGTAAAAGCATCTCTACTCACAGATGCCATAATCTTGTATATAGAAAATCCTAATGAATCCACAAAAATTATTAGAACTAATAAATGAGTTTAGCAAGCTTTTAGGATACAAGATAAATACACAAAAATCAATTGTATTCTATACACTAGCAGTGAACAATCGGAAAAAGAAATCAAGAAAACAATTCTAAGGCCAGGTGCAGTGGCTCACGCCTGTAATCCCAGTACTTTGGGAGGCTGAGGTGGGTGGATCATGAGGTCAGGAGTTCGAGACCAGCCTGGACAAGATGGTGAAACCACATCTCTACTAAAAATACAAAAATTAGCTGGGTATAGTGGTGGGTGCCTATTAATCCCAGCTACTAAGGAGGCTGAGGTAGGAGAATTGTTTGAACCTGGGAGGCGGAGGTTGCAGTGAGCCGAGATCATGCCACTGCACTCTAGCCTGGGTGACAGAGCAAGATTCTGTCTAAAAAAAAAAAAAGAAAAGAAAAGAAAAGAAAAAAGAAAATAATTCTATTTACAATAGCATCAAAACGAATAAGATACTTAGGAATGAATTTAACAAAAGAAGTGCAAGACCCATACACTGAAAAACATCAAAATTCATTGAAAGAACATAAAGAAGATTAAAGACTAAATAAATAGAAAGGCACCTTGTGTTCATGGACACAAGAAGACTTGATGTTTGCAAGATGGCAATACTCCCCAAATCGATATACAGATTCAATGCAATCCATATCAAAATCCCAGCTGACTTTTTTTGCAGAAATTGACAAACTGATCCTAAAATTCATGTGGAAAGGGAAGGAACTCAAAATAGGCAAAAAACAGTCTTGAAATAGAAGGACAGAGTGGGAAAACTCACACTTCCCAGTTTTGAAACTTATTAGAAAGCTACAGTAACCAAGACAGTATGGAGCTGGTATAAGGATGCACATATAGATCAACGGAACAGAGTCAAAAGTCCAGAAATAAGTTTTTACATTTATGATCCATTGATTTTCAATAAGGGTGCCAAGACAATTTAATGGCGGAAAACAATAGTCTTTTCAACAAATGGTGCTGGAACAACTGAATATCCACGTGCAAAAGAATGAAGCTGGGCCGCCTCCTCATATCATCTCAACATTTAACTCAATATCAATCATAAGATTTACATTTAAGAGTTAAAACTATAAAACTCTTATAAGCAAAGTAAGTCTTTATGACCTTGGATTAGGCAATAAATTCTTAGATACGAAACTAAAAGTACAAGTGACAAAAGAAAAAATAAAATGGGACTTCATAGAAATAAAGAACTTTGTCCTTCAAAGGATGCCATAAACAAAGTGAAAAGTCAACCCACAAAATGGGAGAAAGTATTTGCAAGTCATTTACCTGAAAAGGCGCTTTCTATTAGATTTCTAGGGCTGCTGTGACTACTTACCACAAACTGGGGTGGTGTAAGACAACAGAAGTTTATTTTCTCGGTTCATGAGGCTGGAAGTCCAAAATCATGATGTTAACAAGGCCATGCTCTTTCTGAAAGTTTTAGGAAAGAGTCCTTCTTTGCCTGTCTCTTGGCTTCTGATAGTTGTCAGAAATTCTTGGTGTTCCTTGGCTTTTAGACACATGATTACATTCTGTCTCCACCTTTGCATGGTGCTCTCTTCTCGGTGTGTCTTTACACGCCTTATTATAAGGATAACAGTCATTGGAGCTAGGGCTCACCCTAATCCAGTGTGATCTAATCTTAAATTGATTACATCTGCAAAGTGCCTATTTCCAAGTAACCTCACATTCACAAGTACTGGTGATTAGGACTTTAACATATCATTTTGAGGTGCACAATCTAACCCATAACAGGCTTGTATCCAGAGTACATAAAGAATGCATATAACTCAATAACAAAAAGTCAACCTAATTTTTAAATGGGCAAAAGATTTGAGTAGAGATTACTTCAAAGAAGACATAAAAATGGCCATATGGGTATATACCCAAAGGATTATAAATCATTCTATTATAAAGACTCATGCACACGTATGTTTATTGTGGCACTGTTCACAATAGCAAAGACTTGGAACCAACCCATATGCCCATCAATGATAGACTGGATAAAGAAAATGTGGCACATATACACCATGGAATACTTGCAGCCATAAAAAAAGATGAGTTCATGTCCTTTGCAGGGACATGGATGAAACTGGAAACCATCATTCTCAGAAAACTGACACAAGAACGGAAAACCAAACACTGCATGTTCTCACTCATAAGTGAGTGTTGAACAATGAGAACACACACACAAAGGGAGGGGGAACATCACACACTGGGGCCTGGGGGGTGGGGGCTAGGGGAGGAATAGCAGGGGGCGGCAGAATTGGAGAAGGATAGCATTAGGAGAAATACCTAATGTAGACGATGGGGCAATGGATGCAGCGAACCACTACCATGGCACCTGTATACCTATGTAACAAACCTGCATGTTCTGCACATGTACCCCAGAACTTAAGTATAAAAAATAAAAAAATGGCCATAAGCACATGAAAAGATGCTCAACATCACTAGTCACCAAGGCAATGCAAATCAAAACCACAATGAGATACCATTTATACCATTTCATCATACTCATTGGGAGGGATAAAATAAAAAAGGCAGACAATAGCAAGTGTTGGTGAGAAGTGAAGAAATTGGAACCACCATACATTGCTGGTGGGAACAGTCCTGGCAGTTCCTCGAGATGTTAAATGTAGAGTTACCATATGACCCAACAGTTTCACTCCTAAGTATATACTCAAGAGATTTGAAAACATATTATCACACAAAAGCATGTACATTGATGATCATAGCAGCACTATTCATAGTAGGCAAAATGTTGAAATAGCACAGAGGTCCATCAACTGATCAATGGATAAAGAAAATGTGAGATATCCATGCAATAAAACATTGTTTGTCAATAAAATGATGATTAAAGGCAATAGAAGTTATTGATACATGCTACAACATGGATGACCCTTGAAAACATGCTGAGTGAAAGAACACATGTTGCATGATCTCAATGATATGAAATATCCAGAACAGATAAATTTATAGAGAGAGAGTAGATAGGTGGTTGCCTAGGGCTGGGGAAGAAGGGAATGGGAAGTGACTGCTAATGAGTATGGAGTTTCTTTAGGAGCGATGAAAATATTCTAAAATTAGATAGTGGGTAATGGTTTCACAACTCTGTGAATATACCAAAACCATCAAATTACACATTTTAAAGAGTTAATTTTAATAAAGCTGTTAAAAAATAAGATGATGTCCTTCACCAAGAGTAGAGGGTATTAGGGGACTTGAGGAAAATGCTGAAGATTTGAAATTCTCATTCAAAAGAATAGGAGAGAGAGCTGTATTAGTCATGTTAGGCTAGCTACTGTATAAACAGACTCCAACTTTCAGTGGCTGAACACAAGAAAAGTTTATTTCTCTCATACAGTTGTCTGATCTCAGTCAGATGACTATCTTCAATGGCTCTCCTTCAAATGGTGACTCAGGGACCCAGGTTCTTTCCATCTTTTGTCTCTGCTGTCTTTTAGGTCCTTGGTCTTTTAGGTCTTTAGGTCCTTGGCCTCTCCACTCAGTTGCTGGATGGGGAAAGAGAATGGAGGCTTGAACCTGGGAGGGTTTTATGGAACAGGCCTGGAGGTAACTTGCTTTACTTCTACTCACATTCTCTTGGCTAGAATTCAGTCACATGGCCACACATAACTGCAGGAGAGATTGGCACATACAGTCCACTTATGTGTCCAGGAGGAAAAGATAAACAGGTTTGCTGAACAGCTAGCCAGCTTCTGCTACAAGGGCTGACCAAGGACAAAGAGAAGGATTGCAGCCTCCAAGCCCAGCTTGAGGTGGCATATTCTCGTGGCTGAGAGCAGGGCTGGATTGTTTTCTCCCACTGTTCTTAGTGGAACAGTCATAGGTCGAAAGTACTGCTATGGGGCATATTCCTGCTGGTAAGTGTAGCCAAGTCTCCACCAGTAATATCTGCTGATGGAATAAAGACCAGAGCAACCTTGAACACTGACATCTCGCCCGCAGAATGAGAAATGTAGCCATGCTGTCCACACTGTCATTCAAAGGGGAACAGGAGATGAATATGGGAAATAAACTGCTATTTCTTTGCACTTGGACAAGGGTTGAATAAAAATAAGACTGTCCCCTTTTAAGGTTGTGTTTTAAATAGAAATCTGCCCCAGGCCCTTCTTGATCTTTTTCTTCCTGGCTCCCTCTCTCTTAGTGTCCTTCACTCCTGGCCACGTCTGCTCCTTTGTGGGTGAGGGGCCTGAGTTCTCCTCAGGAACCAGATCGTCTGGTGGATCCCTCATATTGAAGCCCCCTCCCCCAATTACCTTTTTCATAAGTTTCCAGGGTTACCTTGACAGGTGCAGCTATTTTAGTGATATTTCTGTAGTGGTTGTGCCTGCCCTTCTAGACAACTGCTGCCTGTCTTTCTGACAGACTGTTTGCTTGTGTCTGGCTGCTAGTGCTATAGTAAAAATCACCTTGCTGCCTTGTCCTTGTTTTCAGAGGCACTTGTCTCTTGGTATAATGCTGGATGTTTAATGAGCATTGTTTATAAGGAGCGTAAGACGGAATAGTATAGCCTCTCACTTTGTGTCCTAATTCCCTGTGGGCTTGCTGCAAAGCATGCTGGGGAGTGAGGCCAGGCTGGCTGGAAGAGGGATATAAATTAGAAAGGGAGGGAGCACTAGGGCCAGAGAGAAGTGATTCTGTTAAGAGTAGGCCCTCAGAAAAGGTGGCCAAAGGTCTAAATAACAATGACCAAGGTGTGCAGTAAGGGGGGTGGGATCCGGGCTGGTGTCAATGTCCAAGAGTCTAAAGCACTATATTGGTTCTGGAAGAGGTTTTCAATTGGTAATTATGTTTGTCTTGTCTTGTTCTCCCCTAAGCCATTCTCTACACTCCTGAAGAATGAAATCTTGCAAGGCACAATTCCTAGTTCACATTCTTCCGTGGCTTCTTACTGCTCTATAATAATATCTAAATGAACTGGTTTTCAAGGCCATATGAGCCTAGTGCCAGCCTCTCTCCAGCCTCGTTTCTCCTTCTGCCTCTCTAGATTCATTGCCATGGCCCCAGTTCTAAGATTCTTCTGTTTTCCTTCTTATACACAAAGCTCTCTAGCACCTTTTGCAGCTCCCTCTGGTCCCAACTTTGATACCACTTTTTCCTGGTAGCTTTCCTGACTAACCCTCTTCATTGAGTTAGTTGCCCATAGCATTCTGTGTCTCTCTCTCCATGGCAATTATCTCGCTCTATTGCAATTACCTCCTTATTTTTGTGCTCCTCTGCTAAACTGGAACTTCGTAGGATCATGGACCATGACTTAGTCCACACTGTACTCCCAACTCTATAGTCAGAATAGGCTAATTTCTGTAATAAAGAATCCAAACATCTCAGTATCTGAAGACAACAGAAGTTTTTTGTTTTATGTCTTACCCATGTGGAATTCAATGTGCCTGTTTCTACACTGCTATTCTGAAATCTAGGTCCCTTTCATATTGTAGTTTTCTTATTTCCTAGGGCTGTCCTCTCTTTTCAAGTCTGCATCTGACAGACAGATGGGAGAAGAGGGAATGGAGAATTGTATAGGAAGGTTTTTAATGGGCTGTGCCTGGAAGTTGGGTACTAAACCTCCAGTCATATTCCACTGGCTGGAACGCAGTCATATGGCTGAGTATTCCTGCAGGGGCTGCTGGAAAATGTCATCTAGCCATGAGCAGGCTTGATGAGCAAGTAGCGGGTCTCTGCACACCACCAATTAGTGCCTGCCTGGAATGTGGTAGGAGCTGAGTGAATATTTGTTGAATGAGTGAACAATGTATTCTGGGTTTCGTCTTGATTCTTAGGTGATTTAGTTTAATCATCAGGAGGGACATGTGATGACTGATCACAGTGGATTTCAGGGCTCTGGATACCTTGGAAACGTTACAGATAATGACAGAGAAGAGTAGTGCTGCCTAGGAGTTCAGCTCCCAGTGAGGTGCTTTCCTTCAAATCTAACAGGGAAAAGAGATTTTAAAAATTAACCTTGAATTTTATTATTTTTTTGGAGATGACAAAGGAGGAGGTAACAGAGAAGAGGAGTGAGGACTGCTTCTTGGATTTTGTAGACTGTGACAGTGCCAGCTTTTTCCACACATGCCTCCTAAGTTGATGGAAGCAGTGTGTGGCATGCCGGTGCGTGCACCCAGCTGCCTGTCATTCCCCTGCCTGAGAGGGAACAGGTGTATGTAGCACACATGATGTGTCCACTCTCTGTTCCACAGTTAGAGCATGCCTGAGGCCATGCTTCCTCAACTGAAACATCCACTCAGGCTTCACCCACAACCCATTCAGAAAAGTGTCCAAAGGTCTAAATAACAATGACCAAGGTGTGCAGTAAGTGGGCGGGGTGTGTCCCCATCCCCATCCCCATCCCCCAGTGCCCAGTATATAACGAGTATTGTTGAGCTACCACAAAACAGTATCCATCTGTCAATGGAAGAGAACTCATTCCCCACGTGGGTAGGCAGAAGCAAGAGAACCACATTGTGAGAGCTACCGCAGACCAACAATTTAGTTTGAAAATTTGCGTCCAAAGACTCAACTGCTGGATGAGCTTGGATATAATAACTCCTTACCTGTGGGTGGTTCTTCAGAATTTTCTAAAGCACTTTCCCCACACCTTATCTTATTTCATCCTGGTAAACAACATGGTGAGGTAAGAAAGCCAAGAGTTATTATGTCAGCCTTACAGATGAGAAAACCGAGGCTCAAAGTAGCTCAGATGACTTTCCTAAGACCACGTGGCTGCTTTCCTCTCCTGCCATTCCCACCCTAAACCCTCTTGTTCAAATTGGCAAAGTATTTTCTTTTCTTTTCTTTTTTTTTTTTAAGATGAGTCTCACTCTGTCACCCAGACTCGAGTGCAGTGGCACAATCTTGGCTCACTGCAACCTCCACCTTCCAGGTTCAGGCAATTCTCCTGCCTCAGCTTCCTGGCTGGCAAAGTATTTTCTCAGAATGTGTCCTCTTAGTTTGCAATCAGTGAGACTGGAACAAATGTCTCATGACTCACCTTACCTCTCAACACTGACCATTCATTTTCCTGTCTAAACAAGCAGGTCTGCAAGAAGCTACCACAAAATTCTCCCTTATGTTTACATCTCTGTGAGCTGTGGATCCATGCCTTCCAGTGTCCCCTCCGATTGTTGGTGGAGAAAACTAAGACAGCTAAAATGTTTCTCACGCTGCAGCACCCCACATCCCAGCTAATTACAGCAGTGTCTAGGTGGGGTTGTGCCATGGGACTCTTTTCATTAAAACGAAACAAAAAAAAAGACCACAGAGCTAGGATGTTTTGATAAATGTCTGTGTGTATGCTTGCTAGGACACACTACTGCTGCATTCCCAGGAATTGTTAACACTGTCTCCCAACTTCAGTCAGACAGAAAGCTGACGTTACCTTGCCATCCTACCTAATTAAAGACGAAGGCTATAGTTTTCCCAGTCTATCATAGTCTGGTCTCTGGATTTTGCCATTGCAGAGGAAGAGAGAGAAGCAAAAGGTTGACTGTGATGTCGGAGGATGCAGCCAGGTCAAAGAGGGTGAGGATGAGTTTCTTACCCCACAGAAACTAACACCAAATTTTTAGCATCAAAATCCTAACAACAGAAAGAAAGTATCCCTGTGGATGAAGGGCGAGGTAATGTCAATTCCCAAACCTTCCATCCTTCCTCCCTCCCTCCCAATGGCTCAGGTATCCTTGAGAAACCTACATCTTCTGGCATCATCTCCCATGCATTGTTTTTGCAGAAGCAGAGCATGACCGACATCTAATAGTATCTATGTTGGTATCTGTCTCAGCAAATCCCTTTCTGTATTAAAAGATTAATGTAGTAAATCCAGAGTTACAGGGAGATTGTGGTGTTTCCTCTTCTGATGTCAGAGTGTTGTTTTTTTAACACTATATTCTGTTTTCCTTTTTCGCCCTCCCTTCTTATCCCTATAAACCGTATTTTGAAGGCCTTCTCCAATTGCTTGATTTTCCTAAGAGTAATAAAAAGCCTAGACAATTTGGATGACATCTGTACCACCTCTTTTAGGGATTATAACCCAATTTTCCTCCAATAGTGAAGTTATGGGTCTTTTATAATCTGGCCTTAGGTCTCTTGAATGAGGCTGACATGAGGATGTAAGGCTTGATCCATAAGATTTTAGGAAAGACTCTGAAAAGCAAGCTCTTTCTGAGGAGTGTTGATGTTTTTTGGAGGGGGAGATTATTTTGCTAGTGTTCAGGTAAGAATTCAAATCTGCTTCTGTTACTATTCATGACAGCTGAATGGTGTGCTTCATTCAGATACTGTGCAGTGATAACTTACTTTGTATTGCATATTATGACATGTGACCATATAACTTTTTATTTGAACCAAGCAATTTACATGGTGGAGCTGAAGATTAGGTTGTTACTGGTTCATTTTTAGTGAGCACTGACTGTTTATAACACACCATCCTGGTCAGACTCTCTCTTGAGGTATCGCAAGGTAAGTCAGCCAGACTGAGATTGACCCAAGAAGATGGGGCAACATTCTGAAGAAAATAGAAAATAGTGCTGTCATGTAGTAAAGAGGCCAGGGAGCATTTGCCTACCCTGCCCCTACCCACCCTGTTATTAGTTGATTCTGCTCATAACATAACAGTATATGTACTTTTTCTTTTTTTATTTTTTTTATTGCATTTTAGGTTTGGGGGTACATGTGAAGAATATGTACTTTTTTTTTTTGGAAGCAGGGTCTCACTCTGTCTCCCAGGCTGGAGTGCAGTGATGCAATCTCTGCTCACTGCAACCTCCGCCTCCTGGACTCAGTCCTTCTACCTCAGCCTTTCTGGTAGCTGGGACTACAGGCATGTGCCACCACACCTGGATAATATTTGTATTTTTTGTAAATATGGGGTTTTGCCATGTTGCCCAGGCTGGTCTTGAACTCCTGGGCTCAAGCGACTCTCCCACCTTGGCCTCCCAAAGTGCTGTGATTACAGGCATGAGCCGCTGCACCTGGCCTGAACAGTATATGCACCTCTATGAAGAATGATCGGATGATCAATAATAATGTATTAACTCCCAGCGTGATGCTAAATAGCACATGATGGGTGCACAGATGTTTGTGGTATTGAAGCAATGTGTTTATTCAATGTGTTTTCCACTAGATTATGAGTTTTTTGGAGTCAGGGCCCATGTGTCCTTTGTTTTTGTTCCCCAGCCCCATCCCCCAGTGTGCAGTATATAACGAGTATTGTTGAGCTCCCACAAAACAGTATCCATCTGTCAAGGATTGTTCAAATCCCTCCTTCTAACTCGTTCTCCCTCCTCCCTTAGGATAAGCTCTTTTCTTTATTCTAGTGTCTCAGTCCTGAGATAATTTTTTTTCCAAGTAATTAACAGTTCATGTCATTGTACGTCCATTTGACTAGTCCCAGTGTGTATTAGTCTTCTAGGGCTGCCATAGCAAAATACCATAGATTAGGCAATTTAAACAACAGAAATTAATTCCTCATGGTTCTGGAGGCTGAGAAGTCCAAGATCAAGGTGATGGCCAATTCAGTTTCTGGTGAGGGTCCTTTTCTTGTTGTGTAGATGACTGCCTTCTTGCTGCACCCTCACATTTTACAGAGAGACAAAGAGAAACCGACAGAGAGAGGAGAGAGAGAGAGAGAAGCGCAAGGGAGCATGCAGGCTCCCCCGGTGTCTATTCTAATAAAGACAGTAATTCAACTGGATCAGGGCTCCACCCTCATGAACTTGTTTAACGTTAATCACTTCCTTAGAGCCCCCTCCCTCTCCAAATACAGCCCCACTGGGGGTTAGGACTTCAGCAAATGAATTTTGGAGGGATGCAACAATTAGTTTGTATGACAAAGGTACTTGTTGCTCACTGTAACATCTGCTGTTTCCTGATCAAGACAAAGGTGATGAAAAGTAAACATGGTATTAGACTATTCATGTTAAAAAGCATAGTACCGAGTGTGAAGCATCATAAATGAGTCAAGCAGGAGCACTTAATGAAAATCTATGGTCAATCGAACATAGGTTTACCGTGCCCTTGTCTTTTCCTCCCATTATTATTATTATTATTATTTGAATTACTCTTCCATGGGGATTCTTCTAAGCTTGTCAGTTACAGACAGATGCTCTTGTTTTGGAGACAGAGCAGCAGTTGTAAAAAGGGGAAACTGGAAGGTCAGGATAAGCTGGATTATGCCATGGCAGTAAACATCTCCCAAATCCCAATAGCTCTATATAACAAATGTTTCTCCCCTACAGTACATGCCTAAGGGGTGTCAATGGGTGTACCTGTTAGTTGCAATTGTTCTTGGATCCAGACTGATGGAGGCTTCATTTTGACACATGTGTCACAAAGGAGAATATAGTAAATTGTATACTGGCTCCTAAAGTTTTCACCTAGAAGTACCACATACCACTTTTGCTCATCCTTCATTGGCTAAAGCAAGTCACTTGGCCACATTCAACTTCAAAGAAGTAGGTGAAACAATCTTACTCAGAAGGAGGAAAGCTAAAGCTTTCCTTTGGCAAACAGCACTGATTATTACTATAATGGGGTAATAATGAGGCCTAGGTAAACAGGGTACGACTTGAGCAAAACTTGTGGAGCAAATGAGAAGTTTTATGTATTGATGCTTGTTTAGAAAACTTCTGCTTCCAAAACAGCTCTACCATCCAGGATTTCTTGCCTAGCCAGTATTTCTGCGCCTAGAGTGAGATTCAAGAGAATGAAACGTTTTTTACTGAGATCCTGAGAGTTGCCTTTCAAGTGTCCATACAGTATAAATAACAATAGCCTCAAAGAAACAATTAAAGGCTCTCCGGGTGGCTTATCTCAGATCCACTGATAAATGAAAACCCCCAAACATGCCAGAACAGTAAAAAAATGGCTGTGTCTGAGGGTGGTCTCCTTGTCATGATAAAGCTTTCTCCTCATCCTTCCTGAAAGTGATACCAGCTTCATGTTAGCAACAGTATCGCTGTCTGGAAAGGGGCTGGCTGAATCTAGTGGGATTACTTTGAGTTGCATAAACACAGATTGAATTAAGCATGGTGAGTTGATGATGGGGAGTGTAGAAAGAGTCAGGACCTTCCGTTGAGATAATAACTAGTTCATTATCTGCCCAGATAAAGGTCGTACAGGCTTTTAGCAACAGCATGGAAAGGAAGTCAGATTGACCTTTCTGACGGCAACTCTGCTTCGTTTTTTTTTTTTTTTTTTTTTTAGCAGCCCTTAGAATACCAGTAAGTAAAGAAATCCGTGTCTCCTCCTGACACCTTTCCTTTCCCTTTCCTGGCCTTCCCAAAACACCGGCCTTCATTTCCATTGGTTTTGAAATGGCTGCCTTTGTTTAAATTACTTAGAATAGAACGTTCCTGGAAAACTCTCACATAAGCCCATGAGCAGATGTTAGTATCTTATACGCCTCCAATTTTATATGCTGTATCACACCTCTTCCTTGCTCCAAAATTTTGCCTTTGCATCAAAAAAGGCAAACATCCTATCACTTAGTCAAAGGAAACTTCTGCTTCTTGGGCTGTATCTTCCAATTTTCCTAAAAGAGCTCATTATGAATCATTTGGAAGGAGCCAGCATACCATATTGTCTTTGTGTGAAACTTAGAAAGCAGTGTGGTGTGGGTGGAGATATGTCCAACTATAAACAGAAATTATAGTCACAAGTGGCTTTCAAGACATTAAGGATATTTTGGAGTCCTACATTAATCAATGGCAAGTTAATCTTTTCCCAAGAGGTGGCGATTTTGGCTAAGTATCATAAAAGGGTTATCCCAAAGTTTTCAATGAGATTTCAAGTGAATGACCATCCCTTGTTTATTTTTCATAATCATTTTAATATGCCAAGTATGTTCCATAATGGGTTGGCAAATTTATTTTCTTTCTGCTACCTTAGAAATCTTGTCAATAAAATGAAGACTAGTAATATGGATTTCTTCTGTAGCTATCATTTTTCTTTGTAAGGGGGAGTTAAGATGTGTACTTCAGTAAGAGGAATGGGCTGTGTTGAATGCCAGATCATAATGAGGCCTCCTGGTGCCAATAAATTACATTTGCTCTAGGTTGACTAGCCATGGAATGAGGTCATGTATCCTTGATCCAAATCATGAATGTGACAGCCTGCATCTACATACAGTATAACCCAATCATTGCTACGGTACTATACTTCATCACAGTCTGTGTCACCTTCAGGGCATGGGTTTGACAGAAGATGACAGTAGTGACGCATATTATGCTCAGTCCTTAGCCTCAAATAGCAAAAGGCCTTACATTTAGATTTCTTTAAAAGAAGGCAATTTTATATCACCTACAGATAATTAACAGGCTCTGTGTGAAAAATGAAATTAGAAATATTGAACTTAGAAATAGAGGAAAAAATGAAATATTCCTTGAAATATATCCAGGTAGTGTAGAATAACCCATGACCATATTCTGTAAGATTTTCCTTTTCCTGTCTCCCTACCTTATGTTTATATTTGCCCCAAATGCACTTTTAATCACAACTTTTTCTCCATGAGAAATAAGAACAAGTAATTTTTTTTGAAATAAGATAATCTGTTTTGTAAGGCATAAGTGGTTGTTATACCCAGGAAAGATGTATTTCACAATGGTACCAGAATTATGTGTCGTTTCATACTTTTGGTAACAGGAGATTTCAGATGAATGTTGAGCTGCCCCTGATTATTTATATAGCTCCCTGAAGTGTGCAGTGACATAGAATGAAGTGATAATGAATGATGGTAAATGTCATTGTGGTGTTAAGTATATCTGTTCATATGAAATAGTGAGAAAAATCTTGTGCATATATGAAGCTCTTGAAATACGGATGAGTAACATTTGTGTACCTCAATTTCAATGATATTTATATACTTAAAGAATGTATTCCTTTATAATACATATTATATATTAAGATAATGTATATGTATTCTATCATCGTATCAAGAACATAGCTCAAAAATGTTTTCAAAGAAATTGAGATGGGAAACAAGCATTGGTGGGTGCGGTGGCTCATGCCTGTAATCTCAGCACTTTGGGAGGCCAAGGCAGGCAGATCGCTTGAACCCAGGAGTTCAAGACCAGCCTAGGCAACATGGCAAAACCCCGTCTCTACTAAAAATTAAAAAAAAAAAAAAAAATCAGCCGAGTGTGGTGGCATGCGCCTGTAGTCCCAGCTAGTTAGGAGGCTGGGGTGGGAGAATCACCTGAGTCCAGGAAGTCAAGGCTGCAGAGAGTGAGCTGTGATCGCATCACTGCACTCCAGCCTGGGCAATGGAGTGAGACCTTGTCTTAAAAAGAAAGATGGAGAGAGGGAGAGAGGGAGAGAGAGAGGGAGAGAGAGAGGGAGGGAGGGGGGGGGGGGGGGAGAGAGAGAGAGAGAGAGAGAGAGAGAGGTAGCAATTATGCTAAGTCTTAAAAGTTCCTTTTAACTGAATGCTTAGTGTGTCCTGGTAATTAACATCACTTTCCAATAATCTGAAAAAAAAAGTCTAGTGCTTGTTGACTCAAACTTGAACAATGTTTGCATGCTGACTTATGTGTGAGTCAGAAGGTATCCATTATCTTAATCAAAGATTCACAATTTTTTTTTTTCTGTAAAGATCCAGAGAGTAAATATTTTGAGCGCTGCAGATCACGAAGTCTCTGTCACAACTTTTCAGCTTTATCACTGAGTGCAAAAACAGCCATAGACAATACGTAAATGATTGAGCATGGCTGTGTTTCAATAAAAGTTTACACAAAAACAGGTGGTGGGTCAATTTGGCTTGTGGGCGGACGTTGTCAGCCTCTGATCTTAACTATGAAGATTTTAAACTATAGCCTAATTGAAAAACTATTTCTACATGACACCTAGTTGAATATGTGACTACCTATGTATTTAGTGCTTGTGTGTGCATGCACACACACACACACACACACACACACACAAGAATGTTTATATGCCTTTTTGTGATCAGTTTGGAAAAACTCCTCTACATGTAATTTTGTCTTACAGTCAATAAATATGTTCCATTTTCTAAACAAATACCCTGATTCTCTCTGGGACTGTGGCTACCTTATCCAACTACCTTATCCTACAAAGTTTATGCAGTCTTGTCACTGTTGTCATTTCTCCTCTCAGGTTCATTGCATCATGATCATATGAGTTGCTTAATTATTACTCTTTAGCAGTGATGATGCTATTCACATGGACTTTTTTTTTTTTTAATGTGGGCTGTGCAAGTTGCTTTTGTTATGAGTCATTCTCTCTTGATGTCATTAGATGTTTTAAACTAGGCATTAACTGAAATGAAACCACAAGTTTGGTTAGATTGATTAATCTTTTCAGAGTCTATTCAAAATACTTTTCTTTCTTCCCAGAAAAAAAAAGCTATAGTTATTTGCCCATAAATGGGAGAGAATCATGCTTTTCCAAAGGCGAAGACAGTTTGTTTTGAAAACTGGATTTATTGGGATGATAAATCTGCCTTGTACTATCTGCTCACCTGTTGTCCTCGGGGGAGCTATCACTCTATTACTCTTTTTACACTGGAAATGTTGAAATGATAGACAGTTTCAAAAGTTGCACCCAAGGAAAAAGCAGATAAGCATAGAAAAAACTTACTCTTCTACTCTGCATATGCTTTGAACCAGCATCCCGGGGCACTTACAAGAGGAAGGCAATCAGACAGAGCTTTGGCCTTTTGTAACAATATCCTGCCTTGCATTTGGGAAGCTCTGTGTTATAAAGAATCAGGCTGAAGTTCTTAACTTCTAAACTCTCAGCTTTAATTTTTTTTTTTTGCAAAGAAATAACTGATCTTTCCACATCTAAACTGCAGGTGCAGAAAAGCACACAAAATGACACTGTCCCATGGTCCAGGCTACTTCTTCTGGACATTTGATCTGCCAGGTCAGCTTTCCAGGAGGACTGGCCCAGACAGTATCAAGATGAGAATTTTTTCCCTTACTGCTTTCTGTGCAGTTGGTTGCAGCATCTCTGCAAAACCACTGACATCTTCTTAACCTTAGTTTACTTTTCTGTGAAATGAGTGAATCCCAGTACAAGGCAGCAGCAAGCAAAGGTGTAAAGAATCACCTGAGGCAGGAAGGCCAGAAATGAATTCCAGTGGCTTGAGGTACACTTGTGCATTCAGAAATTCCATCAGCATGTTTGGTCATGAATGTTAGTGTGACGTTTCAGTCATTTAAATCCTTGACGGCCATGTACTTTTATGTGAAATTTACTTTTAAAAATTTGTGGGCTTTCCAGGTTTTCATTTCATAATGTCTCCCCCCCACCCCACCCCCATTGAAACAATTAAGTAATATGTTTTAGAGAAGGCCTCTTCTTAGCTTGGGCCTGTTTTCTCTACCTGGCAGTAGATTTAAGATGTTACTAGCAGTTCGCTCATTAGCAGTGACAAGGAAATGGCACCCTGAGATGCTTTCCTGCGAGGTTTCCCCTGCACTGGGACCTGGGGAGGTGAGCCACTAGGTGGCTGAAACCCTGGGAGTTTTAGCATGAGGGCAAAGGAGAACAAGAATTTTCCTAGCCTATGATGTTTTCAAGTAGCCACTCTGAAAATGATGAATTGGATGAATTCATTTTAGGATAGGCAACACAGAGAGAAAGACAGACTTTTCCCCCACTCCCTCGCCCCCTTCCACAGAAGCAGAGGAAAGAAAGATGGGAGGCAGAGCAGCAAGGGTTCAAGAATGGAGAACAGAAAGGCAGAAGAGAAAATGGTGAGGCTGCAAGTTCTCTGTTGCCCTTGGCAACACTGCACGGGGGTGGTGGTTGGCTTGCATCTGAGTACTGGGTCTGCCCTGCCCTGCCCTGGGAGGTCCTGGGATATCACATAGGGGTGGAGACCTCGCTGGGGACAGCTGAGCAGATGACAAGACTGCACCAAGAACAAGCAAATGTTCTCTGCCGGGGACACTGGCTCTATGTGGCTCCTTCCCTGGGACACGATATAGCCCACATGTGGCTCCTCTAGATATTTTTTTTCCCTAAGTGCATTGATCTATCAGAGTAAAAACTAGCCAAAAATAAGAATGGGGAATGAATCAAGTCTATCCTCTGGACTCCTCTTTCCTCTGCCTTCCTGAGTCTCCATGGTATCAGATGGCCTGTTGCAAACATTTACTTCTGATTGAGTGCCCCGATTTCTTTAGTCTCTTATCTTCTCCCCTTCCCTCCCTCAGTTCCTTACCCCTTTTCCCCTCTGCCCTCATCTCCCCACAGCTTTGGTAAGAAAGAGCCAGCCTTGAATTCAAGCATAATTGCCCAGCAGGGGGGACTTCCTTGAAAAAACCTCAAATTTTTGGGCTGTAACAGTGGAAATCTGTTTGAACCCTTGAACTTCCTTTATTGTTGAAATGACCACCTACAGAAACATGCTGGGGGAAGTAGCAGAAGCACAGTGGTCCCTTTTATGGGAAAAACAGTAGCTGGAATTATTTCACTTTTGCAAGAGATTCTGTAATGAGGAGGCATTTCTGAAGGGAGAGTATGGCACAAACATTCCACAAGTTGGAGATGTCTGGGCTGCGATCAGGATATTGTAATAATCGATGTTTCTGAGCTTAGAAACAGAGTCTTCATTCTTTTTTATCACAAGCATAAAAGCTGGTAACTATAGCATTCTGTCTACTTTTGTTGCCATTTGCATGGGCTCGTTCTGGGTACTGGAGATTTTCAGACGCACAAGCAGCGATAGAAAGGGGATGAACAAGTATTTGCCTATTAGGAAGTAAAATTGGCATGCTATGATTGCTCTGTATTTTCCAACTAACAAACTGCGTGGACTCTTTCCTCGGTTCACTCAGACACCGGGATATCTTCCATTTATGGATGCCCTGTTCACTTAGTGTGCCAGAGAGGGCTTATGCGTGGGTGGACATACACTGAGAAATCTGAGAAGTCGTTGCTTTCGGTCTCTCTCTCACCCTCATCCTCTCTCCACCCTACCCCCAATGTTTTCGTCTTAAAACCAAAAATCATAGTATGCCATTTTTCTGCTTAAGAAACACCTATAACCCTTACCTATAAAAGATAAAGTTCAAACTTTTTAGCAAGGCATAGATCTGAAATCCAGTCCACTTTTCCCAACTCATCCCTTTACGCTTCTCTGCTTCCCCTGGACTCCAGCACATGTGATGTGCAGGTCTCTAGACCTGCCATGTTTATTTCACTCCATTACATGTGCTGTTGTCTCCTGCTGCTTAAAATAACCTTTCTTCTCTTTTCACTGCAAACAACTCCTACTCAGACTTCCAAGCAGAAGTGAAATATAACTTCCTCTGTGATGTCTTCCCTAACTTCATCTGCTCACTCCATCCACTTTACTGCTAAAATGTTTTCATATTTACAGATATTTCTCTTAACAGTACTTACTGCATGGACTGTAATCAAATGTTATATGCCTGTTGCAGTCTGCTGCAAGCCTGGTGAGGGCGGAGGGTGGGGGCATATTGTATTCTATTTTGGATTCTTAGGGTTCAGCATAGTACCTGGCATCTAGTGAGTGTCAGTAAATATGTTCTGAATGAGTGGTTGGGATCCATTAGGAAAATGCAGGTGTGTGTGTGTGTGTGTGTGTGTGTGTGTGTGTGTGTGTTTGAGAGAGGAGAGAGAACAAACTAGGGAGTGCATTGAGTTGGAAGGCAGTTATCGTGATTGGTGTAAATTGTTATCTAGTTACAAAAGAGTCATAGTTTTCTTTCAATGAACCTTGAAAAGGGGGGATTTTCTCTTCAAGAAATAGAAAGATAATTACATTCACCCTCTTTATCACCCTTCTGGACAAATGCTTCAATATTGTTATATGATGACACAATGCTTCTGTATTTGTGGGTCTGTGTGAATGTAAGAGAACAAGAATACACACACACACACACGGAGTCTGACTTTCAAAGACACAAAAACTAAGATTTTTTTTTAATTGAAGTATTACATACCAGGGTCAGCAAACTTTTTCTGGGAAGGACCAGATAGTAAATATTTTAGGCTTTCTAGGACATTTAGTCTTTGTCACAATCTTCCATGTTCTTCACATGTACCCCCAAACCTAAAATGCAATAAATAAATAAATAAAATAAGTCTGCTGTGGTAAAGAAAAATCAGCCATCGACAATATGTAATTTACAAGAACATATTTTGCTTAAAAAGTTTTTAAAATTAACACACAAACTCTCTACATTTAAATAGTGAACATTCAGTAATGATTTTATCTTAAAAATGATTCTTTTCCTGCAACCTTTTGGAATTATATAAGCCGTGTCAGGGTACATAGGTAGCACAGCAGGAACAAATGCACTAAGACTGGGTGATCGATCAGAACCACTTTGGTTTCATGTCATCATGTCAACCACAAAACTTGTGATGAAACTCTTCCACCTGCCACAGGTAAAACAAAATGCAATATAAAATCCAAGGTTTTAGTAATAATTTTACTAACTTGTGGCCGTCAGGGTCCATTTTGTCAATTACAGTGATTAATCATTGGCTTATCTGAGAAAGAAATTTTTCCTGCATTACTTTTCCTTATTGGCATTGTGTTAATCAGACCAATCCTAATTGGGCATTAAAAACATGTTCATAGAAGTTACAGTGTGGTCAAGATATCTGTATATTTTGCAGAATGTTCCGTGAACCGTCTAGTGACTTACATTTGGATGAGGAGTAAAGAGACCACGGATTTTATGTGTTAATGTCGTGCCTTTGGTTGATTTTGCTATTTTCCATTTTGTCAGTGATGGCCTTCATTTGCAGCCACATTTGTAGATGCCTCATTTTAAGCAACTCAGGTCAGTATTATGCTTGACACCTGAGAGCATGTTCATGAAAGAAATTCAAAAATTGCAAAGTCATGGAAAAGCATAGGCTTCATTTTTATTATTTATCGTGAGGCTGCTCAAATCTCGTCTTAAGCATGAAGCCTGATATTTTCTCTGCAGAATATTTGGAAGGTTGCCGTCCTTGTCCATCAAGGACTGTTTTCAACAGGCCAAGAAGCAAGACATTAATGCAAAAGAGAAGGTAAATAATGGGCTAGATTGTCAATGTGTGTGTGAATGAATCCCTTAATATGAGAGAGCAAGATGGTGCATTCAGAGACTCCTTCATTCTCTGAATGTTGGAGATGTTTTATTATTGCTCATTTAAAAATAGGCTAGAAGTATAAAGATAACCTCTTCATCATCCTGAAATGGGCTGGCCCCTCTGGGTAATTTCTCCCTATGTTCCTGGGAGAAATTTCACAACTTACAGTTTCTTTAGCTGGGCCTACTTGGAGAATGTCCCCAGAGGTTTCAAATCTACTCTGTCAAAACAGGGTAGTTTCTTTCTCTTCACTCTTGGCTGCCTTCAATCCAATGCCAAGGAGGCCAGAAATTTCCTCAACTTCTTCCAGGTTCAGACTAACTTTACAGAGAAGATAAATCTCTATTATCTGAGGATTTGTGCATCCTCAAATCTCTATGTGGCATCAGAGCCTATGATAAGTTTTTTTGCAAAGACCTTATCCAACGGTCCTCTCAGTGCATTTTCACAAGGCTTCTCTTTGTGATGATGTTTATACAGCCCATTTGATTTGGAAGTGAAGGAAGAGGAGAAATGTCTTTACACTAAGGGCAAGACAGAGAGTCAAAGAATGAATAAGGAAAACTAAGAGGAGGAGGAAAAGAAGAAGGAAAAGAAAGAGCAACTCTAACAGCAAAGAGCAAGTACAGGAGAATATCGATGTCAGGCTGGAGACTGATAAATGTAAGTTTCACAGCTAAGGCTCTCAGAGCAGAGACCACTCCTTCCCTCTCTTGTATATGTATTTGTGGATAGGACCAAAAGAAATGGGATTATTCTGCTGTAAATATTCTTGTTGCAGTTTTATCTTTCTGTCTTTATGGTTTAATATATATCCTTTCCTTTTATTAAATGCATCGTAAAATAAGCAAGCTTTGCTTTAGAGTTTCATAAAACAGAGTTTTCCCTTTTTAGTATGGAGCCTGGAAATCTGAAAGACATGGTACTGCTTATGGGCAGATCATTTGTTTAAAATTTGTTTAAAAATGGCCTGCCATCAGCACCAGGAACACTTTTAAATTGGGTTCTGAGCCATTATCTTTGGTTTGCACTAAAATCTCAATTGAAACATTTTTCTTTTTCAAGTGGACCTTCTGAATCTGGACATAAACTTCCACCATCTAGTGTGTTTCTCAGAATAGGAACATTTAAAGAAAGCTTTTGGGTGACTGCTATTTCTAGATTGAAATGAGAGCAAAAATGTAAACAAAATGCACACATAGACAACATGAAAAAAAAATTGTTGCCTTTAATGCTGTGGGAAGCCTGGGTGGTATTTGCCCTGAGTTGTATGAATTTATATAATGTTGCTTGAACTTGGTCTGCTGCTTTAAGAACCATATATGTTAAAAAATAAAAAAATAAATAAAAGAACCATATATGTGCCCATGTGTGCATATATATGATAGAAATAGATAATATTTCTAGATGTATAAGTAATAATGGCCTAGAAGTTCTAGAAAGTGAGAATCCACTAGTCATGGCCATGAATCACCCACCTCAAGGCTCTGCTGACAACCAACTGTTTCCTGATATCACTTTAAAAGGTAAGACATATAACTTCTTTTCTAGAAAGTCATAGTTTTGAATTATTAAAGTGCCTTGCTTATAAATACTTTTGGAATAAGTAATTCTGTCTTTCCTAATATTTCTAGATGTTGAGAGCAAATTCACATTTACTGTATGTGTGTCCCTCATGGATTTTTTGACTTCCATTGTATTAGCCTTGACTTTCTTCAGCAAATCTGGTGGTTGAATGGTGGTTGTAGATTTCTTTTAATTCTCTGTGCCATAGTATTCTACCTCAGTATGCAATCTGTTGATTCCTTCCCCTTTCTAAAATGAGTTTATATTTATATATATATTTTTTTGAGACGGAGTCTTGCTCTGTCACCCAAGCTGGAGTGCAGTGACATGATCTTGGCTCACTGCAACCTCTGCTTTCCGGGTTCAAGCGATTCTTCTGCCTCAGCCTCCTGAGTAGCTGGAATTACAGGTGTGTGCCACCACGGCCTGGCTAATTTTTGTATTTTTAGTAGAGACGGGGTTTCACCATGTTGACCAAGTTGGTCTCAAACTCCTGACCTTGTGATCCACCCACCTCGGCCTCCCAAACTGCTGAGATTACAGGCATGAGCCACCACACTCGGCCTATATTTTAATTTCTAAAATTATTATTAACCAGATAATAAATATTAACTGAGTACCGACTATGAACCTGACTCTGAGAAATGTTACAATGAGATAGCTAATGAAAACAATTTAAGAAGCTAAAAAATAACTTGCCAAAGTAATACTTTATTTGCTAATGCTTTGTTCCTTCATCCATTCACCCATTAACCTGGCTTCCAT
This sequence comes from Ateles fusciceps, assembly GCA_036589455.1. Lineage (NCBI taxonomy): Eukaryota > Metazoa > Chordata > Mammalia > Primates > Atelidae > Ateles > Ateles fusciceps. The sequence continues at coordinate 122,571 of JAZHEH010001672.1, read as the reverse complement.
CTTCTTATCCCCCATCTGCTCATCCATCCACCAATGCACTCATCAAAGCATCCATTCATTAATTTATTCACTCATCCATTTATTCACACACTCATCCACCTATCCACTCCTCTATGAATCCACTCATCAGTTCATTCTTCCCATTCACCCACTTACTTAGCTATTAATGTACCCATCCACCCATCTATTCATCCACTCATCCATTCTTACGCTCACCCATGTACTCATTCACCCATCCAGCAGTCCACCCATCCATCAGCCACCCATCCACCCTTCCACCCATTCACTTGTTCATTCATTCATCCATCTATCATTCACCAGACAGATGCTGAAGGCCTTTGATAGTCTTGCACTTATCTGGGCATATTAAATATAAAATGGGCAAAGTAGTTCCTGTCCTCTTAAAGCTCAAAATCCAAGCAAGGAGACAGACCACATAAAAATTATTTGTAAATATTTTCAACTTCCTGATAGAAAAGCAAGCTTCAACCTCATAATGGCCTAATCTCAGTAAATGTGTATTGGCATTCTTTAATAGTTATTATCTTTTTTTAAAAAAATGCTAATTTCTCCTTTGGCAACTGAATATTGTTTTCCTGCATTCGTCTAACTTCTTACTTACAGTTATAGCATTTTTATAATGATCTATAATGGTATGCTAAAATGAAAATAAGAAATACAGACACATGTGTTACATGGAGGGGACTACTAAAATGTAGGAATTCATTTGGGGGACAGATGAGCATTGTACTTGCTGTCTCTTTTTTTTTTCAGTAGCAGGAAACTAATGATTTTTTTGATTCTTGGGAGGGAGAGAGCAGGGGGTGGTTTCTTAATTATGAAGTGCAATTGTTTAGATTTTTAAGTAGCATTATTCCTATTATGAGCTGCCCCAGGCAGACACATCAAAGGCAGCTCTCGGGGGTGTGTGTGTGTGTGTGTGTGTGTGTGTGCATGTGCTTGTGTGCGTGCATGTGTGTACATGCCAGCCTGGATTGTGGAGACAGACCTGGTCTCTCAGACCTGGATTTAATTTCATTGCTTGAAGGAGAAATAAGTTAGTGTGTTCTTTCTGACTGAGAGTCATTTTTTCCTGCCTTGTTTTCTAGCTATAAAGTCTGTATTTGCATTTTAATTAAGAAAGAAGATAACTGTTGGAAATGAAATTTGGATGAAAGCTGTGAATATTTACCATTTGAAAGAGTAGTGTTAAGTCTACCTGTTGAAAACCATGGTTTTAAACTTTGTACTGTGGCTGATTTTTTCTTTTTTTGGACTTTTTATTTTTAATTAATGTTTTCATTTTCAAAAAATGAGATATAACTGACATACAGTAATGTGAACAAATCTTAAGTGTATGGCTTGATAAATTTTTATGTGTGTACACATCCATGTGACTACCAATCAGATAAAGATATAGAACATTTCCAGTGATTCAGAAAGTTCCTTCATGCACCTTTTTCAGTCCATACTCATATCTCAGTTTCCACAACAGTAACTACTATTCTGACCTCTGTTATCATAGATTCATTTTGTTTGTTTTGAACTTCATATAAATGGAATCATATAATTATAATATGTATCTTTTGTGTTGGCTTCTTTTGATCAATATTATGCCTATGAGATTTCTAAAATAAATAAACCATATGCTTTTATTCACAGACTGGGGTAACAAAACTATCAGGATTCTACTTAGGTTCTAAAAAAAAGTGGAATTGCTAATTGGGTTTGTCTGACTTTGTTTTGGCAACAGGAATTGGTCCCAATGATAGGACAGCTAATGATTCAGTCCATCAATCTATAGGTTTTTATTGAAAATCCTCTATATGCTTAGCATGTATCTCATCTTGATGGTTCTTTTCAAATCCAGGATTTCTCACCCTCAGCACTATTGACATTTGGGGCTGGATCATTCTTTGCTGTGGAGCTGTCTGTGCACTGTAGGATGTTTAGCCACTTCCTTGGTCTCCACTCACTGGGTACCAGTGGCATCTGCTCCTCTTTGTCCAGTTATGACACCAAAATTGTTTTCAGATATTGCCAGTATCCCTGGTGAGGCAGAATTACCCTCAATTGAGAGTCACTGTTGTAAACCTGCTGCCACTGCTTTCTATATTTTAGTTCACAAACTTTGTCGGGTATTTTCTGATAAGAAGAACCTATGAGACACTTTGGAAGAGTAGGGAAGGTGGGCTCCAAGTTCTTTATTTATTATGTACTTGGTTGAGTGAAGCACAGAGATTTGTAGGGGTGGGTAATATTATGAAAAAAGGTAGAAATTGGTAAGCTTTGATGATAGCTACTGACAGGGTGAATGGGTCAAACTTCAAAGTGGCAATTCTGAAGAATGTGCTAGCAGTCTGAACCTCCAAGTGATTTTTAGATCTTTTGAAAATCCAAGAAATTCTAAGACCACTGCAATTTGGAACTATGCCTTGAGTAATAGGCCTGGGGAAGACATAAAATTCCTACGCTGCATTTAATTAGGAGGTTTTGATCAGGGCTTCAACTGGCCTTTGCAGCTGGGGTTTGATCAACAGAAAGTCCTGTCTCAAAATATGAGAAAACTTGAATAATAAAAGCATTGTGCCAATGGCTTTTCATGTATTTGTTTAGAACCTGCCTTGGTTCCAGGAAGGATTTAAGGTGGATTCCTATCATTGCATGCGCTGTCTTCAGCAATGGTTTAAAATATCAACCAGGGTGAAGATATGAGAGAGGAGCATCAAATCATTGCTCAGAAGAAGACTTGAGCAGGCATCTCCTCCTCCTCCATCTAAGCTTCAAAAGGGACCTCCCCTAACCAGACAGTCCAGTGAGATAATGAATTAATTAGAGACTTGGAAGGGTTAGCATGAGAGCCTTGTCTGTCTTGCCTCTGGCTCTCTGTCTGCTCGGCTACATCCTGGTTAGGAGCTTTTGGCAGTCCTCAGGTTGGGGATGAGATACCTTGGCAGGCTTGAGTGGGCATCAAAGACACCAGGAAGGATCCCAGCCCAATTTCTGGCAATTCTATCTGTCACTGGGTTTTATGCTTGTGTTCAAAATATTCCATTTCTCCATCTGTAAAATGGGAGATAATCCTTCCTCACCTTGCAGGGATGTTGGGAGGATTAATTAGCTAGTGTTCCTCAAGTACTTTGAAGATGAAAAGGCTCGTGGAAGTGTTAAGTATTAAGGCAAAGCAGTGAGTGTCTGCTGGAAGTGCTCTTCCTTTCCTCATCCTTTTGTCAGAGTTGTGTTTCTCTTGCCTTTCTGTGTGCTTCAATAGACCAAAGTGCTGGCATTGTAGGCAGGATGATGCATGGATCAGCACAGAACAAAAACAGTACTGCCTTATTTTATGCCTTGCTACTAACTTGACTTATAAGTTGGCATTACCTCTGAAGATCTTTTGCTCTGAATGTTTTAATCATCAAGATCCAGTGCCTATCCAAGGTGAGCTTAATCTACTTTGGGGTCGGGGAGGAAGTGGTGTCAGGAGAGGTCAAACCAGACAACCTTGAGTTGGAAGCCCCAAAGGAGAAGGATTCCTTGAAATGGAGGTGATTTTTGGATTATGATAAATGAGAAGACTGCAAGGGAGACAGAAGCTGGGCAACAAATGCTCTGTGCTCTCCTCTTCACTTTCACAAACAGGAGTAGAACTTCCACTGACCTAGCAGTAGTTTCGCTCCTCCAGGCTGTCATGTCTTCTGATTATGACCTTCATGAGGTGAATTTCTCCTTATGAAAGACAAGACTTTGAGGAGGGATTCTGTGCAGGTCCCTACAGTGTGGGGGATGGATTGATTGGGCCTACAGATTGCAGCTAATCAATTCTTCCTTTGCTTCCCAAAGGTTTATGCATTTGGGTGGAGTTCACAATGAGTGGACTGGGTGCAGAGCTGCATTGAGAAGCATGTCCACCACTCTTGCCCCAGTGACTTCTTTAGATAATCTTGCAATCTTCACAAGTTCTTTTCTGGGTATGTTATTGTTTGGAATAATGCCCTTGAGTTTGGAAGAAGAAAAAGAATAGTACCAGGTTTACTCAACTGTTTGTTAGTCTGCTTGTTATCTTAAAAAATTCTCTAAAATTCTTTTGAGAAATTTCTCTGCTCATTGATCTTGAAAATCTCCTTGCTTTAGAGAATGGATGTGCTCCTCACATGCTAAGGATAGATCAGATTTTGGTAAACCAGGTTATCTTAGGGGTCCCAGGTGAGTTTGCCATTCTAACAATGCTTAGAGTAAATCTTTGTATAAGGGAGAGTATTTTGTATATTCTATACCTTTTAGGAATTCACGTATGTTAACTTCATCAAATGTTGGGGTGGTGGTAAGGCTAAAGACCAATAAGCAACATATGGCAGGATCTTCCCCCTAAGTGACCCTCTGGAAAGGGCTGTACTTATTTCGTTTTGCTGGAGCTCATCACAGGGTCCGGAAACCAGGGAGAAAGCTGAGCAACTGGCATTTATAGATCTTTCTCTTTAAATCAGGTTTGCTTATGATCTATCTGGTCTTTATTCTTCTCCATGTCTGAAACTGAATTCCTTGGATTCCCTTGTCTTCAAAGTCCTCTTGGCAACCTTCCGAGGAATGGCAGAGTTCATTCTGATCCATGTCCGGTGAGTGTAGCTCAACCGTGATGGTGCTTGACCTGTCAAATTCACAGAAAAATGTCCATTACATATTCCAGCTGTTCCTTAAACCTGCTCCCTAAGAGCTAGTTCCATTTGTTAGCTGTCAGAACGATGTGGAGGAATTGCTCCAGACCCTCAGATGTCATCAACCACTTTTGTTTATACACCAGTTATTTTCTCTATTAGCAAATCAATGTTTGGCAAAAACAAAGCACAGACAAAGAACTTTTCCTGATGAGTTGCTGCCCCCAGCCTTGGAAATCTTCTCAGAAAAAAAAAAAAGAAAGAAATTGAGGAGGAATTCAGTTTTACATGTTTTCCTCCTGCTTATATGAACTGAGGAGGCCTACCTGAAGCTGAATCCAAGCACTGCCTTTGGTAAAGATAGGGCTCTGAGCTCACATATCACCTTGGAAACTGGATTCTGTTACTGCTGGGAAAGAAATGCTTGGTTGCCCAAAGCATTAAGGTAGGGAATGTGGATTCCACCTCTCAATGCTCCTGCCCAGGACCAATTAGGTAGGACACTATCCAGAGATACAGGCATGATGGACCAAATGACTTCTCCAAACTTTGATTCTCTGGTTCCCATGGATATGGGAACTGTGACATCCAGGAGATGCAGAGAGAATCAAAGTTTCAGTGAGTGAACCCTAGAGTATGTGCTGCTAGGATTTTCCTTATAAACCTGGGTGTTTTCTTCTTATGGGCCAGCAAGTTATTTCATCCCTAAACCTGTGATACAGACTTCTCAGAAATTCCAGTAGTGTACAGGATCCAGCTTCTATCAGCTCATAAGAGCTGATTGCACATATCTCTCCCCCCAACTGCTGTTCAGTGACATCAAGTTGATAGCTTGAAATCTGCCATGATGAGAGTATTTACAGAAATTGGCAAACATGGCAAATAAGGGTCCTCACCACCCATGCTGGTGAAACATCTGCCAGTATACCTAGGAAATTATCCTAACATGCAACATCCCCTCAGGCTCATTTATGGGGGCTGTTTACCTTTAGGGGAGGAACCCTTTTGCTCTGATCTTGTTGTGTATACCTGCTTTGCATAGGCAGAATTCCCCTTGTTCTCTCATCTATTGAACTCAGCTTGAGAGAGAGCTTCATGAGGTGGGCTGTGTGGCAGGAGATCACCACGGTGATGAGTTTGTTCCTTTCGCTGCTCAGCTATATGACAGGTTATTTTACCTTTCTAGGCCTCGGCTTCCTCTTCACTACAATAAAAGTAATTTGGATCATTAAATAATTCCTAAGTTTCCTTGCAGTTTGTGTTCTGCAATTGATGAGTGCTTGGCTGCTGGAAAATGTCATGTGTTTCAAAGGCTTGGGGCACATGCACATCATTCACAGTGACCAGCTCAGCTGTCTCATTTTCTTCTGGATCTTGGGTTCCCAGTAATTCTACCTTTATCTGGACTTCTACCTTCAGCATGAATGAGCAGGGTGCCTCTAAGTGAGAAGCATAATTGATTAGTTCCTTCCATCTGGGGGTGTCAAAGCACTTTCAAGGCAGTAGTCATATCCATCATGGTCACTCTGCAGGGAAGACTGCATGAGTGTGCCTGTTTTACAAGGGGTCTATCACAGTGGTGGACCAAGGACCTAGAATAATTGACTTATCTTTTAATCAGAAAAGAGGCTACTTCCTGGTCTTAAAGAACTTCCAGCTTTGAGATTAACCTGCTGTCTATAACCCCAGATCACTTGGCATGGTCGGCCTGGCTGACCTGCTGACAGAACTTGATATATTTTCCATCTCTCTGACATGATGATAAACCTCAATCAGATTTTGCTAGTTCAGAGGATCTGGGATACATGTTTAGGGAAAGTTTTTGCTATAAATTCTTTAAAAGAGGTGTGGTGTGGGTTTGTGTTGGGAATTGAGGCTACTCTTAATGGAATGTGGAGGAGACCAAATCCACCTTTATGGGGTGCCTGGATGGAAAAGGGGTACTGATAGGAAGTTAGGACTGACCACAGACTTGGGCTGCTTTGTTATTTTGCTTAGAGTCTTGCCAAGACCTAGCACCTGCCAAAATATGTGTCTGTGGGCCCTGTCTACCCAAATGTGCACATTGACATGCACCAACTCATGCCGCTGTTGTTATGAATGTGTTTATGAAGCCATTTCCTCTTGGATCAAGAACCTGAGTGCCTTACTCATTGTTTGTAGGGTTTGTTGCCCACTCTGCCAGCTGACTGGGCTGTGTGTGTTCGATGACTGAAGCCATGATTCCCACAGCTGAAAGTTTGGGCCATTGAGTCTGCCACCACAAAGCACAAGCTATGTGAAGGGCTGGAAAAGAAGTAAATTCTTCTGGGATTAACTCCAAAGCCAAAATACAGTTCTGTCTTACACAGACAATAGAGGCTGGGTTCAAACCTCTTGGGGTCAGACTGTCAGCTGTGACCCACGTTGGAGGTCTATCACCTTTTCTTGTTGGAATACTTCCTAAAAATATATATTTTTAATTAAGCACATTTTACATTTATATCTGAATTTTGTAATCATAAGTTGAATTCATCACAAAAGTATATTTTCTAGCATGCTGTATATTATCACAGCTCAAAGCCTGATGCATGGGCCAGCAACATCAGCATCCCCTGGGGAGCTTGTTAGAAATGCAGATCTTGGGTACCTCTCTACACCCACTAAATCAGAATAAGCATTTTAATAGATCCTGGGTGATTCATGTGCATATTTAAGTCTAGAAGACTGATGTATATCATATACATGCTTTAAGTATATCTTCATTAAAACCTTTCGATTTATGAAAAAATTATTAGGTCAGGTTACATGACCTAACTGCAAAGTCATTTTTTTACTGTCAAACCATCAGCCAAGCCAGACTAGCTTTTAGTCAGTATAAAGAAAGGAATTTCTTCACTGATTCAAGTGAATGTGTTAACATGTATACTTGGCCAATCTTCATCCTTCCGAGTTCTGGTTTTAGGATAAGTAGGTAGCTGGCTGGCCAGATAGATATATGAATGTGTTGCCTGAATAAAATATGGCACCATGGCCTTCAATTTTTTTTAAGTGTTCTTTCTTTGCCCTGGGAATTCTCCCTCTAAACTGATGCTGACTCAAATGATACCTTGGTTTGGGGTTGGGGGAGATTTTTACTCCTTAGGAAAATGCACCCTCATAAGATTGAGAATAGGCAGGCAATTTCCCTTTCTTTACTAAAGGAGGAGGAGGGGCAGCTGTGAAAAGGGAATATGGAGGAGTGGAGCTGCCACAGAGATGGCAGGTCAGCTTTGGGAGGCATGCATATGGAAACAGAAAATCTGGAAACTGAGATCTCTTAAAGCTATCCACATGCCTACATACTGCCAGGAAGTCTCTGGGGACCCCAGTGGTAGGTGAGCCCCAGTTTAAGAAACTTGAGTTGGGGAGTAAATTAATGCCCTTTTGGAACTTCCTGGATTCTAGCCTTTTTATCTCCTTGAATTCATCTCTCTCTCTCTCTCTCTTCTGTGTGTGTGTGTGTGTGTGTGTGTGTGTGTGTGTGTTTGTGTGTGTGTGTGTGTATAGACGAGACATTAAACCCCAATTCACCACAACCAAAGCTTCTACCTGTTCCCTCATCTCCTCTTGAATTCCAACTGCAATTAAATTTATAAAATATTTATTTAACCCTACTGGGCATCAGGCACTACACCAGGCATTGGGGATGTAGAGATGACCAATGGAGACACATGGAAATAGCCATTGTTGATAACCAAGACGCACACACTTATGGAATTCTATAGAGATTTTCAAAAGAAGGAAAGGCAAGCAACTTTCAATGCTATCCTTGGAAATCAACCTCCTTCTTAGGGGGGAAGTTCCTAAAGAAAAGATAATGAAGTCTGTTGAATAAAAGATGCATCTACCTCTGTGTACTGGGGGATGTGTGTGTATGTGTGCGTGCGAGCTGTACAGATCAAACCATTGCAGACATGCAAAGTTATCCAAGTGCTTTAATGTTTAATTCTCTTTGATTTGGTCCACGGTAATATCAAATGTTCCTGCAGGCAATTCCAAGGCGTCTGAGTACCCTTGCTGGGTATCAAAATCCAGTAAGACCTTCAGAGAAATTGGAGAAGGGGAACTTTATTGGTTTTTAGGCCAGTCTTATAATTTCATTCTGTTTTTGTCTGAAACACACATGCACAGAATCTTTTATTGTCCATTAGGCACATGTCCTGCCAATCACAAGACTTAAGATGAGAAAAATAAGCAAATGTTTGATGGAGAGAAAAACAGAGCCTTCGGAACCCTGTGCCTGTTCCCACACTGGGGGGAATCAGGCAAACTCAGGATCCATGCATTAGAAAAGAACAGTGCAGAGAGAGGTATTGTCCTCTTTGAGCTGTGGCCCATGGTAAATTGTTGAGCTCTGATCCTAGGGTTGGGTTATTGCTGAGTTTCTGTTAGCATTAATAATTGTATAATGGCCATCCCGTTTTTCTACCTGAAGTGGATCATTTTGGGTATTTATGGTGAGAATGTTCTCTAGATGGCATCACAGAACTTCTCACCATTGCTGTTTGGGGGACCCTTGGGTCCAGGCTTCTCCCTCCATGCCTGACATTGCAGGTTAGCCTGCAGGACTTGCTACCTTTTCCCCCTCACTGTATCCACTTTGGTTAACTTGGCTAAAGTCTGGAAACCTTATGAAAGAAGTTCATGGCTATGAGCACCCAAAATGATCTCAGATTCAGATTATGCACATATTTTCCCTTCCTTCCCTCCTTCCCCTCCCTTCCTTCCTCCCTTCCTCCCTTCCTCTCCTTCCTTCCTTCTTTCTTTCTTTCCTTTCTATCTCTCTCTCTTTCTTTCTCTTTCTCTTTCTTCTTTCCTGAGTGCTGAACATTTATAGAGTAAAATGTTTATTTTAAAAAACATTTAAAAGAACAGCTTTATTAACATATAGTCCATCCATTTAAAGTATAGAGTTTAGTGGTTTTTAGTGCATAGCACAGTTGTGCAGCCATCACTACATCCATTAGTAGTCACTCCCCATTTCCTCCTCCGTGCAGCCTCTGCTACCACTGATCTACTTTTTGTTTTCATAGATTTGCCTATTCTGAACATTTCCTGTAAATGCAGTCACACAATATGTGATCTTTAGTGTCTGACTTCTTTCCCTTAGCATGATATTTTCAAGGTTCATTCATGTTGTAGCATGTATCAGTATTTCATTCCTTTTTATGGATGAAATACATTCCATTGTATGGATATACCATGTTTTATTTCTCCATTCATTCACTGATGGACATTTGGGCTGTTCCCACCTTTTAGCTATTATGACTAGTGCTGCTGTGAACATTTGTGTGCAAGTTTTTGTGTGGCCATATATTCTCATTTATTCTCTTGTATACCTAAGGAATGGAATTTCTGGGTCATATGGTAACTCTATGTTTAACCCTTGAAGGAACAGGTTATATGTATTTTTGACCTGTTATTGTCCGATAAGGTCTGAAGGTAGGAAAGGCAGGGGGAATAAGTTCTTATGGGGGTAGACATCAATGGATCTCAGCAGTGCCCAGGTTGTCAGTGCGATCTTTATGAATGTAACAAGTTTATCTTCTTCAGCCCTTTGAGGCCTCATTTTCCAGGGACTAGTGGCCCTTCTGGGTCTGTGACCCTGGCCAGAACTAGGATTTTTAATTTTTAACCTCTCTTAAGGGATGCCTAGGAAATATGACCCACTAGAGTGCTTGGTGGACTGTCAACTTGTGTATCTGTGGGGAACAAAAGCCAGCTGTTCAGCTCCGTTAGCTGCCGTATCATCTGGAACTGCCTTTCCTACATTGATTTCCTCAAACAATGGCCCAAGTTATAGCCTTGTGGTTGCCAGCCCCCTTTAATTTGGTCTTTAGTTTCATACTCTGTTATTTGTGCTGTGTCTGGCTGCGATTGGAGGGGCATGCTTTTTCCTAAACTCAACAGTTTAGTAAGATGTTTTATGGAATCCAATAATTCATCTATCCCATGAAGAATGTGAGGAGTGTGTGTGTAGCAGTGGTGAGGGGCATGGCACACTGAGGGGAAAACACCTTTAAACAGAATGCTCAATTTAATATCAGATAAAGCTGATGTTAAACCTCTACTTTCCATATGAGAACCCTTTCTCAGGGGCTTTAATTACAAAATGACAACAGGGTCTTAGTGCAATTTCATTGATAAATGGCCTTCCAGCATGGATTTCCATGACACAAGCAGGGCCAACTGAGAACTTCGTCACTTATGTTTCTGGGGCACATAGAACATTTTTCTCCCACTTGGTTGAACTGACCTGAACTTGGGGGTAGAATACCTCCCTGGACTTATACCACCAGCAGGTTTAGGCTCCCAGTTTCATTTATGTGTCTTCATTCCATGTATAGCAGTGGCTTCCACCATTGGCAAAGACTGAACTTGAAATGCCTTGCTCTGGAATTCAAGACCATCCATGATTAAGAGTATAGTGGATAAGGATGAGAACTATGAAGCTACACTACCCAGGGGGTAAACACAGCTCTGTGTGACCCTGGACAAATAACTTTTCTCATCTGTAAAATAGGAGTAGAAATACTACCTACCTCATGTGGTTGTTGGGAGGATTAAAGAGGTTGACGAATGTAATATATTTGAAAGGTGCTTAGTCAGTGCTTAGCTGTGTTTGTTGTTATTGTTATCCTATGTCCTTTCCATTCATGGCTGTTGGCCCTGCTCAGATACCTTCTCTTCTGTGAAGCTGTACCTGAGTGTGTCTTCATTACTGCTTTGTGCATAGTACCAAGCATAGTGCCTAGCATATAATAGATATTCAATAATTATTTGTTGAATGAAAAATGAATGAATATTTGTTCAATGAATTGAATGAATGCATTTTCCCATTTGGGAGCAACCCACTGTTCTATGCTTTTGTATCACTTTGCCTCTACCTCCTTTGTGGAGTTTTCCACATTTAACCTTTATTTTAGCTGATTGTGCTTTAAATGCAACCCCTTCTCCAGATGGTCAGCCCTTGGAGAATAGTGCCTGGGTCAATTGTTTTGGTATTTCCTGTTAGGACTTGCATGGAGGGCAATAAATATTTGGTAAATAATTAATCCCTTTTGGAAACAATGTTTTTAAACCATTAAACTGCTAGGTGTTTTTTCTTAAAATTAACTGAACACAAACACAGACATATGCATGCAGAGAGAGTATCCCTCCAACAATTTCATGACATGTTGGCTTCCTTTTTGTTTTTCTAAAGGAAGTGATAAAGGTAAAAATTGAAGAGGTGGGCGACAGTGGGAGCCAGAAACTTACAATAAATAAAAATGTGAGTTCAGTTCAAAGAACAGGTTGACATTAAAGTTTTATTGGAGTTAACAATTTCAGAAAATATATAGGTTTCAGTCTTCTTTGAACTCCTTCAAATGTTATTTTTGCTCCCCTTTTAAAATAAAAGCTCACAAAACCCCTTGGTTCTCTCTGAAAAATAATGGAATATTTGACTTGGGTTCTGGGTTTCGAAGCTGGTCACTGTTGCTGTGCTTCTTTGGTTCATAGCTGGGAATGCTGTGGTTGTCCAGTGGGGAGCTGGGCCTGCCTATTCTAGGGCATGGCTGGTTAGAGAGAATGAGAAGTCACTTGGCCAGCGGTCCAACAGATCGGAGCAGAGTTGGTTCACACGTAGGCCAGGCTCCTTTCTGGATACCTAGAGGAAAGGTGGCAGGTCAAAAGGAGATGGATGCCAATTGGCACCTGAAAGGATCCTCAAACTTGGTTTAGGATCAGGTAACACTTGACCAAGCTGGAAAGTAGAGAAGTGAGTTTTACTGAACCCTTTCACACATGTTCTGGGGGAAGAAGCTGTGTGCCTAAAAACAAACAAACAAACAAACAAACACAAAAAACCCAGAAATATGGAGTGGTTCAAGGTGATTATTCTTCACTTTGACTTTTGAATTTATGGATTTACATGTACCTTGAAGTTTTGGTAAAGTAGTGCAGTTTTTAAAAATGTATATTATCCATGATAAACTAACTTCTGTAACATCCCCAAACCTCAGTGGCTTAACCCAATAAGTGTTATTTCCCACTCATACCTACATGGGCTGGCTACATGTGGTCACTCAAGAATCCAGGCTTCTTCCATCTTGTGGCTGCATTCTCTCTCAGGCCTTGGAGTCCTCCACTGGATCTCGAAGTCAGCCCGCAGCCCAAGGTTGAAAACAAACGAGTGTTGGGAGTGCAAAGGCAGTTTTATGGGCTTTGCCTGGAAATGGCGTTTATCACTTCCATCCACATTCCACTGGCCAGCCTTAGGCCACAACTAGCCCCAGGGAGATTGGAAGCTGTGATCTAGCAGTGCGCCCAAAAGAAAGGCAGATGGTTTGGTGAAAAACTAGTCAGTCTCTGCCACAAAAACCAAACTGGAAGCTTCCTCTCTCAGTTGGCATAAGGAGGAACAGAATATTTTACTGTAGTTTAGAAAATGCTTGATTAAAAAATTGCTACCAGTGTGTCCTGGGGGAAAGACCCAATGCTGAAGACACCAAGCACATTCATTCATTCAAACAATTTTTTATTAAGCACCTACTCTGGTCCAGGCATTAGGTTGGGTACAAGGGCCATGATGGCAAGCAATAGCCAGAAGCAGCCCTTTCCTTCTTGGAGCTGGCATCTGTTGGAAGCCAAGAAATTGAATGAACGAATTCCATATACTATGAGGGCGATGTGAGGGAAACTAGGGGTATTATGGAAGCTCATAGCTGGAGCCCTGGGCCAGGCTGGGAGAGCCAGAGAAGCTTCTAGAAAGAAGTGACATTTCCACTGACACCCGAAAGGAGGCATATGAAGAGTTCCTCAGCTGAAGGAAGGCAGGGCTGTGGGTGTGCGCCAGGCAGAGGGGAAAAGCTCAGTGGTTTTCGACCTTGACTATACTTTGGAGCCACGTGAGGTAGACTGGGCCAATTAACTCAGAATCTTGGGTGGGGTGAGGGATGGCAGAGTAGGTCCAGGTATCAGTTTTGTTTTGTTTTTAAAAGAAACTTTCCAGGTGTTCCTGATGTGGAACCAGGGTCAAGAGTCATTAGAATGGCAGGCTCAAAGAGAGGCCAGGAGGAGTAAAGCACCTAGCCAGTTGGAAAGGGACTGAAAGCTTTCCAGGTTGCTGAGGGCATCCCAAAGTGAGATGTGTCATGGGATGGGTGGGGAGCAGGGAAAAAACGGGGAAAATGCTTCATCGAGGAAAAGCCACTTCCCAGGCGCTCTTTTCTGTGTGTGGAGAGAAGGGGATCCTTTTTCCCCAGAGCTCTAAGCCTGGTGTGCTTTCACCAGCAGTGACATTCTGCCTGCAGGCTCTAATTATCTCCTCCCTTGCCCTTGGTGATTTGGGGGAGAGCCAAGACAAGCACAAGGATTGGAATTGTGAAAACCTGCCCTCTCCCTCTGCGTTCTTAAGCAGAAAAGGGCCAAAGTGCAAGCCCTGCTCCACACTTGCTGTTGTTTGCATTTCACTGGGGCTGGGCAAGCCGCAGCATCAGAATTGTCAGCTTATAATTGTTCAGCAGGCTAGTGAGCAGAGTTACAAAGAATCCGGTGGGGATTTATCTGGTCAGCATGGGGCCCTGCACGTAATGGAGGAGTCCACTGGCTGTTGTTTCTGCCTCCTCTTGGGCCTATCAGTCTTCGCCACCATCAGGAGAACCGTGGAGACCCTCAGGTCCCAGGCCTTGGGTTTTGCAGGCCTCACCCACCTTCCCCCAAGCCACATTGTTTTGCTCATGTGTTTGGAATCCTCTGAAATCCTTGATATCAAAGATGCCTGTGCCCACCCAAGAGGAGTTACCTTAAAATGAAAAGCAAACAACTTTGCTCTTATTTAGAAAGCATGAAACCAGTGCCTTCACCTCATGATTTTATCAAACTACAGAATTGGAAAAAGTGTTTTGTTTTGTTTTGCTTTAAAAAGTTGGGGCTGGGTGTTGAAGTTAGGGTTGTATCTCTCAGAAGGTTGTGAAGTTTGGGGGGAACCCCAAATATAGAGGATAGCTTGTTTAAGAATAAAACTGAAGGAAAACTTAGACCTATTATTAGTATTTTCCTTATAAAACCCCCTATGGTTATTGGGCTTTTCTCAGAGATTTAAAGAAAAGCCCTCCGTTTATCCAAGCACTGTCTTCTCATGGGAGCCTCTTGGGCATGCATTTTTCTAGACATCTTGGACATTTAATGTGGGAATAAATGTTTGGAAATTATCTATATCTGGATACTTTCCCCATAAATATATATGGATATATAGAAACTACTTTAAAAATAAAATTTTAGTGATTATTTCTGTGATATATACTACAGCAATTTTGCCGAGAGATTCTTGGTAAATATTTAGACTAAAAAAAAAAAAAATTAAAATAAACCAAGCCACCTCTCCCCCCCCCCGGTGGTTTCCTGCTGCGGGGGACCAGCTGTGGCAGTATGGGGCCTGACTCGTATCTTTTCAGATATGTGAGTGTAACATCCAGCTGAATGCCTGGGTTTCCATCACCACACAGGAAAAAAATCTGCTGGAATCCAAGAAGTCCAGGAGAGTCACCTTGGGTTCTGTGCCAGAAACAACCTCTCTTACCTCAAAGTTCTCCCAGAGTTCTCCCATTCGACAGCTGGGGAAACAGAAGACCTAAGATGCCAACTGCCTTTTCCAAAGTCATGCAACTAGTTAGCAACAAAGCCAGGACTAGAAACCTGGTCTCCTGATGCTCAGGGAAAGCTCATTACCTCAGCAGAGATGGCAGGCAGGTTTCCTATTGCATGCCAATCTTCATTACATGATACTGGCTCAACACTATGTGGAAGCACTGTGTTGAGAAGGATTCTGAGGCTTGATATTCACACACCCAGAAAACATGCTGTGAGCCATTAGCTTGGTCTGCCTGAGATACAGGTCAGAGGATTCACTGCACTTTGTGTGTGTCTGCAGTTGTACCATACTGTGTTTTGATTTTTTAAGTGCTATAGATTCAAGAGCTCCTGTTGCCCTCCCCTGCTGGTGCAAGCCCAGGCTTCTTCAGGATGACCTGACAGACACCCACACACATACGCACATTTAGTCCAAAAGCACCAGAAAAACCGTTCGTCATTTACAGGAATTAGATGCTTTACACTCGGAGGTTTTGATGCATTCCTCAACTTTGACACATTGAGGTTAGATTGTCTCTCTTCTTACTGTTTGTTCTCCTTCCAGTCACCCATTTCTCTGGGAGGCAGGCTCTTCAGGCAAGGGTCACGAAGTGCTGTACCTTCCCTCGTGGGGAAGTGGGGCCCAGATCCAGGACAGGAATGATCCCTGGGCCTTTCCCAGGGAGGCTTCAGTTTTCAGTGTCATAGTGATCAACTCCCTGGCATCTTTGTAGATTACAATTTGGGAAGCAATTGACATTCCGTTTTTCCTCATCAGCCAGTACCACTTCCTGTAAGAATTGAGTGAGTTGCCTAACCAACTAAGCCTCCATTTCCCTATCTGTAAAATAGAGATACTGATAGTTTTCACAGCACAGGAGTGTCAAGAGGATTCAATAATATACAGGAAGTGCTCTGCAAGTATCCAACAAATGTTCCCTATTATTTTTAAGTCACAGATACAAGCCCTTGAGGAAGCATCAGTTAGGTATGCTGATTTTGTGTGTGCTGTGTGTGAGCATTACAAAGAGAGAGGGGGGAGAGGAAGAGCAAATGAGCGAGCTAGTGGTGTATGCCTAGGATACATTTCAAAGCATCATGCTGTATGTGATAAATATATACAATTTTTATTTGTCAATTAAAAAGAAAATTTTTAAAAGATATAGTGACACATGGAGAATTGCCGTCAGGTATGCAGGTTTGTGTATTGTTTAAGATGGTGCATTTGGAACTTTAGTGCATACGTGGATCATCTAGAAATTGAAAATGCAGATTTGAATTCAGTAGATCTGGGCTCAGGGCCTCAGATTCTGCATTTCTCACAAGCTCCCAGGGGATGCCAATGCTGTTGGTCTGTGAACTCTACTTTCAGAGTTTCATGGGCTGATGCTGTCCTTTACATTTGGAATAACCAGCCCCATGGCCAATTAGCTGTATCGGTGTATCCAGCAACTGATACCTGCTGTAGAAAAAATATAGAGCACAATTCTGAAGAGCCAGATCTTAGTCCTGAGAGGCAGTGAGCAAGTCATTTTGCTCCCTAGGCCTCGACAGCTTTCTCCTCTTTAAAGGAGGCGGGGGGCGGTGTGCTGAGACCTTGCTGTTCCAGAGTGGTTCTCAGCCCAGCATCACTGGGGCCACTACAGATCACCTGCATCCTAAGCTGCATTTGAACAAGTTCCCCAGGAGATTTGCTTGTATGTTAACATTGGAAAAGCACTGGTCTAAGACTCCTTTCAGCTAGAAGATTCTGTGAATCTGGAAAGTTCTGATTCTAGCTCTGGTGACAGAAATCTAAAGAAACAAATCACTCCAATTATAAAATGGGGATGTCTTCAGCAAGAAATAGTTCTCCAGCACTCTCCTTGGTGATAGACAGAGATGGCCAAACTAACAGAATTTAATCTGAACCAGCATTTGCCTGAATTTGGTTCAGAGAAGAGAGTATTGAGGATCCTGATAGAAATTGGAAATGAAGCACTGGATGCCATATTTAGATTCTGTGGCTCCTCTAGACCCAGGGGAGGTGTTATGGGTAGTGTTAGGGAAGCATGTGATCTGGAGTAATGGCCTCCACCATCACTGACACCTCTTTAGGGACCTCAGTGAATTTCAGCATGATCTCCTCATCTTTCCAGAGAAGTCCCAGACCTAGCATCAGCTCCTCCGTCTTCCTTCAAAATTGGTGCACGTTGACAGATTGGGAAGAAAGGCAGCAGGGGTGGGGGGTGGGGCATGTACCCATAGGTCTACATCCTGAGGTCACCTTCTGCTCTTTGTTGGGCATTAAGGCTAAGAGTGAAAAACCTGTATTCTGTTGAATCTGAAAGGAAGAAGCAAAATTGTCCCAAGACTTCTGTCTGTTCCATGGAGGAATTTTTTTTATTATAAAAATGTCATATATATATATGAAAAAGAGAATGCCATAAGAAACACCACCATGATTAAGAAATAAACTATTACAAAGAAAATTGTGATTGTAGATTTCTTCCTAATAGCATCACCTTTTTCAACCACACCCTGGAATTTGGTGTTAATAACTCCGAGCCATGTCTTCATATTTTAACATATATTCCTAAGCAGCATTTAGTATTATTGTGCATGTTCTAAAATTTGTAGACCTTGTTTTATGCTGTTTGTATCTTTCTGCAACTTTTCGTTTTTGTTCAACATTATGTATGGAGATTTATTCATATTGTTACTTGTACCTCCCATTGATTCCTTTTCAATTGCTATATATAGTTCATTATATGAAACAACTTCAGTTTATTTATCTGTTCTCTTGTTGATAGACACTTCAGATGCTTCTAGTTTTTCTTCTTCCAAAAAATGCTACAATGAACATACATTGCTTTTGTGCATATATGTGTGAGTTTTTCACAGAGTGTGTTGTGACCCATTCATGGATCATGAACTTGAACAAATGGGTTGCAAATAGTATTTTAGAAAATGAAATAGAATCAACAGTTTTGAAAAATATCAGAATATGTCACTCATGGTAAGAGTAGTTATTGTTTCTTTAAACTTGCCTCAATGACAATGTAACAGAATTTACTTTGACATTCAATTAAAATGGAAACCAGGCTGGGGGTGGTGGCTCACACTGTAATCTCAGCACTTTGGGAGGATGAGGCAGGCGGATCACTTGAGGACAGGAGTTCGAGACCAGCCTGGCCAACATGGCGAAACCCTCATCTCTATTAAAAATACAAAAATTAGCTGGCATGGTGGCCCATGCCTGTAATTCCAGCGTCTCGGGAGGCCGAGGTGGGAGAATTGCTTGAACTTGGGAGGCAGAGGTTGCAGCAAGCTGAGATTGTGCCACTGCACTCCAGCCTGGGCAACAGAGTGAGACTCTGTCTCAAAAAAAAAAAAAAAAAAAAATAAGGAAACCAGTTTAATGATACAATAACTACTTTTACTGTGTGGGTTATGGTCAACAAATGTGAAAGTTCCTGGGTAGCAGATGTACCTATGGATGGACTCACTAGGTTGAAGGCCATGTATGTCTTTGGCTTTGTGGGAGAGTACCAAATTGCTCTTTCAAGTGTACCAGTTCACATGTCTAGGAGATTTTACATCAAAAGGTCCAAAGAAAAGAAATGGACCTCAAGGACACATAGAAGCCAGATATTGACTGAGAAGAAAATCAAGCTTAAAATTGCCACCTTCCTTGCTTCTCTTGCATGCCTCTTCACCCTAAGTAAACATTATGGGTTTTCCTGACCTTGTAAATTTGCTTTTAATCTTAAAAAAGAAAAAAGTTTGGAAGGAAATACCTTGTCTTCCTGTCTCTCTGGCCTCAGTTCAGGAAGGGGGCGAACTGGAAGGAGGTCAGAAATCAGCAACCCCTTTCCTTTTTGGAATCCATTAATAACAAGTTTGAGGTGAGCTGTGGCTAACCTTTGCTCTCTAGCTGCTGTTTGCAGTTTTTCAAAGTTGGACAAAGATTTCTCTGGATCAAAGTCAATGGTGCCATTGTTGCTGTTTGTTTTGAAATTAAGTTATCCTCCCATAGGTCATCTCTCTGGGGGACTGGGTCAGTTCCTGTTCTGGTTCCGAACTCTCCCAGGAAGGCCAGGCCCTCAGTGACTGCCCCTCACCCACCACTCCCAGCTGTGAACTGTGTTCTGTCTGACTTATACCCTATTTTCCTGGAATGTGTATTCTTTTTCACTCTGCATTGCACAAGTAAGACCTAGTGACATAAAGATGGCAGACGTTGGGGAAGAGGGAGCTCCTGAGTCCTCAGCCTGGCCCCTGGTCTGTGCTGGTCCTGGTGCTCCGTACCTACCATCCGTCATCTCAATTCATCCTTGTAATACCCTTTTCTGTAGATGAGGAGACTGAGGCTCAGAGAGGTTGGATGACTTCCCCAGGTTAGTCATCCGATAAGATATAGCTCCTAATCTTTATAGAGCACTTTCTACCTGCTAGGCATTGTTCTAAGTACCTTACACAATTCTCTTTAAATCCTCATCTCATTCACATGACAGTAGGTGTTATTATTATCTCAGCTATATAGATTAACAAACTGAGATACTGAGAGGGTGAGAATTTTTTACTGAATTGTGGCTTGAGCAGTCACCTAATGTTTTGGTGCTTGACACTTTCTATTTGCTGAATGTCAGTAATTAGTGACTTGGTTTTCTTGCCTTGTATTGTATCATGGGTATGTCCCTTCCCACCTCCCTCCTTTCCTCCTTCCAATCCTCCCTTCTGTCCCTCCCCTCCCTTCTGTCTCTTCCCCTCCCTTTTGTCCCTCCCCCTCCCTCCCTTTTGTCCCTCCCCTCCCTCCCCTCCCTCTCCTTCCTCCCTCCCTTCCTTCCTTCCAGCATTTACCAATAGGCAAGGAAGGTATCTCTGCCCCATGGGAACCTGAGACAAGCATGCACAGCACAGGGGAACTAGTGTGCTCACAATGACAGTGGCCATGTAGAGTTAAGGGCCAAAATGAGTGGATGGCACAGAGATCAGAAAAGGAGGAGCTGGGTGAACCTTGCAGGGAAGTCTTGTAGATTTCACCAGTGAATTTCAACTTGCTTAAGCCAGAGGTGCTTAAACTTGAATGTGCATCAGAATCACCTGGAGGACTTGTTTACACAACGTGTTTGGACTCACCACCCCTACCCCCCAAGTTTCTGATTTAGTAGGTCTGGAGTGAGGCCTGAGAATTTGCATTACTTAATAAGCTCCTGCTGCTGCTATTTCAGGGACCACACTTGGAAAATCACTGACACAAACAATAAGTAAGATTTTTTAAGTGGCAAGTATTAGTCAGGGTAGGTTAACTGTCATAACAAATAAACGCTGAAGTATTTGTGGTGTAGCACAGTAATATTTGATTTCTTGCTCATGTTACAGCCCAGTGTGAGTTGATAGAAAAGTGCTCTGCTCCATGCAGTCATTCCAGGGACCAAATTCCTTCTACCAGTGTCTCTGCCACTCCCCCAGTGCCAAAGAGCCCTGAATTGAGCCAGCAGATGAGGGAGGAAAATATGGTAAATTTGGCAGGATTTTATGGGTTATACCTAAAGGAGAAACACATCACTTCTGCCCACTTGCCACTGGCTGGAACTTAGTTACACAGCTGTACTTAACTGAAAGATAGTCTGGGAAATGTGTCCCAGCCACGAGCCTGGGCAGAAAAGGAAACAGTGAATATATAACAGTCTTTGCCACAGCCTGTTTGAGGTTGCACATGAAACTTGGTTTGACTAGAGAGGAACATTCAACATTCATGTTGAGAGAATAAATGGATGTTTCATGCATTTCCAAGGAAATTTGCATCAGACAATTCGGGCCATTATTTAGCATCATTACAGCATAGAGTGGGGAGGAAATCACCAGATTTAGGCACAGATGCTCTTTATTCAAAAGCAGGATAGCTGACTGTAAAATTACATAACTTCTCAGTACCTGCTTATTTTTTCTCTGTAAAAATTTTGATAAGATATACGTGAAAATCACTAGCCTGGTACTAAGCATAGAAAAACAGAGTAATTATTTCCATGTTTTTCTGCATTCAGATGGACAAACAGTGACAAGCTATTGTGGCCCTGAGAGCCTCTTCATGTGGACAGCTGTGGGATTCACTTTTTAAAGGATGTGGGCATGCCCCGATCTCAGCAGTTGCATGGCTAAAGACTGCTCCATTGATGTCTCAGATGTACTATAGGAAATCAGGCTATGCCAGCAAGGCCCAATAGAACACATAGGCCCCAGACCACAGGATTCATTAAGTACTTGGTTTCTGGAGTCACACTCCCTGGAATCAACACTGTTACCCAGCTAGGTGACTTTGCCCTTTGGACCTCAGTTTCCTCATGTGTAAAAAGGCAGTAATCATATTACTATGTTATAGAGTTTTTGTGATGATAGAAAGAGAAAAAGCCAATGACTACATACTGAGAAATATTTTTGTGACTGTCCTAGCCTCCTGTGGAATTCTACCATTTCTTCCTCTTGGCATGTTTAGCTGAGGCCAATATGGATAGAGGTTCTTTGAGCATGTAAACCTGTTGTTCTCTGTTTGGTCTTAGGACAGCCTAAGCGCACCTGGTGCTTGCCAGAGCCCTGTCCTCTCCCTATAGCTTGACTGTCCATGAATGGTTCTGGGGCTCCTGAACTGTCCACGGACATGAAAGCAGTCTGAGGGAGGAGGTGGTGAGGAATTCTATGAGCTCTTAAGGCTGCACCTACAGGCTTGATTAGTGGCCCACCACTGAGTGAACCCAGCAGTGGAGATGAAAGTCTGCTGGGCTCCTTGATGGCAGTAGCTATGCCTCTAAGGTTCCCCACCTCCCTATCCCAGCCCCATTGCAAATTTCCTTCATTCCACCTTGTAATTTGCTCCCTTCAGGTCTGGGCCCTTTAAAAACCTTTCCCCCTCCGCCTTCTTCAAATGGTGCAATTGTGGATGATCGAAACCACATTTTTATACGTGTCGAAATCAGTTCAGCCTTTAGAAAGAAATCATAATATAAATTGGATCATATATCCTAAGTGGATGCCACCAGCTAATTCGTTTGTTAGACATTTCAGCTACATGGGATTAAGTGAGTGTTTACTCTTAAGCAGTTACATGTGGGCTTCATTAATGCACGCACTCCGGCATGGCTTGTGCCTAATATCTTGTCAAATAAGGGAGTATATAGAAGTAAGGGAGCCCTTATTTCCCCCAGTGGAGTCAGCCTCTCTTAGCTACCAGGCTGGGACTGAGGGAGATGGCTGGCTCTCTCTGACTTGATGTTCCAGAAACTTGGCGTCTTGCACTTTCATTAGCTTCTCTGTAAAGCAGAGGAGGGCAAAATGAAGGCCCACACATCTGTATTAGTATAAAGGGGACATAGATCTGGAAACTCATTGTGTGCAATCAGGCGCATGGGGCTAGAAAAATATCTATTTTGGAAAATGTTTCTGCCCCTAATTGAAATTAGGTTTCCTGCAGCTCCTGATAGTCCATGGTCCATATCCTGACTAGGCCAGGTTGAGTCAGGGATCAAGAGCACCAGCGTCACATTCTCAGGTCCCACCCTAGACCTACTGAAACAGAATCTAATTTTAATGTCCAATATATGTTCATTAAAGTTTAAAAAGTGCTTCTCTAAGCCATTTGTTCTCAAACTCAGCTGCACATTGGATATAACTGGAGGGTTTATTAAAAATGCTGGTACCTGAGTCCCATTCCAGACATTCAGACGTAATTGGTATGGAGTGTGCCTAAGCATCACATTGGGATTTCTAAAAGCTCCTTAGGTTACTCTAGTGTACAGCCAAGGTCGGGGAGCACTACTCTAACTGGCTGTGCCTCAGTTTCCCCCCCATATTTTAGTGCAGATTGCAATGCCTAGTCTGTAGGTGGCTGGGAGGATTGGGGAGGCCACCCTGGGAATTTACTCAGCACACCACAGGCACTCAGAGGCCTCTCTTCCTTCCTACTTTCACCACATGTTCTTCTGTCCTCCCTGACTTCCCATTTGTCTACTTCCTGAAGAGTTTCTTGGCCCAATATGTGAGAGTGTTGGGAAACAGTGCTGAGAAGGGTTCTGCAAGTCTTACGCATTTTTTTTCATCCAGAACTGTCTTGTTGGCTGTCTTTGTGATTTTGCAACATTATAGCAAGAGCATCGTTTATTTATGATGGCTTTTATTTCACCCCCAGTGTATGCTATTTTTTTTTTTTTTTTTTGGTACTATCAGCCAGTGAGAGCTGAAATGTGGGGGAAAAATGAGTTTGGAAATGCTTCCTTCCTGGGGCATGTGCTGGGATCCAGACTTGTATCTGTGAAATTTTAGATATGTGCTATTGGCTGGTTGTGGTATAGATCACAGCCCGAAGGGCACATCAAGCATTTCATTTGGCCACCAGATTGTCTTTTACAACAGAGAAGGTAAGGTACTTTTAAACAGGATCTGTGTTGGGCTGGGAAGCCCACACAAGATGGGAGAGACTCATTTCTCCCAGGTCCTTCGCACTAAATACAACTAGAAACTCTGAAAATAATACAAAAAGCTAAATAATACTAACAGTATCTACTTACCACAGGGGTAAATGCTGTCCTAACTTCTGACATCATAGTGTTATCTTGCCTCTTTTTGTGTTTTAGGTAAATGGAATCATTTAGTTTGTGCTAAATGATTTTTTGTGTGTCTGACTTTTTCCATTCAGTGTATGTTTTTGAGATTCATCCATGTTGTTGTGTGTAGCTATAGATTGTTCTAGGGAAGAACGTTTACCAAACATTGATCTTGGACTCTCGGCAGAGTTAGGACTTGAGTAAAACTGAATCTTGAGGCAGTTTTTACTTTTTCTCTTAGTATAGAAGCATAAAACCTATTAAATGAACACAATTTAAAAAATAAAGATCAATAAAATAAAAATAATTACAATAATGTCCAACTCTGTCACCCAGAGCGAATCACTCTTAATATTTTGATGTATATCCTTCAGGTTTTGTTCGGTACATATTTTAATAAAAGTGGCTTATAGTCTACATATTGCTTTGTAAATTGATTTTTTTTTTACTTATTAGAGCAATAATGTATTTCTGTGTCACCAAATCTTCCACGACATCTTCTTTAATGATTACAGATTTTCTTTTTTGGATAACAAAATTAGGCTTACTCTATCTTAAACTTCTTTTTTTTTGCATGAAATTTATGAGTTGCTTCAGCTTTCACTGCTATAAAGATCCAATCAGTAAGTAACATTGCCAACTCTTCTGAAGGAAACCAGGCTTTAATTTTGGCCTAAATGGTGCATTTACCTGCACCTAGCTTGTGGGGTGCCAGTTGATGTCTGCTGGGTGAGAAGCTGGGTGAGATAGTTGTCAAGATAAGTCTTCATGTGTTTCTGAAATGAAGGCCAATATTAATTGTGTACTGTCTTGATTTTTGTCAGAAAGTAGGGAGCTAACGGGTGATTAGGGTAGGGATTATGAATTTTCTCTTTCCCATCTGCCCCAAAGTCAAACTGTGTCTGCTGGGCATTAGGATCACAAGAGTCTAACTCTGAAGGTACGTCTTTTGAATTTCATGAAATAATTCAATTCTGTTAACTAGCACCTGTGAGCATTGGCTCATTTCCCCCCACCCCTTTTTACCAAAAGAAATTAAATGGGAATTAGATATCTAATTCTTATGCAATCTTCTAACTGAGGGTGAAAGAGACAGGTGGACATCATAGTTTTTATTGGTGATGCTATTAGAGTGTTTATAAAACACAGAACTGCTTTGGAAAACTTCAAAGTATTTTAAGCCAATAAGCTCATTAATGATGAGGAAAAGGAAATAAAATTTCATTGTTTTTATATACATGCAATGGCTGAAATCCAAGCAATTTTAGCTAATATCAACATTTGCTGGCTAGCAGTTTGAAAACAAATAGACATAATATTAGCAAGATTTTGAGTCAGCAATAAAAATCTGGACTTTGGCCACACACACACACACACACACACAGAGAGAGAGAGAGAGAGAGGAGGGGAGAGAGAGGGAGAGAGAGAGAGAGAGTATTTTCTGGTTCTTTCTTCTTTAATTGTAAAACAAGAAGAAATAGCTAGATCTGAAATTCTTTGAGATCTAAAGGAGCATAACTATTTTTGCTTAGAAAGGCCTTTCCTTATGTCATACAGTATATTACTGGCCATCCTGGGATTTCAGAGTCTTTTAGCTCCGTCACTGTTCCATTCCCAAGTCCCCCCGCTTTGTTGAACTGATCTTTAAGATTGGGTTTTGAGTTGCTTCCTTCTGATCATCTTATATATAGCAGTATATTTTCATTCCCTGGTAACCTCCTGGGCGAAATGTTGGAGACAAATATGTTAGAGGATATTTGTAATTATACTAGAAGATGTTTCAGTGGGAAACTTCCTTACTTATGATCAAAGTGTCTCTGAAAATTTTCATTGCTGTTTAGAAAAAAAATCTTTAGAGTTGTCAAATATATTTCCTTAAGAGCCAAGGACATCTTGATACTACCTAATGCCACTTCTCTATTTCTCTGCAGCTTAGAGATCTAGGACATTTCATAGATGTCATAGAATTGTAGAAGTTAACAGAATTTCTAAGACGATACTCTAGGGTGACTTCATGTTGTACCTAGTATTTGCTCTCATGAGAATGCGAGTAATCCAACTGCCTTTCTCCTCTCATGAATACCCACTGTGGTTTGGGGCCCATGAATCAGGTCACCCATGAGGAATTTATGGCCATTTGGTGACTTCCAGCTCACATAGTGCCACCTCAGAATGAGTGAACCCAGTGTGCACTCAAGGGAGACATTTGAGTTCCCCAGACCTACTTAAGGCAAATATGTTCCTTATGAATGAGGTTCCTCTCCTTGTTTTACACTTCCTTTACTTTGATCTCTTTCCTCTGGTTTTTAATGAGCAGGAGCTTTCTAGGAAGGTGAGGAGAATTTTTGTCATCTATAGCCTGAGAAAAGGGGAGTTGAAGGTGCATGTGTATGGACATGCACACACACACACACACGTGTATGTAAGGATATGTGCATATACATGTGTGCATCTGCGAGCGTGTGTTTATATGTGCACACTGCATGTTTGCTAGTCTAGGCATTAAGAGTATTGTCTAGATTATAATATATAATCTTTATGAAGTACCATGTTTCATGTCTAGATTATAATATATAATCTTTATGAAGTACCATACTCTTAGCACTTAATCCCTACAATATCTATGGCAGCAGGTACTGTTGTTGTCTCCATTTTTCAGATAAGGAAACTGAGGCACAGAGGTATGATGAAATTTACCAGAGGTCACACAGCTAGAAAATGAGAAAGCTAGGCTTCAGACCCAGGCTGGCTGTTTCCAGCTCTTAACTTGTCCACTCAACTGAAAGGGAAGTCCCTATGGGAAGCAAGACCTCCCTATCTTGCTCCAGATAAAGCTGAATCTCATTATAATGCAGCTCATTGTCCTATGGTAGTGGGCCTGATGTCCTACAGAGCAGAACTAGAAGTGGATTTTGGACACCTGAGAACTTAGAGCTGTAGCGTTCATGCATTAGGGTCAGAGGACCTGAGTGTAGCATGTTGGTGTGTTTGGGGACCTGTCATCCTATCTAGGGCTGCATTTCCGGTAGGAAAGACAAAGGTGGTATATTAGTTACATGAAGTTCAAAACCAAGCAAAGTCCTCCTCTGAGATACAAGTCAGAAGAATGATTATCTTGGGAGGGGCCTGAGGAAGTCTGTTGGAGCACTGCGAATATTCCATATTTGGACCTGAATGATGTTAACCTGGCTGTACACCTAAGTTTTATGCACTTCACTGTACATAAGTGATATCTCAATTAAAAAGTTCATAAAAATGGAGGCTTTTAAATTGACTTGTGCCACTATTGTAGAAGCAGTGTGAGGGAGGCCAGGGGAGAGGAATAGATATATTTGATGCAGATTTAAAGGAAAAATCAGTTAGGGGTTTAGAGATGTAGATAGCTCTTAATCTGTAAGAATCAGAAGTGATTTCCAGGAAGACATAATTGCTTATATCAGGCAGACATTAATTTTATTGCTCTTAATTTCATCTTTATTTTTTTGATTTGTGTTTTGGCCTCTAAATCCCCTGAGCATTTGTGTGTTTGTCCTGCCTTCATTTGATTCTGGCTCTGCCTTTTAAAACAGTTGCTGCTGCCACCTCTCCCAAGTTCTGAACGATTTACAAATGTTTGAACAGAGAAACAAAGACAGAAAATGGGAGACATGGTCTGGTTTCTCGCAAATGACTTTTCCTGCCAAGCTGCGGGGAATGGTATTTGGGCCAGCTTTGCCTTCCTAATTGGAACCATAGCTCCTTGGATTGGCTTTAGATTGCAAACTTGAGGGTCTGCCACCCTGCAAGGACTATTTCATGCTGGGACGCTATGTACCAGGATTCTCACTTTCACTGGCCTGTAAGAGAGAACAGCAGAGTTCCCTAATCAGTTTGGTTACCACTGAAAGGAGAGTAGCAAATTTTTATAGGTTTTATACTTATCTGCTACTCTCTTCATGCCCCCTCCCCCAGAGCTGTAATAGTAATACCAGCTAACATGTATTGATAGCTTACTCTGTGCCTGATGCCACTCTAAGCATTTTGCATGTGTTAATTCATTTAATCCTTACCAACTCTGGAAGCTGGTATTGCTGTGCTCAGTATAGATGAAGAAATTAGGCACAGAAGATGAAGTCAGTGGTCCAAGATCACACAGCTGGTAAGTGACAGAGCCAGCATTTGAACAGTCTGGTTCCAGAGTCTGAGCTCTTATTCACTGTCTAAATAAAACTGATTTCCTGGTGAGGTGATCTCCACAGCTATCTTTATGCTAGCTAGACCCCACATTCAGCCACTAGCAAAACATGACTATTAAGTACTTGAAATGGGGCTAGTTGGGAGTGAGATGTGATGTGCTGTACATGTCAAATACACACTTGGTTTCAAAGACTTAGTACAACAAAAAGAATGTATGATATTTTGTTAATAAGTTTTTGTATTGATTACATATTGAAATAATTTTTGGATATATTAGGTTAAATATAATAAACCATTAATTTTACCTGCTTCTTTCTACTTTTCTTAATGTGGCTACTAGAAAAGTTAACATTACACATGTGGCTTACATTGTATTTCTGTTGTTTCTAGTGCTGAGCTAGACCTTCCTTCCAATCTGCTCCAAATACAGTAAAATATTTTTCTAGCATAGTCATGGGTAAAATGGATGTAGGAGTAACATACCACACATTAAATTCCTATTTTCCACCACCATCACCTTACCGACCACATACAAGTTGACAGTTTTTTATATATGAGGGAAAAAATCCAAACCTTTAATGAATGCTTGTCATGCACCAATTATGGCACCACGTCCTTTCACATAATGGTTGCATTTAATCTTTGTGACTTTTCTATGAGGTCCGTATCATCAGCTCCATTTTGCAAACAGGGAAATTGAGGTTTAGTTTAGTAACTTGTCTAGATTTCTATTGCTAATAAGGGGGAAGAGCAAGATTTAGATATAGGTCATCTGACTCCAGTTCTAATAGCAATTCTCCCTCACAAATGGTCTATCTCTTATAGTATGTGTCTCATTCTGCATTGTGGTTGAGATAGTTCTGCATGCTTTGCCCTCTCATATTTGTTAAATCCTTATGAAAAGGTAGTGTGACCTATAGTAGGTCACAGTCAATGTTCAGTGAACCAAATTGCTTTAACATATGTTGTATGAAAGACCTAATTCTACTACTCTCCTGTGGAGTTTGGTATTTGCCCCATTATTTTCCTCTTAATTGCTGGGGCTAGATTACTAAACTTGCATCGTTAAATTGCTATTTTATGTTTCTATGACTTCTGAGTCTTTGGATCCCTGTTGATTTATGCAATTCTTTGATTTAATAAATATTTATTAAGCATATACTATGGGACATTTGCTGTGCCAAGCCCTGGGGAATCCAAAGGAGACCAACAATTCCTGAAGGGTCCTTGCCCTCAAAGAACTTATGGTTAACTGGGAGGTAGATATATGTAAATAGGCAATTATGATGAACATAGTTCCTGCCTCGATAGCAGTAGATGAAAGGGTTTTGGGGGCACATAGTTGAAGCACCTCACCCAATCTTAGAGGATATATGAAGGCTTCTCAGAAGAGGGGAAGGAAATGCAAAGTTTCATTTCCAGCTTAGTGAAAATAAAAATATGATTTTTTCTCCAACCCCCTGAATTTTATTTATGAAATTTTGCTATAGAGACAGGAAGTAGAGGCTTTACAGGGACAGAAAGTAAAAGATAATATAAATCTGAGGCCTCCCCAGGGATCCTGCAGTGGAGCTCAAGGTCTCCAGTGCAGTTCTCCACCATTCCCCGGGCTCAGTATCTCTTTGGTTTTTTTTCCCCTGTAATTACCCTGAGTCAAATTCTTTCCTTGTACTTTCTTTCAGCTTTGACTTCCACCTGTAATTGCCTTTTTACAATGTGTAGTTCACATTCTCCAGGTGAGCATGAGAGAGAGAGGCTGTTTGATCCAGATCATTTTAAAAATTATTATTTTCAAGCCACATCGTTGGCTGCTACCAGACAATAGTTAGGTTGCCCTTGAATCTGGTGCTCACCATTGGTCCAATCAACTTTGGCATGAGAAGAGTCAGAAACAGATGGTAAAAGAAAAAGACTGCTAAAGTCACTCTTCTACATGCATGTCTTTCCTGAGTTGTGGTAGGTTGGGCAGTTTATCCAGGGATGTGGCATAGCAGGCCACTGACCTGGAAAGTTCTTTTAATACCTGGAGAAACAATATAATGGATGACAAGTGAGCAAGTTGGAAAAATACACAAGCCTGTCTCTTTAATTGTACCAAGAGTGGTCTCTGGATCCCTTGCTTTGGGATTGTTTAGCTGTAGTTAAACCAGGCTTGTAGTGCCATGCCCAAGAACATAATCTTTTCTTCATTGTCAGGGGCTAAGAGTGGTATTTCAATATTTAGAAATTTCTCTCCCCCCATCACCAACAATTGGCTGTTGATATACACTCTCAATGATATACGTAGCTTACCGAGTTCCTTCTGAGCAGTCTATCCATGTGGCTTGTCTCTAGGACCAGGGGACAAGGGTCGATCCTAATCTGAAATCCACCCCCCCCCCACCCAAAGGGCCTGTGTATAGAGGGCATGGGATTCAGGAAAAAATGACATCTTTAGTTTCACTAATTTTGAACTGGAATTTAGCATTTCCATCCATTACAAATAAAGACACAAATCACAGTAGTGTTAGGTGTACCTGTAACTTGGTCACTAGCAGAAATCATAGACATTTCTGTACCATGTGAGTTACTATAGAGATCTCAAAATAGGCTCATTACTACTTCAAAATCATGATGGTATAAGACTCACTACTAGATCTTGTTATTCAATGTGTTGATAAACAATTGTACATTTTACCATATGCAAATTTGCTGTTTAGTATTTGGATAACTGTACTTTGATACAATTGATTTGCTTTATAATCCTATGTAGTTTACCTTATGCATTTAAAATAACTGTTCTGAGAAGGGGTCAGTTGGCTTCACCAGCCTTCCAAAGGGACCAACACACAGCAAAGGTCTGGAACCGCTGCTCAAGGATGTAATCCTTTGATGAACAAACTCATCATGGAGGTCACTGCTCACTCTAGGAGTTCCTACTGATATGTATCAGTTTGAGAGAGGGAAATCCTGAAGCTGAAATCTTACAGTGATCCTGGGGAGGATGATTCAGGTGATTTTTATTCAAGAGACAAAGCTATGCAAGTAGAACAGTAACTTAAGGAAGATAGCAGCAGGGAGTCTTTAATTAAAGCCATCCTAGTACACTCACCCCCATGGTATGTCTATGAATGTGCTCCACAGAGTGCATGTCTTCTTGTCTGGTGTTTGTCAGTCCCACATGTTTGTATTATTATTGAATGATATAAGTCCTTAAGTTGATGTTTCCCTTTCTGGATTAGAAGGAAGTAGAGCAGGCAAATTTTGTATAAGAGCCCAACTCTGAGTCTTTGGAGCCCTGTTGATTTATAGGCTATTTGCTAGTATTGAAGCTCATTGGTTAACCAGTCCCTTCCCACTAGAAAGCCAAGTAAAGGAAGATGCTGGGTAGATGGGAGGAGGGGATAAACTCAAAGCAGAAGAGACCACAGAGGACATGGGCTGGATTAAGTCAAGAACTCCTCATGGACACCATCTGGTCAGTGGTCCTAGCCACTGGCAATCCCAGGTGGACATTCACTAGGCTACCTCTGAGGTTCTCCTAGTACCTGTCTCAGAGCTACTGACTCCCTTTCTATTCTAATCACAA
This sequence comes from Ateles fusciceps, assembly GCA_036589455.1. Classification (NCBI taxonomy): domain Eukaryota; kingdom Metazoa; phylum Chordata; class Mammalia; order Primates; family Atelidae; genus Ateles; species Ateles fusciceps. The sequence continues at coordinate 90,961 of JAZHEH010001672.1, read as the reverse complement.
GCAATCCATTCACTCATTCTGCTAGTGGAGATTTATAAGCTCAGTTCAGCAGCTGAATGTTGGCTAGAAAGCTAGTTGGTGAAAAGAACACAAGTTTAGAATAAGGAGACCAAAAGTTCTAACTTTTACTATTCTAGTGACAGCTCTGTGGTCTTGGGGGAGCCATATTATCTCTGCCAACTTCAGTTTATTCATCTGTTAAATGAGTTTGGTAATAAGTTGCCTTCTTAGAATTCCTGTGAGCATCAAAGGGTATGAAAACTCTTGAAGAAGAACAAAATTTTATGAGTGCACAAGGGAATCTCGTAAGGCATCTATGGGCTCCATCATAAGAACTGCATGGCAATTTCATCTTGCTGTCTTTCCATTTGGTGTTCATTGAAGAGAAGGGCCTGAGGACCGAGAGTTTGTTTCTGTGCCTGGAATACCACTAATGGTCATCTGTCAAATTGCAATGAAAGAGTTTAATTTTATGTTCAATCAGAGCAGGTTCCCTGTTGGTTTCTACCTCTTAGAGGTTGAGCTCCAAGCTTAAGCATGAAGGATATGTGCAGATTTCCTTCTTTTCATGGGTCCAATTTGGCTATCCCAGAGGGTGCCAGAGGGGAGAGAGGGTTACAGTTAATAGTGAAGAATAAGGTGGAATTTCTTTTTAATTTTCCCTCTACTACTCTTGTCAGGGGCTGGTATCCCCAGCAACTGTGAGCTGGAATCTCAGGGCTTTGGAAGGATCACATGTAGTTTCTCATACAAAAAAGACTAGAAATGTTGGAGTTGGAAGAAGAGTTTCACAAGACTGGTTACCTACCAGCTACTACTGGTTACCTCCCAATTGCTAAGACGGCACCTCTTCCTCCTTCTCTTTCTTCTCATCGTCCTTCTCCTCCTCTTCATCATCATGATCATCAACACCATCATCGCCATTACTATCACTGTCACCATCACCATCATCATCATAACAGATTCCATAGCTCATTCTTATGCTGGAGAACTGTGCCAGGTGTTATGTACACAGTCTCATTTAGCTCCCCACAACCATACTCAATTGACTGTAGGCAACTGAGGCTTAGAGAAGCCCAGTGACTTGACTAAGGACACAGCTGGTCAAGTGATAGAACTGGAAATTGAGCAGGTCTGCTTGAAGCCAAAGTGCATGCCCTCAGTCAGCATACCATATATGGTCTCTTTGGCACTTGATAAACCTGTGATGAACACACAAGCAAATGTATAAAAGAATAAATACCAGAGAATGGATAAAAGGACTGGGGTCATGGTAGTGGATTTACTGGAGTGTCATTTATTCTATAATTGTCTCCTCACTTTCCATGCCAAATATTATTAAATGCTGTTGCCCTGTTCCTGTAAATCTCAGCTCAGAGTTGAGCTGCTTTTGCTTGATGTGGCAGTTGAACTCCTCCCTAAATGCCACCATGTTGCTACTACAGGGCTCTGGAACCATGAATTGCAAAGTGGTTTGTGGTTTGTAGCCAAGGCAGGCAAAATGGAGCTCTTCACAAAAATTTCTAGAGATATCTGCAGGCAAGCAGCCCCTTCCTGAGAGGAAGAAATTTAAAAATTTACAAAGGTGCTGTGAGGAAAGGTGCTGTGAGGTGCATTTTATTACCTGTCACCTCAGCCTGCCATATACCAGAAGAGATGCTGTGTCTTTTTGAAGGAGCCAGACTCATTTGTAGAAAAACAAACATAATATGTTTTTTGCCCATGAAGAACTCATGTATGGAGATATATGCATACAGACATAAATGTGTATACATCTATACATTTTGTTTTGTATGAAATCTAGGCTCCTGACCTCTGGGAGATCTTATGCCAAATTATAAAATGAAGTCCATTTGTTCACCTAGAAGAGTCTGGGTTGTTGGTTTATAAAAATTTGCCCATTATGAGACCTCTGAGCCAGTTTAGATAAACAGAGGCGGCAAATAATTATCTGCAGATCTGGGATATCAGATATGACAAGGGAGAGAGGAAAGAGAGTTAAGCTGCTATCTTTTAATCCAACCTTCCTCAGTTCCATGTTGGGCATCAATACACTATAAAAACAAGAAGAAAAAGCTGCAGAGAAGAGAACCAGTTGCAGCTGGCAGAAGAAACCTGCCATTGAAACTGGTAATGCCATTTTAATTAGGCTAAAACATGAATGAACGTCGCGTTAAGACCTTCTCCTTGGTGCCCTGAGTCACTGGGAGAGAGAATGTGCTCCCTTTGTGTGCTTTGCCAAAGCCCACCAGCTGCTACCTTGCAGGAGAGTTACATCTGAGTCACTGGTTTCCAAAAGGGCGACAAGTAGGCTATGTGTGGCTGAATGAGAGGGGCCTGTCTTTTCTTGATCCTGCCAGCTTGGGCCTGGACTCGAGCCATCACAGCAATGGCTCTGATTTGCAAACGGGTTGGATGTTTCAAGAAGCTGCTACAAGAGCGGATTGGGGGAGGATGGGAAAACCAGATAGGGTGAATGAAGAAAGAAAGCTGTAGGATTTGGCTGGGATTTTGAGGCCCAGAAGGCCTGTTTTGTTGATCTCAAACTCCATAAGCTGAGAGTATCTTGCCCTTGAGGGGGTCAGTTTTTGATAATGATGATGAAGATAGTGTTAATAATAATAACAAAATTTAACAGTGAACATTTAACATCCCCTTTCTGTGTACCAAGTGCTGTTCTAAGTATTATATCAATGAGCTCAGTCTTGATTCTAGCCCTGTGATGGCAGTTCTCCTTTTATTTCTTTTAGAGATGAGGAAAAGAACAGAGAGGTTGTCTTAGTCCATTTGTGTTGCTATAAAGGAATACTTGAGGATGGGTAATTTATAAAGAGAAGAGGTTTATTTGACTCTCAGTCCTGTAGGCTGTACAGAAAGCATAGCACCAGCATTTGCTTCTGGTGAGCACCTCAGTAAGCTTCTACTCATAGTGGAAGGTGAAGGGAATCACCTGGCATCACGTGGCAAGAGAGGAAGAAGAGAGAGGATGGAGGGAAGGGCCAAGCTCTTTTGGCCATCAGTTCCCATGGGAACTAATAGAGTAACAACTCACTCCTGGCCACCAAAGCATACATGAGGGATCCATTCCCCACAACCCAAACTCCTCCCACCAGGCTCCACCTCCATAAATTTTGACATGAGCTTTGGAGGTAACAAATATCTAAACCATAGCAGAGGTTAAGTAACTTACCCCAACATCCATAGCCAGCAGACCAGGATTCAGAGGTGAAGACTTGGATATTCAAGACAGAGATCTCAGAAAAGGACCAGTGGGCTTGAGATTTAAAGTATGGAGAGCATCGTAGACAGCGAAACCTCAGACTCTCAGCTTTATGAGGGCTGGAACCGTGTATATCGTGTTCATCATGGGATCCAGCACAGAATGTATTCCAGGCCTGACACAGTCCTTGTGCTCTTTCAGTGCTTGTTGACTCACTGATTTTTGATAAGGCAGAGAAATGCACAACCAAGACATAAAAGTTCGTTCCATAAATTTAATGAACAAATGCTTATATTTATATTTGTTCATTCATTTAATAAACATTCTATTGAGCCTCTACTATGTACCAGGTGTTAGAAGCAGAAAAATGAATATAATGTGTTTTTTGTCCACGAAGAACTCATGTATGGAGATGTATGCATAGAGCCCAACCTTTCCTCTCAATTTCCCTCACTTGCTGTCTGGGTCTCTCCTAAGGCAAAGACTAACCATAGTGTTACCTGGTGTTAAAGTTTTGTTTTGCCATGTGTTTGTGTGTGCATGCATTCTTTTTTTCTTTTGAGATGGAGTCTCACTCTGTTCCCCAGGCTGGAGTGCAGTGGTGAGATCTTGGCTCACTGCAGCCTCCGCCTCCCGGGTTCAAGTGATTCTTGTGCCTCAGCCTCCAGAGGAGCTGGGACCACAGGCACACACCACCATGCCCAGCTAATTTTTTATTTTTAGTAGAGATGGTTTCACCACCATGTTGGCTAGGCTGGTCTCGAACTCCTGACCTCAAGTGATCCACCTGCCTCGGCCTCCCAAATTGCTGGGATTACAGGCATGAGAGGGAGTCTCACTCTGTTGCCCAGTGTGGAATGCAGTGGCTTGATCTTGGCTCACTGCAACCTCTGCCTCCCAGGTTCAAGCAATTCTCCTGCCTCAGCCTCCCGAGTAGCTGAGATTACAGGCACCCGCCACCATGCCCTGCTAATTTTTGTAGTTTTAGTAGTGATGGGATTTCACCATGTTGGCCAGGCTGGTCTCGAACTTCTGACCTCAGGTAATCTGCCAGCCTCAGCCTCTGAAAGTGCTGGGATTACAGGCATGAGCCACTGTGCCCAGCCTGTGCATGCGTTCTTTAGGTCCAGTAATTGATTATAGTTACTTCAGGCAAGCTCCATCTGTTATTCACCTTTGTAACCCCAAGAGCAGTGCTACTCTAAGTTTTGTCCATGGACCAGAAGCATTAGTATAACCTGGGATCTTGTTAGAACTGCTGACTTAGGCCAGGTGTGGTGGTTCACGCCTGTGGTCCCAGCGCTTTGGGAGGCTGAAGTGGGTGGATCACGAGGTCAGGAGTTTGAGACCCACCTGGCCAACATTGTGAAACCCCGTCTCTACTAAAAATACAAAAAATTAGCTGGGTGTGGTGGCGGGCACCTGTAGTCCCAACTACTTGGGAGGCTGGGCAGGAGAATCGCTTGAACCCAGGAGGCAGAGGTTGCAGTGAGCCGAGATCACGCCACTGCACTGCAGCTGGAGTGACAGTGCGATGGTGCAAGACTCCATCTCAAAAAAAAAAAAAAAAAAACTGCTGACTCTGGACTCTGCCCCCAGACCTACTGCATTAGTAGCTCTTTGGGTGGGGCCCAGGAATTTGTGTTTTAGCATTTCTCCAGGAGGTCCCCATGCATGCTCAAGTTTTAGAAGTTCTGCTAAGGACAGGGAAGCCAGGTTCTGTCATGTGTGGGTGCTCAATAAATAATTTTTGATTGATTGCATACATAAATTACTGTAGGAACAGGGAAAGTGGGTTGGTCTTACTAGGTCTGGGCATGACTCCAGGTATCCATTTTGCCAAGTCTGCGGAGACTATGAGGAGATGGAGTCGTATTTCTTTCCTTCTCAGAAAATTTGGACGGATGTGTTTAAATGACTGGGAAGATAGACTCTGTCAGCATCAATGTGGGAAATGGTGAGCAACTGAGCATGTAACCTGATGGGAACCAACTGAATGGGCCAGTTTGTAATGAAGGCCAGAAGATAAAACAGGGTGGAGTGATGAGTTCACAGAAGGGCTGAGAACTCCATGCAGATGGTTTGGGGCAAAATGATAAAGCCACAAGTTTACAAGAATTGTATGCTTGGGACTCTTGTCTGTTCCAGGGACTTATTACAAATTAAGCCCTCCCTATTCCTGCATATGTGGCAGAGCCTTGCTGTAAATCTATTTCAAACTGTTTTTTTTTTTTCACATCTTATGTTCCTTTTCTCTTTCTTTAACTCTCCCCTCCTTCTCTAGCTCCTTTTTCTTTCTGACGAGGAGGTTATTGTTGTCCATATTTTGATGAGGGATAAAGCTACCCTGTGGCATGACATTTGTCAAGGACAAGAATGTGTGGGTTTTTGTGAGTAATCAGCAGCTGCTTTTGGAGTCATGGTTTTAAGGAATCTCCCTCCCTCAATAGTGTGATCATTCCCTCTTCCCAACACCCCCTTCCAAAGAGAAAACTTGCACAAGAGCAGTTGGCTCAATATAATAAAATACAGCTTGGCATCATGAGCTATATAAACAAGAGGCATTTAATAGACTGCGCAGAGTTTTGGCAGTGGGAGGGGACAGTAGCAGCCAAGGAGACACATATGGCTGGGTTTAGCAGCATCCTGGACTCATGGGAAGAGGATCCCCAGCTTTAGATCCCTGTAGGGGGGGAGGTGGGGTGAACAAAAGGTTAGAAAGATGAGGGTGGTTCAGCATCCAAGAAACACTGTTATACTCACATTTTCCCAAGTACAATACTTATTTATTTATTTTTCATAAACACTTACCTAGTGCTTATCTTAGGCCAGCCACTGTTCTCTAAGCCCTTAACATTTTTTAAAGCAACTTTATTAAGATGCAATTTACTTACCATAAAGCTCACCTATTTTTTTTTTTTAAGTAGAGACGGGGGTTTCACCGTGTTGGCCAGGATGGTCTCGATCTCTTGACCTCGTGATCCGCCCGCCTCAGCCTCCCAAAGTGCTGGGATTACAGGCGTGAGCCACCGTGCCCAGCCCAAAGCTCACCTATTTTAAATGCACCATTCAGTGATTTTTTTTCCAGTGAGTTTACAGAGTAACGCTACCATCATCACAATCTGATTCTCTCACCTCTCATGCCCATTTACAGTTAATTCCCAATCCCACCCTCAGCCCTGGCAACCATTAATTTACTTGCTCTCCCTATTAATTTGTCTTTTCTGAACAATATAAATGGAATAATATGTGATCTTTTGTGACTGGCTTCTTTCACTGAGCATAATGTTTCTGTTTGTTCCTTTTGATTGCCAAATAGCATTCTCTTATATAGATTGCTTTACATTTATAACCTCAATTCATTCCCATAAGAACCCCATGAGATAGTTGCTTCTGTTATCAGCAATTACAGATGAGGCAACTGAGGCACAGTTAGGAATTTGAGGGGTAACGATTCAAGCTTAGGGAGTTTGACCTCAAAATCTGTGCTCTTGGGCTCTCTTGCTATGTTGTCTCTCCATGGACACAAAATATGTATTCACTTCTAACTTGGAGAGTTTCTTTTATGTAATGACCACTGAATTTCTTGAATGCCTACTTTGTGCATGAAACTTTGCTAGGTGCTGTGACGGACTGAGACAGGTTTTGTACCTTCAAGAAATGTAGCATTTTATTTGGTAGAGAAGACTCAGATCCATGTGATCAAGTGGATCCTCTAGGGCCACACAAGATTCCATATGATCCAAAGCCTAAATGCACATGCCAGGTATCAAAAGTCAGACGAGACAATGATGGTAGTAGTGAGAAGAGCCAAGGAAAGCTTTTCAGGGGGAGGTGACGTTGAGCTAGTTCCAGCTCCTTGGACTAATCAATCCCAAATTCCATGAATGGAAGCTTGGAATATTTAGAGCCCACCCTTTGTCATCATGTCCCTTCCAAGCACAAAGTCCTTTTCTTGGTATGTTCCAACTTTTAGATCCCATGTGTGTGTCTATAATTACACCAAGAATCTTTTCCTCTTAAGCTGTTTTTAATAGAAATGTCTTAAGGAGGAGTTGTTTTCTTTAGAAAAACTGGTTAGCCAGGACATGGCTTGGGGGTATGTGTGTGTGTTTATTTTAAAATGCTTCACAACATCCAATTCTTGGGCTGGCCACGGAAGCCTGGCAGACATGATTCAGAAATAAGAATGGTACGTGGAACTACATGTTAGACTCTACAAGGCCTGTTTCAGTTAGCTGGTGCTGTGTAATAAACCACCCCAATGCTTAATGGCTTAAAACAACAACCATTTATTTGGCTCACAATTCTCTGGGTCATCTGGGCAGTTTTTCTACTCTGGACTGGTTCAGTGAAACTCTTGGGCTCACATATGCATCTGTGGCCAGTAGGGCTTGTGGCTGGGCCACAAATCTGGCTGTTGGCTGGCCATTGGCCAGAGTGACTTAATTCTCTTCCACGTGTTCTCTTATCCTTCAGCTGACTAGCTTAGGCTCATCCACAAGGTAGACAGACACAGGGTTCCTAAGAGCAACAACAGAGGACAAGTCCTAGTTCCTAAGCCTCTTTTCAAGCCTCTCTTGCATCATGTTTGCTAATGGCCCATTGTCCAAAGCAAGTTACATGGCCAGCTCAGATTCAAGGAGTGAAGAAATAGATTCTGCATCATGATGGGAGGTCTGCAATGTCATATTGCAAGGATGTGAATGCAGAACAAGGATGAATTTGTGGCCATTTGAATAGTTATCTACCAAGTCAGAGAGTATAATAGCGACAAGTTCAGCCAACACATTTATTAAATTTTTACAGTGTGCAGGTACTATTCTAAGTACTATATATATTCATTTAAGCCATACAACAGCTTTGAGAGCTAGGTGTTATTATTTCCCTTATTTTTCAGAGGAATGACTTGTATCTTTAAGAAGTTAAATAAAGTGAGAAGTTGACCAAAGTCATACAACTAGGAGAGGTGGCCCCAGGATTCTTATAGGCAGTCTGGCTCCAGAGTCTGTGGGCTCTTAGCCACTATACCATCCTGCCCATTACGAACTTATTGAAATTGAGTTGATGTGCCACCGAACTACAGGGATAATCATTAGTATGTAGTAATATTAATTGAAGACCTAGCATGTACCTGGCACTGTTCCAAGTACTTTACATACATTATGGTATTTAAATGTATGCAAAGTACATTGAAATGTACTTTGTGAAAATACAAAGCAATCTGATCCAATAAGGACTGCTTTTATCCCCATTTTACAGATGAGGAAACCAAAGCTCCAAGAAGTAAGTTATATGTTGAAGAGGTTGCACAGTTAGTAAACGGGCAAGTTGAGATTCAAATTCAGGTCTGAAGGGTCAACTGTCTTATCTAATTCATGGCATCATTTCGCTTATTCAGACTTTATTTCACAGTCTCAATTTACAGATGTGGGAGAGGGGGGATCTGGAAGCTCTCCAGAACATAGATGATGATTATAAGAAAGAAGAATAAGGGGCATAGAGCAGAGCATCTAGAGTCATCATCACGAAGCCCATGTATTTGCTGGGGAAGTTTAGTAGTTATTAATATTTCTTGTCCACTGTGTATGTTGGAGCTGACTGTGCACTGCCCCCACTCCAGGGGCATGAGTGGCATGTGCTGTGAGGCAGATAGCACACTGGGTTGTGCAATGTGGCACCCATGCAGTGCTCCCGCGCTCACTCATCCGGGTCTCTTGCATAAATTAACAAAGCAATTAAAACGGACTTAAGTAAAAAATCTGACAACAGCTTATAAGTTCACTACCATAGGACAATGAAGGAAATTTTGGAAGAACTAGTATACCAAAAAGCACAAAAACTCGAAGTAAGAGAGTTTGGGCAGTTGATGTAGAGACAAATAGCCCATAAGAAGCATCATAGCTGCTGGGGGCTTGTGGAGGGGAGGGCAGGTCATTGTCTTACTACTTGGTACAATGGTTTTGTTTATTTTTGTTTTTTTAATGGAGGAGAAAGGTTAGATTAGGTTTATATGCTTTGATGTTCAGAGAAGGGAATTAAATAATGTAATTTGGAAAGATTGTCATAGATGATTATGATGATGATATTAATATTTCTTGGGTAAAGCATGTCATACCCTGAAAGTTCAGATAAATAGGATGTTATTGAAACTGATATTCCAGGGTTGCTATGGCCTCCTGTGATCTCTGACTTTTCAGATTTTTGCCTCTTTATTTTGTTGGGGCCAAGGGAAAGGTTCCCTTTTGCCATCTGGAGGTTTGCTGAAAATCACTGGCAGAGCCAGATTGATTAACTGTAAAAAAGGCATACAAATGTATTTAACATGTATACACGGGAGCCTTTAGGATGAAGACCCAAAGATCCAGGAGAAATTGTCCATTTTTTATGCTTAGGCTTAACAAAGTATGGAGAGCTGTGGAGAAACAGGGGATTAAAAAGGGCCTGATTGAATGCCGATAGACTAAGTGGGGGAAACCCAGCAAGGCCTGTCTGTCTAAATCCTTCTCGGCCTCTCTGAGTAGCATTCCTTTCTTCTGGATATAGGGCAGGACCCTCTGGAATGGGGGTCTTATGACCTATAGTCAAACAAAGTAGGTTGAAGAATTTCTTTAAAGAATTTCTTTATAACCAATTTTTACACAGAAAGGCGAAGTGAAAGCTAGAGTAGTATTTTTGGGTTTATGGCTGGCTTTGGGGAAAAGGTATTCTGGTTTCTATGACCTGCCTTGGGGGGACAGGGATTCTAGTTTCTATGGATAGCCTTAGAGAGAATGGGACTGAGAGAGAGGTAGGAGTAGGTCAGAGAAAAACCTTTGCTTCTGAGGCTGCTGCTGGGCATTAATTTTGAGGTATTATTTTGTGAGTCCCACCAGTTTCTTGTAGGGTTGATGTAATTCTAAAGATGGAAAAGTGAGGACTCTTGGAGATCAAGGAGATGGTCCAGTGACCCTTTAAGATTTGTGAAAGAGCATGACTCAAGCAGCTTTCTGACTCAAGAGGTGGCTGGTTCCTCACTGGGAGAGTTAGCACCTGGCCTTGGGGGGTGGTTGTGAAGAGTCAGTGCATAACAATGAGAAGCCACAACAAGCAAGTCTGTCCTGGATTGACCAGTGTTCTGAAATGAGCCCCCACCTCCACACCCCTCCTTCCATAATTAAGTGATGGAAAGGACTCCCATTTCTAAAGTGCTGTCAAGATCAGATAATAGAAGGGAAATGAAGATAAGGGGAGGGGTGATTCTTCTGAAGCTCTAGGGTTGGTGCCAGCTGCCAGCAGCAAGAATCAACTTGGAAGATCCCAGCTTAGTGTTTCACTGGAAAATGGCCCACCATTGTGCTCAGCAAAAGCTTTCATTCTCCCTTTGTCCCACCATTGTCCTCCCTTACTTTGTGAGAACTTTCAGAAAAATCCTGGAGCCAGATGCCTCATGTCCCCGTATATAGCCAGGTCTGCTTTGGTCAACCACAGCCATGTTGTGGTAGTGGTGCATCTGTGAAGGGAGAAGAGAAGGCTAGAGCCAGCTGCATGGAAACACCAGCCTGCCAAACCAAGGCGGGCATGATCTCCTGATGCTCAGCTGGCAATATGTGGACACTGGTATTATATCGGCAAAATGCCTTAAATTCCTGGGAGGAAAGATGTAGAACAGAAGGTGAAACTTGCAGCCAGCTTGTGAGAGCCTTTACCATGGCCAGCAAGTCATTGATGCACAAATGCATTTTTATGGGGGCAGTAAGGAGATGTATGTCTCCAGGTAAGTCCCTTGGAGTAATTGCAATTGTGGATTGTAGGTGTCTGGGGTGCTGAGTTTGACCTGAGCTCAGGATGGTTTTGAGAAGAGTGTAATGATACTGTGGGGGTGGTTTTGGATGGTTTTGAGAAGAGTGTAATGATACTGTGGGGTGAATAAACGGATGCAGTTGGCTGCTTGGCTCATGAAAGTCTTGGTAAATGCCCGAAAGCAAAAAATGTGGAAGGAATTAAAGAAGCACTTTGGAGGCCTTGATTGAAATTTCTTTTGTGTGTATCATATGTGGTCAAGACAGCAGCAGATGACATAAAAGGAAAGGGCTCTTTGTGCCCTTGTTGGTGTGGGGCTTAGATAGGGGTGTGGTTGTTTTTTGTTAATACTTATAATGGTACTTGTGGAGGGGAATAAAAAATGAAATTCCTTTTGGGTAATTTTTCAGATTGCTGGAGGAGTAGATGAAGAGGAAAGAATAGGCTTGCATGCATCTCAGAAGAATCTGCTCTTCCAGGCCAAAAAAAAAAAAAAAAAAAAAATTACTCCTTACATAATGGAAGCTAGGGTCTAAGAGAATGTTCCCTTTCTCTGGGAAAACATCATTCTTGCTTTTCACTGTTTTATACTTTTGTGTGCGGTAATTTCTATTTGCCTTGTCTATGTTAAAGCATTATATTCGTCAGTGTGTGGTTCTAGTTTCTTATGTGTAATGTCTAACATGCTAAAGCTGTTTTATATCCATTTCCTGATAGAGCTTAAATCTTGCTGTGTGCTCACCCAGCAGCACCCTCCTGGCCCCTGGGGAAGCGGCATCTGCCGGTCTATTCTTTCCTATATGGCCTGCTTTCGTTATGTAACAGAATCTGAATGTCCAGCATGTGGTGATTAGCTGTGATACTGGGTGTGTAAGCATGCCTTGCAAAATGATGTGCATCTGTATGCATGTGCCTTCCTACAAATACAAATAGCACAGATCACAGATGCGGTTATTGTGGAGGTAATCATACATTTGGTCTGAAACCAAATAAAGTTTTGCCCTCCTGCCCTGTCGGGCATCATATTTACCTCATTGACCAAGAGGGAGCTGCAGTGGGGCAGGCAAGAGGGCGAAGCTGGAGAGAGGGAGATAGAGATGCCATATGGAAGTGGTTGGAAAACAGATGGGGGAAGTCTGGAAAAATCCAATTTGTTGTTCTCAGGTGTTTAAAGGAATGTCTCCATATTAGGACGTTAGAATGGATTTCAGTGCTCAAGACAGGTTAGAATTAGATGATGCAAGACCACTTCCCAGGTAGAATTGGTATATAACTAAGCTTTGAATAATGATGTTGAATTAGTGGCTAATCAATAAATGGAAAGGCTATGTCTATTTATTAGGCAGACTTGAGTGGAAGAAGTTGGCTGGAGTTGGGGAGTCAAGCACCTCTTAGTGGAAAGAAAGGAGTCAGAAAATAGTCTTATTATAATCTTGTCAACAATAAAATGGAATGGAGGAACAGAAGTTCCCCTGCTGGAGGGTTGACGAATCCGATTGCATCACTGGGGCAGAAGCCACTGCCGGGAGATCTGTTATCTAACGCCAGATCCCTAGCATCTCCTTTGTTATTTTCACCTTGGAGGGGGGTTTTCATGCAGTGCAGAAACATAGACCTTCCCGCCCTGGGCATTGCACACATCCAACTTTTATGCCAGTGTCTGTACCTTTAGAAGTGGTAGAAGCTTGTTTGTTGTGTTTGATCCCATGACATGAGAAACTGGACACTCTCTTCATAGATTACTTTCATGGGCTTCTGTTGAAGAAAATCAGATTTGAAAACAGTCATGCATAAGCTCTGGATGTCCACGTGAACCTGCTGTTAATGTACAAAGGCCAGTGGACACACAAGGAGTAAAAGATTCCTTTTTCTGACTCCCTGTACTAAGCATCTAGTCTCAGGGCATAAGAGCTTAGCAGGCCCTGGAAGGGCTTCAGATTCCTGGTCCCCCAGACATGGTAAGAAGAAGGGAACAGCCCCTGGATCTCCTGCTTGACTCCTAATCCAGTGCTCTTTCTGCTCTACCATTTTTAAAAATTCCCTTTTCTTCTACATTACCTTAATGTTCCTAATTAATGAAGATGGTCTTACTGAAGTTTCCTTTTTCTTTCTTTTAAATTCCAAAAACAAAAGACAGAAAAGTACTTTTACTTACTAAGGGGAGTTCATCTAGTTTCCCAAAACTGTTGTTCTTTCTTTCAGTGACAAACATAGCATCCCATCTCTTAGTTTCATTTCCAACTAAACAAATGAACTTAGTAACGTTTCATGATTATAGGAGTTGGGCATATAGAGTTCCTGCTACGTAGGACTCTTTCTTAAGAGTGGAGGGCCATGGAGAGGTGACATTAAATTTCACAGTGATTAAAATTAGATTTTTAGTTCATGGCAATTTTGTTTACCATTCTGCCAAATTATAATTTTGCCAATTATAATTGAACATGTTTTTAAGAACCTGAAATTTCTCACTTAAAGTATTCCCCTAAATACTGTTTTAAAAATTAAATTAATTACTATTGCACTAATTAATTCCTTAATTGGCTCTTAACCCAAGAATTAGATTGCTTAGATTTTAACAGAGAAAGCAAAACAGATACAAACAACAAAATCACACAAGGATTGTTTTCTTAACTAGAATATTCTGAAGGGATCATTTGATCAGATCTATTTGAAACTGGGATAAAACATTTTTTAAAAGATACTATATAATTGATAGGAACCATGTTTTTGATTTGATTAATTGGCTATTTTCAAAAATTTGATTAATTAAAAATATGTAAAATATACTTAGGCCCTCTCCATGAGAAAGAACAAATTTGTGGATTTGGACACGTGATTATAAATAATCATTTTTATTTTTGTCTCTTACGATCCCCCACTGCCACCCCAGGGATTTGGGAATGGGCTGTCTCTGTTTATACTATGAACATGTAAAAAATAGACTCATTGATCTATCATAACAGAGAAAGGAAACAAAGCCACGGGATTTCTAGACATGACATGGAATTCTTATACTCTTCTCACCTTCCATACCCACTGCTGGTTTTTCCCATCATGCTATTTGCCAGTGTTAAAAAAGATGAGAAATGAGCTCACCATGACATCTAAAATAAAAACAAGAAAAGTTCCTTGCCATCGATCACAGTTTATAAAGTACTTTAAAATCTTTCTCTTGCAGCTTGAGGTGTGAGCCTTTGGAAAGTTTAGCCATATACGAGGTGGCCTGAAAGAAGGTGTCTCTCAGTGTGGAAGTTGCTGTTTCTATTTACTCTCAGCTCATCATTTAAAGGAATTGGGAGAGGCTTTTTTTTTTTTTCTTACTGAGAACACCAAAACCAATGATCACCACAGGAAGTTTTAGTTACTATCACAGCTCGGCCTCACCAAGAATTATTTTTCAATATGTTCCTTTTATTTTTTATTTTATTTATTTACTTACTGAGACAGAGTCTTGCTCTGTCACCCAGGCTGGAGTGTAGGGGCGTGATCATGGCTCACTGCAGCCTCAATCTTCTGGGCTCAAGCTATCCTCCCACCTCAGCCTCCCAAGTAGTTGGGACTACAGGCGCATGTCACCATGCCCGACTAATTAAAAAAATTTTTTTGTAGAGACAGAATCCTGGTATGCTGCCTAGGCTGGCCTCAAACTCCTGGACTCAAGCAATCCTCTTGCTTTGCCTTCCCAAAGTGCTGGGATTGCAGGCGTGAGCCACCTCACCAGGCCTTAATACATTTTTTAAATTGAAGCATAACATACACATAGAAAAATGTACCAAAAATTAGCAGTACAGCTTGGTGAATTTTTACAAGCTCAAGACAGAAAAAGAAACAAAATATTATAAGCAACCCAGAAGCACTTCCTGTCTCTGTCCACCTGACCTGCCCCCAGGATAGACACTTTTATGACTTATAACCCCATAGATTAATTTTCTTGTTTTGAACTTTATATAAATGGAATCAGGCAGTACGTGCCCTTTGTACCTGGCCTCTATTGTTCAACATTATGTTTGTGAGAGTCAACCATGTCATGGTGTATAGTAGTGGTTCATTCATCTGCATCGCTATATTCCATTTCATGGTGTGAACAGACCACAGTGTATTGATCCAGTCTGCTCTCTCTATGGGCATTTGGATATTTTCCGGTTTGGGGCTATTACTAGTAGTATTTCTATGAACATGCTTGGATGTGACTTTTAGAAAGCATATGTTTGTATTTCTGTTGGGTGTATAACCAAGAGAGAAAATTCTGGATCATTTAAGGGGACTATTATCTTGTTTTGCTTTTTTCCTCTATCTTCTCTAAGAGAAAGTAGTATGAGATTTTAGGACTGCAGGAGGCTCCACAGAGCATGTATCTGACTGGTGTTTTTCTGATTCTGCCTCAGTACCCTCTAAGGAGTTCAGACATCTTCAGTGAGGGGAGAGAGGAGCTTGTGTGGGACTCTGGGGCTCTGCCTTCAACCAAAGCAATGCCCCCTTCATCTGATTCATAAACAGTGGTGAAATTGCAAAGAACATATTCTTTCAAGAATTAGTTCTATAAGTTTGTTTAAGTCTCACTCTGTCACCCAGGCTGGAGTGCGGTGGTGGCATGACGCGATCTCGGCTCACTGCAGCCTCCACTTCCTGGGTTCAAGTGATTCTTGTGCCTCAGCCTCCCAAGTAGCTGGGATTACAAGCATGTGCCACCACGCCAAGCAGAGACAGGGTTTCGCCATGTTGGCTAGGCTGGTCTCGAACTCCTGACCTTACATGATCGGCCTGCCTTGGCCTTCCGAAGTGCTGGGATTATAGGACACTGCACCATGCCTTTTTTTTTTTTTTTTTTAAGAGTTTGAAAAGAGATTATTTGAGTTCATTGTTTTCTTGAGAAAGGGGAAAGCAGGCCTACACAGCAGACTGGGGGTGGACTGATGTACGGGAGGGTGCTGGCATTTTATGGGTACTATTTTACACAACCCTGCAAATCAACTCTATGAGAAAGGCATATTCTTATACCTATTTACAGCTGGGGAAACTGAGGGGGTGAAGCAGCTAAGTGACATTCTTAAGGCCACCCATCTAAAAGAGGCAGAACTGAATCCAGGTGGTGTGACTCCAGGGCTCCCCCGCTCCCTTAATTATCCAAACCAGAATACTCTAGTCCCACCCACTCCCCGTTTCACAGTCTCCCTCACAGACTGTCAAGGGCCTGCATGAGCCATTATGGTGACAGTGGTTTACTCTTTGGGTTTTTGTTTCTCTGGTATGTAAAGCTATTGCTCAAGAAGCCAAGGAGTAATATAGAGACAGGCCCACGTGAAACTGACTCCCCCCTGTCTCTTTTTCTCCTTTTAAGTTCATTTCAAGCGGAATGTAATCCTTTGTGCTTACCCTTTCACATGTCTGATGTTATGTGATTGTTGCTGGAACCCTGTGAGATAAGCATGGTAAGTACTACTAGCCCTTAATTTTGCTATTCTCTCTGCTCAGGTCTCTCTACCTGCTCACTGCACTCCAGCTACCACTGGCTTCCTAAATATGCCACAGGTCCTTTGCACTCATTGTTTCCTCTAGCTGGAATTCTCTTTCTCAAATCTTCTCATAGTTTGCTTTTTCAGTTCCTTCAGGGCTCTGCTCAAAATCATCTAATAAAATAGATCTTTCCTTACCTCCTTATCTAAAATGCCACCTCCATCATGTTCCACTGCCTGCTCTACTTTACTTTTCTTCAAGGCATGTCTGCTTCCTGGCTTGTGACATATTTATTTACTTTATTTGATAGCAATTGGCAGACAAGGTAGGCTTCAGGTGGGCTGGGAGTCAGGGTGGTGGTGATCATTGTGTATCTCTGGCACATCAACAAATATTGAATGAATGAATGAATAAATGAAACTGATGTTAAAATTTAGATACTTGATACCCAAGGAGGGTAGCAGAACTTATATTTAATGAAAGAAACTTGTAGGTGCTGTATCTCCTTACATTTCTCATATTATTTGTTTTTGCTTCTCTCTTTTTTTCGATTATTCTTGCCAAAGTTTTATCTTTTCATTGAACTTTTCAAAGCACCAGCTTTTAGTTTGGTTGAGTTTTTATTCCATGCCTTTCTTCTTGTTCAGCTCCATATTTATTTATTTTGGTTTGTATATGTCTGTTTTATCTCTGCACATTAAAGATTGTTTGAGTGCAGAGACCATAGCCAACCACAGCTGTGATGAAGCTTGCTGACTAGGTTAGACCTTTGAGCCACCATGTCTGGGGGTCTGTGGTTTAAACCTTTCCTTTGCCAAGCTTTCCCATTTTTGAATGAGCCACCAGGGTGGAAAAGAGCAGCACTTAGATTTTTTAAAAAAAACAAATTATCCAATTATTATTTCAACTAAGCTATTTTAAAACAACATTTCAATTGGTATGGGCTGGTTTCTAACCCAAGAATATGATTGCTGTTATAATATCATTTGTTAATTCCTTTATAACAAATGTCTTCTATTGCTTGCAGTATTACTTATCTTATTTTACTGCTGTAATTGAAACCATAGGGAGATGAAGGTTGTGCTGAAATGAAAAAGTTCAAACCACATTTTGGGGCTCTGTTTTCCAGATCTAAGTGAAATCTGTGTTAGAATAACAAGACAGAAAATCTGTCTCTATAATTAGGAAATTACTGGAGTCAGAATCAAACTGTAGGAAGGTGCATAGCTAAGGAATGCTTCTGAAACAGTAGAAAATAAAGCCTTATGTGAACAAGGAGAATTTCTGTGCATGGACCTTCAGGGATGGGGATGTGTGCTTGGCGGGGCAGGGAAGAGATTGATGGGAGCTCAAAATCTAGTTAAAGCACTTAACCTCTGGGGTGAAATCTTA
Source organism: Ateles fusciceps (assembly GCA_036589455.1). Taxonomy (NCBI): domain Eukaryota; kingdom Metazoa; phylum Chordata; class Mammalia; order Primates; family Atelidae; genus Ateles; species Ateles fusciceps. The sequence goes on along the minus strand of JAZHEH010001672.1, from coordinate 73,113 downwards.
GTCCAGAGAACACTGAATGGTTTCACAGCAAAATGTCATCTGATGAACCCTGCTGTATAAAATGGCAGAGAAGTGGTCATAAATTTGTTGGAAGGTTCTTGTATCTCATTCTGACTTTGGTTTGCAATATGATAGGCTTGATTTTCCTAGGAAGTCTCTTGATGCCACGTCCACTTGTGTTAAGATCAAGGCATTTAGTTGGTATGTGAAATGTGATCAGGGAATGCACCAAGGATTCAGCATCTTGGGGGCATTATCTCTGACCCTAAGGGAGATCAGATTAAGTGAAAGGGAAGGAGAAATGATGAGGAGGGCAAGATAGATAGGTAGGTAGGTAGGTAGGTAGATAGATAGATAGATAGAGATTGAGAGAGAGAGAGAGAGAGAGAGAGAGAGAAGAGACATAGTTGGGCTGTTTAGGATTATGAAAAAGCTGATCTGCAGTGCCCTCTTAAAGATGAAAATTTTACCCCAACCTGATTTTTCAGGCACCTACCATTGGATCCACAGTGAGAAAATATGAGAGAGATAGAGAGAGCTGATTCCTAATATTCCTTCTGGCTTGAAGCTCCTTTTATTCTAAATGCAGGAAGGACATTCTCTGCAAGGCAGAGCAACTTGCAACATACCTTGAGAGTTCAAAGGTCAGTGTTTGTCTCCAAGTGCTTTTCAACCGTGAGCATGGGAAATGTTCCCTGCAAATGCTTTGTCCAGGGCCATTTGGGTCCAGCATCCAGACCACCATAGACTCAGGTTAGGGTGCTTTATAGAGTCTGATGGGAATCAGTCTGGATTTTTTGGACCCAAAGGACACTGACCTGGTGGAGTGATGTAGCCGCCATGTGCAGAACAGTTTTCATGGGTGAGTCTCTCAATGTGTGATACCAAAGGCATGCTTCCTTTAGCAAAGGGAATTCAAGTTCCAAACAGCAGCTGTAACAGAAGGAAAAGTTTATATTCTACTTTTCCAAAGGTGTCAGAGGAACAGAGACCATGGATTAAGTACAAGTTTGGGTAAGGAAGATTCAAATTTTCCAATGTTTTGCAGACAGTGAAAAGTTTGAACATAAACACGCATGATTTATTTACCACAGAATATCAAGACTGTTGAGCCAAGTCAGGAAGCAAGGGTGTGCCAATAAAATCTTGACAGATACCAGATGAAAAATGAGAACTCAACTTACTAAGTGGTGGGAAAGAATAAGTGGTGGTAGATGGAATTCTTTTTAAAGAGCCCATATAGAAGTGAGTGAGGGTAGTGTTCTTGAACAGTGGCCCATTTATACTGGGTGCTATTTCTTTGACATATATGAACCAGCCAGATCACTGAGAGGGAGGATGCTTCTTCCCACAAGAAGAGTAATCTGATTGTTTTTCCTCAAATAAATAACCAATTTATTATCAGCCCAGATATGCAATTGTTAAAGACACTGAGGCTGTGCTGTTCAATATGGCAGCCTCTAGCCGCAGAGCTGTGAGCACTCAAAATGTAGTTAGTGCGATTGAGGAGCTGAATCTTGAATTTCATTTAATTTTAATGAGTTTAAATTTTAAAATGGGTGTTTGATTCAGTTATTGGAAAAGTTTTATTCTTTGCAACAATTCTGATATATGAATCTACTTTTTCAACTATTTCATGAAATCTAAATATAGATCAAGCATTTCTGATGAAAATTTGCCATCCAAATTGAGATGTGCTGTAACTGTAAAAACACATGGGATTTCAAAGACTTAATATAAAAAAGAGAATGTAAAATATCTCATTAGTAATTTTTTTAACATTGATCACATTTTGAAATGATAATATTTTAGACGTAATGGATTAAATAAAACACATTATTAAACTTAATTTCACCTGCCTTTTAAAAAACTTTTTAAAATGTAGTTATTGGAAAAATTTAAATTACGTATGTAGCCTGCATTCTTGCATCATATTTCACATGAACAATGCTTTATTTATTTATTTTTAACTTTTATTTTAGATTTGGGGGTACATGTGAAGGTTTGTTATATAGGTAGATTTGTGTCATAGGGTTTGTGGTACAGATGATTTCATTACCCAGGTATTAAGCCTAGCACCCAATAGTTGTTCTTTCTACTCCTCTCCTTCCTCCCATCCACCCCCCCTCAAGTAGACCCCAGTGTCTGTTGTTCCCGTCTTTGTATGAACAATGTTTTAGGAGCCACATTTGGTGGATAAGGCTAGCTTTGCCCCTGAAGATCAAAATGAACGAGGAAATGAGAAAAATGGTGGATCCTTTAGTCTTGTATGAACCGAAAGTTTTCCCTGCTCTTTCCTTCTGTTCCTGAACCCAACCACTAGGTGATCTATTTAATGTAAGTCTCTGTATCCTGAGAAACCTAGGTGTTAATGAACTTTGTCATGTGCTATTTAAGTCTGAAGCTCAATGAAGAATCTAGTTGTTAAGGGATTTCAGGACAATGTGCTTCCTTCTTACACATCTGTTTTATGTTGAGTTCCTGGGACAGACTCTGAGATGGAGTTCTGTGCACAGAAAAGTTACTGGGGAGTGCCAGTGGAATCAACACTTGCACGGAGTGAGGGAAGCAGGGCTGGACCGCCATGCAGTACAACAAAGACCTCTGCTCTGGAACTGAGCTGGTCCTTTAGAGTTGTCCCAAATTGAGGCAAGGGGCCTGGCCTTTGTATTCTCCAAATGACCAGTCTTTGGATGCAAGTTGCCTTTAGGTAGGGGGCAGAAGCTTAGGTGAGGCAGCTCCTTTCTGCAGAAGGCAATTCCCAGAGCAGGAAAAAGCTGTGAGCTCTCAGCAGCCAGTAATCCCAGCAGCCGGGAGATGGGGTATCTCAATTCAAGAGAGGTCTTGGAGGCACCCCCACAGCATCCAGTATGACATCTCAACCTTGTTCTAGTCATAAGCCCCCAGCCAGACCCAGACAGGAAAAGCCTTTCAAATGGCATCATCCTAGACCTGGGGAACTGAAAATCTCCCTGTGCCTGAGAATGAGGAGTAGGATATAGGTGTTCTGCGTTCCTCTCCTTCCTGCCCTGGAATGAGCCATAATTTCTACAATACAGAAGTAATAAGGAACTGGGGGGGGGGGAGAGAAAAATGGAGACAGAATAGAAGGATGAATCAATATGACTCAATAACTTATAAATCCCCCAGTGGCGTAGATACACAGAGAGCCATTTTATTTTCCTCTAACTTCTGAATTGGGCTGTAGCCACAATCCAGCAGCCATTCGGAAGTGTGGGGGAAGGATGAGAAGGAAGCCTGGTCCCAAAGCAGACACTCTGCCCAGATCAATTTAGAAAGAAATCAAGACTCTCAGCTTAGGCTAGTATTTCACTGGCTTCCAGCCACATGGAGAACGAATGTCACTCATAATAAGCCAAGAAAGGGAGCAGGTCTCGGCCTCCAGTTCTTTCAGAGAATGACCTGCAGTTGCTGCAGAGGAAATAAGAGCTTGGTAGCCATTCAGTCCCTGAGAGCTTGACCCCAATTCTTCTCTGTATGTCTGGCCATTCATCTGGTTGTTCTGTTTTCTGTTTTCTATTTTGTCCTTTAGGACAAGTTTGCATCTTGGTACGGTTTCTTCCCCAGCATCTCCCCTGCCTGCTTGCAAACACTGATTCATCAGAGATGTCTAACAGCCTGTGATCATTGGGCAGGAGCATTTTCCCATAAGCCTTTTCTGCTTCTCCTGCCAGTTATCTGTAATTTAATAGCTGTGCATGTCACATGTGTACATACTCACACAGGGATGCACATACTCTTTAACTCATACACACCTCTAAAGCACGTTAGTGCAAACTTGGTCAAAGCTGCTCCCAGCTACCTCACTTCCCTTACTGCCCCTTACGCCGTCCCTTTTCTGTCTCCAGCCACCTTGCTCTTTGCCTCTCATTTCACGCTGCCTCTGAGAGAGAAATCTCATTATTTCTGATTTAGGGGCTCCTGTGCCCTCCCCTGCTACATGTCATGCTCGCTGCCAGCTTGTTACAACATCACAAGAGAATTCAGAGCTCTGATTTATCCACCAGAGGAATGTCTCTAGGGAGAATGGGGGGTGGGTGAGACTGGAGACCAAGAAAGGGTGTAAAAGTGGGGGAGGGATTGGCAGGGAAAGCCTAAGTTTTAGAGCCTTGATAACTTCAGGATGCTTGGATTAGTTGTTAGGCCATACTAGGAATACAGCACATTTTATCAGAAGCCTAAAGAAGAAGCAGTGCAGCTTTTGTTTATTTGATTTTGGAGATGGGCTGAGGACATGTCATTGGGGCTTGTGCAGAGCTATTGAGGGATGCTGTAATGGGTTTTTTAATCCCTCCCTCCCCTTTTCCTCCTGGAAAGTAGTAAATGATGAGAACAGTAATGTAACTTATAATTTAACAGTCTTCACAAATCCATCTTTGCCCCATTCATTAGCCTAAGAGCAGGAATTAGATGTCTTGTGTTGAGCTTAACATGTGGGCACATAGTGGGATTGAGAAAATGTTTGCTCCATATGTAATGTAGAAATCAGCCAGGTCTCCCTACTGTTTTGGATTTGGTTCCCCCAGACACAGATCCTAGCATAATGATTCAAGTGTAGATATTTTATTTTGTGTCAGGGTTGGGGGTGGCTAGGATATAGGATAACACTACCTGTAGGTAGTGAGAATATGATACAGGAAAGGAGGGCAAAAAGTAAAGGACATTATCAAGCTGAATCCTACAGAAGGATTATTCCACCCAAGGGGCAAGGGAGCTGGAGTGTTTATACACTAACCTTTCAAGAATTATTGCTTAGAGGCTGCTCCCTGGAGGCATTCATTAGTTCCTTGGCATTTCCAGTCCACCTTGTACATGGGCAGAATGACCTTCTATAGTCCTGGTTCAGGAAAATTAGCCCTTAGGCTCAGAGATGTAGGCATTAGCAGTTGGAAATCTCCTGGCACTTACCTGAAAGGTCTGAGGGATATGTGCAGGGGCATTGACAGGGTCTGCTAAAGTAGCTAAGTTTCATACATCCATTTATCCACTCAACAAACATTTATTCAACCACTCCTATGTTCGTGGCACTGTTTTAAGTGTTGAGGATACAACAATGAACAAAGCACATACAAATCTCTGCTTTCAGAGAACTTGCAGTCTAGTGGAGGTGACCAACATAAATAAGTTATACAGCTCCTTAGGTGATGACACTGTAATGAAAAGAAAAATAAAGGGTGGGGGGATAAGGATTGCTGACGGTACCATATTAAATCAAGCAATCAAGGAAAGCCTCACTGAGAAGTGGATATGTGAGTGAAAACCTGGAAGGAATGAGTCATGTGGATATCTGAAGAAGAGAGTTTCAAGCAGAGGAAATGGTAAGTGCAAAGGCCCTGAGGTAGGGGTGTATGCCTGTCATATTTGAGGAATAGCAAGGAGCCTGGTGTGGTCAGAGCTGCCTGGGTAAGCCATGAACTGTGGGAGAAGAGCTTGGAGAAATCCCAAGGTGGGGGCACAGTGCAAGACATGCAGGATCTTTTGGGTGATTGCAAGGCCTTTGCCTTTTACTCTGAATGAGATGGGGAGCTACTGGGGGCTTTTAGCAAAGAAGGGACACATTGTGGCTTATGTTACTGTGTTGGGAACATTCCAAGGCAGGGCCCGGGTGGTTGGAAGCAGGGATATCTAGTCCAAAGCACATCTTCTAGGACCTTGTATTTTACTTCATAAGAAATGAATGAAAAGTGAGAGTGGGAACAGGTCTCTCTGAGCCCTACATGTGGAAACTGGCGTGATACAATTTGTGCTGGATTTTGTTGGCTAAAACAAATTATGAAGTGAGACTAATTTCAAGGGATGGAGAAATAGACTCACCTAGTGATGGGAGGGGCTGTAAAGTCCCTTTGCAAAGGGGCATGGATAGAGGAAGGGAAATTATTGTGGTCATTTTTGCAAACAATCTACCATGGCAAATGACCTCAAATTGAACTTTGAATATCCCTGTCTTAAAATATCCTGGGGCTACCTCACCTCATGTTATGGAATAAATGGAAGGTCCAAGAACATATGCCATATTCACTTTGGATCCTGGTCACCACAGGTGTCAGTGGGTATGCATGTGCCAGGCAGAGATGAGGAACTAATTGTCAAGCTACTTCCACTTGACCACTTTGCTCCTTATAACCCTAATACCATGTCATTTTGTCAGCTTCTTCTTTCCCTTCTCATCCTTCTTCCTTCCAGTTCTCCTTGAGAACAAACACTCACTCCCTCATGTCACGAAGAACACTTTGCCAGATCATTAGTAATCTTTCTCCTGAAAACTTTGCACCAAGTTTCAAAGTTCACTTCAAGTAGTGACCAAGGGATTTCCCAACCCAAATCAGACCTCCATCCCTAACTTGCTCAAGATGAATTCTGTGCCACTTGTTAATATAATCCATTTTCGATCTGCTTTATAAATGAATGGGCTTGACCTTGAAACTGACACCAAGGTTCTGTGGGTTGGGTGGAGAATGGTATTATAGTTGTGGTGTTGACAGAAGTCTCATTCTATGCTCTTTTTTTAGTGTAGTTTATGGGTATTGCCTCTTGAAGTCAAGGTCTGTGCCTGTTTCTTTGATTCCCCCTCTCAACACCCAGCACTTGGTAGACTTTCAAGTAATATGACCTTGGAATTAAGTTGAATTTCTACAACAGTCTGTCTAATACCTTAGACCTTCCCCTCTTCACAGGCTAGGAGGGAAGGATCTCAAAGAATTTCCATAGATTAACTAGATTTTTGTATATCTAGACCAGTGTTGTCCAATAGGATTTTCTGTGATGTTGGAAATGTTCTGCATCTATAGTGTCTGATATTGTAGCCACTAGCCACTTACGGATATTGAGCACTTGAAATATGGGTAATGTAACTGAGGAAATGCATTTTAAATTTTCTTTAATTTTAGTTTAATTTTATTTGAATTTTTTAAATTATACTTTAAGTTCTGGGATACATGTGCAGAATGTGCAGGTTTGTTACATAGGTATACACATGCCATGTTGGCTTTCTGCACCCATCAACTCATCATCTACATTAGGTATTTCACCTAATGCTATCCCCTCCCCTATTCCCCAACCCCTCACAGGCCCCAGGGTGTGATGTTCCCCCTCCCTGTGTCCATGTGTTCTCATTGTTCAACTCCCGGTTATGAGTGAGAACATGGGGTGTCTGGTTTTCTGTTCCTGTGTCAGTTTGCTGAGAATGATGGTTTCCAGCTTCATCCATGTCCTTGCAAAGGACATGAACTCATCCTTTTTATGGCTGCATAGTGTTCTATGGTGTATATGTGCCACAGTTTCTTTATCCAGACTATCATTGATGGGCATTTGGGTTGGTTCCAAGTCTTTGCTATTGTGAACAGTGCTGCAATAAACATATGTGTGCATGTCTCTTTATAGTAGAATGACTTCTAATCCTTTGGGTATATACCCAGTAATGGGATTGCTGGGTCAAATGGTATTTCTGGTTCTAGATCCTTGAGGAATCGCCACACTGTCTTCCACAATGGTTGAACTAATTTACACTCCCACCAACAGTGTAAAAGTGTTCCTATTGCTTCACATCCTCTCCAGCATCTGCTGTCTCCTACTTTTTAATCATCGCCATTCTAACTGGTGTGAGACTGGTATGGTTTTGATTTGCATTTCTCTGATGACCAGTGATGATGAGCTTTTTTTCATATGTTTGTTGGCTGCATAAATGTCTTCTTTTGAGAAGTGTCTGTTCATATCCTTTGCCCACTTTTTGACGGGGTTGTTTGGTTTTTTCTTGTAAATTTGTTTAGGTTCCTTGTAGATTCTGGATATTAGCCCTTTGTCAGATGGATAGATTGCAAACATTTTTTCCCATTCTGTTGGTTGCCTGTTCAACCTGATGATAGTTTCTTTTGCTGTGCAGATGCTCTTTAGTTTAATTAGATCTCATTTGTCAATTTTGGCTTTTGTTGCCATTGCTTTTGGTGTTTTAATCATAGAGTGTTTGCCCATGCCTATGTCCTGAATGGTATTGCCTAGGTTTTCTTCTACAGTTTGGATTCCCGTCGACAATTGCTGCAAAGAGAATAAAATATCTAGGAATAGTACTTACAAAGGATGTGAAGAACCTCTTCAAGGAGAACTACAAACCACTGCTCAAGGAAATAAGAGAGGGACACGAACAAATAGAAAAACATCCCCATGCTCATGGGTAGGAAGAATCAATATCTTGAAAATGTCCATACTGCCCAAAGTAATTTACAGATTTGATGCTATCCCCCATCAAGCTACCATTGACTTTCTTCACAGAATTAGGGAAAACTACTTTAAATTTCATATGGAACCAAAAGAGAGCCCACATAGCCAAGACAATCCTAAGCAAAAAGAGCAAAGCTGGAGGTACCACGCTACCTGACTTCAAACTATACTGCAAGGCTATGGTAACCAAAACAGCATGGTACTGGTACCAAAATAAATATGTAGACCAATGGAACAGAACAGATGCCTCAGAAATAATACCACACATCTACAACCATCTGATCTTTGACAAACCTGACAAAAACAAGCAATGGGGAAAGGATTCCCTATTTAATAAATGGTATTGGGAAAACTGGCTAGCCATACACAGAAAACTGAAACTGGACCCCTTCCTTGTACCTTATACAAAAATTAACTCAAGATGGATTAAATACTTAAATGTAAGATCTAAAACTATGAATTTTTAATTAATTTAAATTTAAACTTAAATACCATATTAGCCTGTGCATCTCTAGATAGTGCTTCTCAAACTTTTCCGTTGAAATGCTCTTGATGGCAGAAAGAAGATAATGCATAACCTGAGGGTTTGGGGGCTTCAATTTTTCAAGTACAAAATTACTTTGAAGTTAGCTTTAAAAATGCATCGCGATTTTGCATTTCTCTTTATAATATGTATACTCTAACATGGAGCCTAGTGGATGGTCTAGAAATATGTGCCCATGGCTTCCTTAGTACACGGCCTCCAAATAGTCTTGAGGGGTTATCATGACCAGTTAGACATAGATGAATGCATTGCAAGTAAGTTGGCTTAAAGTTTAAACTTTACATTCTTCCTATTTTTAGTGCAGTCTGAGAATAAAAACATCTCATCAAACACCCATTCACTGTTATGAACGACCTTCTGGCTGGTGTGGGTTATAACTGTCTTACTGCAGTGCAAACCTCCTATTTGATTTAAAAGAAAATTCTCCCCCAGAAATCTCTTCAAGTGCATTTAATGAATAAGGCGGTGTCCGTAACTTTCTGTGACATTTACTTTAATAAGCCATGGGAGTGATTTAGTGATCAGTGGGCACTGACATTTGAGGAGGGGAAAGATAAACTTTGCTGCTTCTGACATGACTTTTTTTCTTCTCCTCTGGACTCTGGTCTTGCAGCCATGGTAACTTTGTTTCCTCAGAGAGATGCTGTGTTCTCTGGGTTTTAGAAGTAATCTGTTTTTTTTTTCCTTTAACACGCAGCCACAAATTAATTTCTCCTTTGTGTATTTGATATTGCAAGTGTTTCTACCGAGTACAGTAAGTTTTCCACAGTATTTGAACTTTCTGCCTTGTGTTGTCTTGTGTGTGTATGTGTGTGTGTATACGTGTGTGTGTGCAAGCATGTGGTTTTCCTCAACATGGAAGTTCCATCATGTTTGGAAGAAAAAACATGGAATAAAAAGGATTTTAAAGGGAAGATTTTAAAAACTCACTACACAAATACATATATAACTACAATTATAACCCTGACTATATATATCTGTACAGCCACCATACAGACCAAGATATACAAGAACATTGTCCTCATTCCTCAGGAGGTTCTTCTGTGTCCCCGTTCAGTCCATATACCCTGCCCAGAGGCAACTATTCTGATTCGTGTCACCATAGATTAATTTTTCCTGTTCTTAAGCTTCATATAAATAGAATCATATCGAATACAGTTTTCACTTACTCTTAGCCAAGAAACAATCAAAATGCAGTTTCAACATTATGTCTATGACATTCATCCATGCTGTGTGTATCAGTACTTCATTTTTAAATTGCTGTGTAATAGTCCATTATATAACTATATCACTATTTTCTATTGATGGGTATTTGGGTGGTTTCTAGCTTTTGGCTATTATGAACAAAGCTGCTGTGAATATTCTTGTGCTTGTTTTTTTTTGATGGACTTCTATACTCTTCTCTTTGGGCATATACTTAGGAGTAGAGTTGCTGGATTATCAGATTAAAAGGAAGGTTTGGATGCTCTAACAAAGAACCAGTATAACAGTGGCTTAGAGAAGGTAGAAGTTTATTTATTTCTCATATACTAATCAGGGACCTAGGATCAGTTCATCTTGGTGCTCTGCTATTGTCAGGGTGAGGCCCTCATTCTGGTGGTCCAAGATAAGATGACTGACTGCTGTGTCCACATTCCAGACAATGGATAAGAGAGAAAAGTCAAGAGCACGCCCCTTCCGCAGAAGACAAACTTCCCTAGATTCAGGCACAACACTTTTGCTGAGACTACATGGATCAGGACTTGTTTTGCGTCCACCCTCCCACAAAGTGCAAGGAGTCATCTTTATTTTGGGAAGCCTTATGCTCATTGGGATATTATGAACACCTTCTTCCAAAGCTTACTTCTTGGAGTTGGCAGATGCCCCACTTGGGAGAATGAGGGTGCAAGGTCTATGTTGCAAGGTTCTTCCCTAACCCAGGAGAACCTCTGAGAGCTTTCTTGACTCCTTGGAACAATTATAGCAGCCATGCCACCTAAACTTACTAAGCATTGATGTTAACTCGTCACTTGTACACTGCTGCGTCCCCAACAACTGATCTGTTTTCTGTTGATATAGTTTGGATATTTGTCCCCCTCCAAATTTCATGTTAAAATTTGATCCCCAGTGTTGGAGGTGGGGCCTAGTAGGAAGTGCTTGGGTCATGGGGGTGCACCATGAATGACTTGGTGCACTCCTCAAGGTAATGGGTTCTTGCCCTATTAGTTCTTGTGAGAGCTGGTTGTTTAAAAGAGCCTGGCATCTCCTCCCTTCTCTCTTTGCTCACTTTCTCACCATGTGACATGTCTGCTCCCCCTTTGCCTTCCACCATAAGTGGAAGTTTTCTGAGGCCTCGCCAAAAGCAGATGCTGGCACCATGCTTCTTGTACAGTCTGCAGAACCGTGAGCCAAATAAACTCTTTTCTTTATAATTACCCAGCCTCAATTATTCCTTTATAGCAATGCAAGTGGACTAATACATCTGTAAACAGAATATTGTTACACTTATTGTTTTCAATGTTTATTGTTATTTTTCTAGTAGGAGACTGCATCTTGGCTCAGTCACTTATCAGTTTGTGTTGTCTCATAATAGTTGCTTATTCTCTCTGAGCTTCTGTTTCATCATCCATAAAATGAAAATAAAAATGCCTACCTTGAAGAACTATTTTCAGTAACAGAGATATTATACACCCAATATAACTGGAGCTCCACCTGGTCCAGTCTTTGTATAGTATCACAATAGGAAATATGTAGTGACCAGAAGTGATTGAATAGAATCCTTGTTTCTCAAAATGTTAAGGGAGATCCAATTCATAACCTACAGAAACAGTTCTTTTTTTAAAAAAAAAATCTGACTCTTTTCATCTCTTAAAGACACCTAAGCATCTCAGAAGTTTCTTTCTCTCTCTGCTCTCCATTCTTCTCAATTCTCCCAAACTCTGCCAGACTCTCTAATAGCCCATCTGTATGGATGCTTACTTTCCATCCCTTTACCACTTCTTTCCACCTTGATTCTTTTCCTCTTAGAAGCAAAGAGGCCATGATTTTGCTTACATGGTTAGTGTTTTTGTCTGTAACATGTGTCTAATGTCTGTCACATAGTGGACAATCAGTGGTTGCTATTTGCGTTACTATCAAGATGAAGATATTGGTCTTCTTTGCTTATGTAGGCCCCTCATAAGAGTTCCAAGTAGAGGTGAATACCACTAAGGTTGACCCTGACAGCAGGGATATGTGGTGGGTGGGCTGTTGTTAGTCATGACAAATGTTATGCAGTTTACAAAGTATTTCAGTTTCATTCATTCACTCATTTAATTTATATGGATTGATTTATTTATTGATGCCTTTCAACAGTTTCAAAAGAGTCGACAGGAAAACATCCAGCAGAGGATGAAGTAAATAAATAATAAATATGATCAAAGGGAAATAAAACCAAGCCCCCAAATGCATACCCCAAGCTGGTGTTCATCTCAGAGGCATTGGGGAAGCTAGAGGAATGTCTGCCTAGCCTTGCAGTCATTTTGAGAATGAAAGCTTAAAAATCACGTGATAATGCTTGCCCAGGTATAAAGTGCTCAAGAAATTATATAGTAAAATGAGCTTTATCTCCCCCAGTGTGCACCTTTGTGACTATGGTGGATGCCTGGTCTATTTTGCCTGATTTCTGTATTTGCTGCTCTAGTGGCTGGCTTGGAGCAGAAGAGGCACCATGCTATCAGCTCCCAAGATCTTGCTGCCCAGCTGGACCTCAGATGCCCTTAATCACTTGTTATTCATCACAGGCAGCTTAGTGAGCTTTTGGTATTCTGAGGACGATTAAAAGATGAGCTTTTCCTTTCTTTAACCTTTATTTTATGTTCAGGTGTACATGTGCAGGATATGCAGGTTTGTTGCATAGGTAACAAACCTATGTTTGTGCGTGTCATGGGGGTTTGTTGTACAGATTATTTCATCACCCAGGTATTAAGCCTAGTATCCATTAGTTATTTTTCCCGATCCTCTCCCCCTCCTACCACCCTCCACCCTCAGGTGGACCCCAGTATCTGTTGTTCCCCTTTATATGTCCATGCATTCTCATCATTTAGCTCCCACTAATAAGTGAAAAGATGCCATATTTGATTTTCTGTTCCTGCATTAATTTGCTAAGGATAATGGCCTCCAGCTCCATCCATGTCCCTGAAAAGGACATGATCTTGCTCTTTTTATGGCTGCATAGTATTCCATGGTGTATATGTACCACATTTTCTTTATCCAGTGTGTCACTGAAGGGCATTTAGGCTGATTCCACGTCTTTCTTATTATGAATAGTGATGCAAAGAACATACACATGCATGTGTCTTTATAATGGAATGATTTCTATTCCTTTGGGTATATACTCAGTAATTCATAACAGTTGTGGGTGCTGGATCCTTGGCTGTGGTATACGGGAGACAGCTTGTTCACAAGAGCCAATTGTGTGCATTTCTTCCCAATTCCATGTTCAGTAACATTACCTTGGTAGCTGATGTGAAGTCAGCCATGGTGGGGGTATTTACACCACAGAAATCAGCAAGCTCTACAAGTCAGGACTTTTTTTCCCCTATGGAAAGTCATTAGCTAAACATTTACCAGCATAATGTCAAGTAAAATAGATGCTACTGGTTAAAAGAGCTGTGGAAGTAATTTCAAGGCATTCTGTGGAATCAAAACTGCTGTGTGACATTGTAAAAGAATTTCAGATAATGCTTACATCTGACCTGAGAACCTCAATGAGTCTGTCAGAATTCCAGGTTGGGAGACTCAAAGGTTGAACATTGTGATGAATGTTCTTGATTTGTCTGAAAATCATATGGAGAGAGGAGGTTGGAGTTTTCTGCTGAAGCCAGAAGTAGAAAGCCTGATATCACATCGAGGGCCAGGACTCTGAAGCATTCCCTGCAGGGCAGCATAGCGTTCAGCTGAGATGATACTTCCTGACACATCCTCTAAGAGACAGAGAGGATGACAAAGGACCAGAGAGGGTTGTCTCTGTGCAGCTGATGCCCTTATCCTAGTAACTCAGCTGAGAAGGCATCCTTTGGCTCCCAGTTGTCAAATCAACCAGCACTTTCATGTCTTCCACAGTCAGTAGCCAAGGCTGAGATGTTGACTGTAGCCAGAGAGTTGTTTAAGATAAAAAATCATCACAACCCCTCAAATACTGTTTTAAATGTACCTAATTAGCTGGGAAGGTTTTCAATCTTTGTAGTTCTTTCAGGATGCATCTATTTTGAATAGTGACTAACAATGTAGGCTTTGGAGCTTCACTAAACTGGGTTCAGATCCTGCTTCTGTTACTTACCACCTGTGTGACCTTGGGGGAATTAGCTTTATTTCAGTTTTCTCATTTCTAAAATGGGGATACTAATAATATTTAGCTCAAAGGTTTGTGGAGAAGAATGAAAGGACTGCTTTATCATATGTTTCTGAGTGCTTTGAGTAGGCCAGGGGAGCTCCTGCTGGAGTGGAATTCCAGTGGAATTTCTGCTGCCAACTTTTGGGTGCCCACTCATACCCAGTGGGAAGGATAAGAGACATATCAGTGCTTTTTTAGGGAGCTCTTGAAATGTCTCAGCAACATGACAAACTATTAACTGCCCAAGTAGCAGTTTATCCACAGTCCCTCTCTATAAGGTAGGCTTCATTTCCTCGGCAATACTTGAGCCTAACCAACAAAATTATTTACTTCCTAAACATTTTTCCAACTTCCAAAACAGCTCACAGGTGCAGACACTCTGACCTCAAGGAATCTTCTAGGGCTGAAGGTGCCATGTCTAGGTTTTCTGAATCATAGATCATGGCAGAATATTAGTGATTGGTTCTTGTTGAGGACATCCAGTAGCCATGTTTCCAGGACTCCAGGAGCAGCTATTGCCAGTTCCTGTAGGAGTCAAAGCATGAAAGTAACTCAGGAAATACCTAGTCAGTGGGCATGGAGTTGGGAATTGCGTCCTGTGCTGTCATGGATTGGAGATCCTTGTCTGGGACCAGGTAAACCATAGTTAGGATTTCTGGTGGATGAGAGAGAACACCAGGCAGCAAGCACCATCCTCCTGTTCAGTGGCTTTGTCTTTAAAATTTTTTTTTAAGTTTTATTTTAGTTTTAATTGACAAATAATACTTGTATGTACAACTCATAGAATTAGAGAGTAGAATGGTATTGACCAGAGGCTATTGGGAGGGTATGGGGAATGGAGAGATTTTGATCAGTGGCTTTCTTGATGTTCTGACACCTCGTGGGGACATGGAGCTGAGATTCTTCTGGGGGGCATCTGCTCCACTGCTGTCACCCAAGTAAGTCTGTTAATGCCCTGGAAGCTGTGAAAATAATAATAATGACAATAATAAAGTAGCTACCATTTTTAGTATCACTCCAGGGATTCTTGTTGTTTATTTGAAACATGGCAATTTGGTGAAACCTATGGATCCCTTCTCAGAATAATGTTTCTTAATGCATAAAGCATAATATCTAGGATTACAAAGGAAGCCAAGTATACTGACATACAGTTATCACAGTATTTTGAAAATTTTAATATTATAATAGATATATGCTCCTTTATGACTACATTAAATAACAAGAGTTAGTGGTGAGTCCAACAAACATTATAATTAGAAGAAATGGTGGTATAAATAATATTTCAATATAACAACTTAATGTGATATGAAAATATCTGTAATTCCTATTGGTAAGAAACTCACAAGTACTGCTAATACTACCGTGATTTGTTACCTTCACTCATAATTGAAGGAAATATTAAATTTCAGTTACAAATGAAAGAAAAAAAAATCTACTTATGGCTCCCTTGACCAGGTTAGGAACTCCTGTGTTTGTCAGGCATTATGCTATTCTCTGAACATGCATTATTCCTAGCCTTACAATCCAGCAATGTTGGAGTTGTTATTCCCGTTTTACAGATGAGTGCACTGAGGTTTGGAATCAGACTGACTTAGCCAAGGTTACATAGCAGGGGAGCTTGTCGTCCAGGCCAGGGCTTTGTGGTGAGAGAGCTCAGGTTTTCCCTCCCACACCCTACATGCCTTGAACTCCTGAGCTACATTTTCCCCTGACAGACACTGGCATGAGAGATGTCCGGGGACTTTGAAAGGAACATAGCAAAGGTACTCTTTCCTAGGCTTTCCATAGTTCTCCAAAGAGAAAGCAAGCTCCTTTCTTCTTCTGAAAGCCTGTGCTGTGGAAGTATCAAGCAGCTTTTTTAAATCTTGGATCTCCAGGGCCACATTTTGGGAATTCCCTTGAGTCTCCCAGCAAATGGTAGGTGCTCCTATTTCATTGATGTGCCAGAGCTGACACGTAAAGGCTTGCAAGAGCCAATTGTGTACATCTCTTCTCACATTGGTAGCTTGAAATCAACCATGGTAGTCTGCACATGACATCCATTATTTTGTAGCTCGCAGTGGGGTCTAAATGGAATAATCTGCAGACTAAACCCTTTCTTTATCCCCAGAGCCGAGGCTGAGGTCAGTAGGACAGTGTGGGTGAAACAGCTTCTGAGGTGCCCTCCGACTCTGAAATGTGCTGACCTGGAGTTTTGCCACTTAGCCCAGGTTGGATAATAGACTCTTAGATGGCCTACATCTAAGGGATGATAAAATAGCAGCCCAGACCTTGATCCCTGCTCCTGCCAGGTTCTAAAGCATCAGCTCTGGGTGGTGGGGGTGGGGTTCCAGATGGACTGCTTTTCAATTTTCCCAAGCCCCAGAAAAGCAGTCAGCTGTTACAGACCAGCACTGCTTTAGCCTGAAGGAGAGGAGAAATGCAACTTACTGCCTTTCCAATCCTAGGTTTGTGCCGGGTTGTATTGAGGGAAAAGATGGCAGCGTTTTCGATTCTGAACATCAGTGGCAATTTGAAGGCTGTAGAACTTTCTACAGGGCTGAGAGGATCCTGGACACTGACAGCCTTCCTGTTGAGCAGACACATGGCTGGCTAAAGACTTTGGTGGATTCCGGTGGTGATCATGGCATGCAAGCCTTCCTCCCCTAGCTGGGACTAATGCATCACAGGATACAACTCAGCTTCTAAGAATCAGCATATTAGGCAGTGAAAGATGATTTCACTGCAGGAACTAAATGGAGATGATCCTTAAGCATGTGTTTCCCCAGCACCTAGTGTGATGTCTGTCTGCATGTAGTAGGTGCTCAGTAAATGGTAGTTGAGTCAATGAACAAACACTTATTTTATGTATCCTACAAGGAAAAGACAACAGTTCCTTCTGTTGTTTCTTTTTATCATGAGAGTTGGCCAAAAATGGAATGGAGTGACTTTTAAGATTTAACATTACAACCTCAAGTGTACAAGCTGTAGATAGACAGTAAAAATAACAGTAGCTATTGGTCACTCATTGCTGTATAACAACTCTAAAATTCAGTGGCAAGTATCTATTGTCATGTTTTCAGTTTTGCAGATCAGCTGTGGCAACGCTGCTTCAAGCTGCAAGTCTGTGCATTGATTAATAACGTAGGCTGGGCTTGGTTCTCATCTTCAGGTTTGGTTCCAGTCTGTTCCATGTGGCTTTTGTGCTTCTGGGACAGTGGGCCCTCCAGGGCATGTTCTTCTTATGGCAATGGCAGAAGCACAGGAGGATGAGCCCCACAGCACAAACACATTTTAAGCTTCAGCTCACATCGTATTTGCCGACATCCCATCAGACAGAGAAAGTCAAATGGCTAAGCCCAAAAGCATTAAGTAGTAAAATATACTTTGCCCTCAGTGGGACCAGGAGGCAAATTAGTTATCACTGAACAATAATAAGCAACAACAATAATAAATGAGCAATAAACAGACTACCTACCATTTATTGGATGTCACTGTGTGCCAGGCACTGTTCTAAGCATTTTCCATGCTTAGAACATTTTCCATATCGATTTTCCAATAAACTTATCTAACCACCATAACAACTCTGTGGGGTAGGTGCTGCTATGTTTAAGCTCCATTTTACAGATAAGAAAACTGAGGCTCAGAACGACTGATGAACTTGTTGGAGGGCACACATCCAAGTGGCAGTAGAACCAGGATTCACACCCAGCTAGTCCAGTCCCAGTGCCTATCTTAGCCACTCTACTCTTCTGCTCCAGAGAGCAAGAAACATGCTAAACAACTCTGGAGCACTTTGAAGTTTGCAAAATGCTAGCACAAATGTCTCATTTAATATTTCATGGAAGCCTGGATAGGCTATTTCCATTTACTAAGCATGAGGATACTGAGGCTCAGAGAGGTTAAGGGACTTGCCCAAGTCACACAACTGGGAAGTGACTGAGCCAGCATGGAGTTCCAGGACTTGCTTCTAGTAGGAATTCCACTCTTGTGAATGAGGAGCAACTCAGCAGTTATCAAGGGTTTTGTTCTGCCTTCAGGCCTTGGGAGGCTTCTAATTTAGGACTCCCACCCTCCAACGCAGTCTTTTACTTTACTTCTTTATGTGTTTTCTGGGTGGAGGATTTGTGTCCTTATTCCTTGGCATGGGATTGATGCCATGGCAAGATAGCTGTGCTCTAGTTCTCACGGTCTCCAAGGCCTTCATTTCTCATGACATGGCATGTCCCTGAGTGTCCCCTTCTCTCCCTGATGTACCCATCCCTGCTTTCTTCTTCTACTGGATGCTGGGACAGCCTTGGCTGTCCCATTTGTCCGGTTACAGGCTCAGAAGTGTGAGGCCAGCTCAGTAGCTGTAATTTTAGTCCTGGATGAAAGGCAAGGGGAAGTGAAGGGACTCTTTAATAGGTGTACCCAAGACACAAGGCTCTATCTCCTGAACTCTGGTAGAAAGCAGACACTTAATGAAGTGTCTCAATGTAAGCAATATTTTCAAGATTCAAAGCCCCCAGTGTGGGGAGTGCCAAGGAGTCAGGAGTTCCCAACACCAAAATAAAAAGTGCAGATCAACAGATTTGAACATAACCTTGTGCTTACTGCCCTCCGTTGTGTGGTAAGGGTGGAGGGTTATGCCAATATATGCTCCCTTTCCTGCAACCAATTTGAACAAATCTCCAAGCCAGCAAAAAATCCTGTTAATGTGTTCCTCCTCACCTGTATCCTGCCGGCATCCCACCTGCTTGCCTTTTCCTCCCACCTCCCCCACCTCGCTTCTGTCAGAATCTGATGGCTACACAATTGTCATTCCGGAGTTTCCGCTACAGGTAGAGATTCCCATAGATAAGGCACAAGTGAGCCAGAAAGGACAAGCAGAGAATGTTACATTTTATTTGGCCCACTGCCCAACATTTCTTACCTTCTTGCCTGAATTCTGTCATGCTAGAATCAGGGCTTATCTTCAAGACACTGGAAATTTCCAGATGCTTCCAGCTCCCTTTTCCCCATTCTGAGTCCTCCAGTCAGAAGGACATTTGGGTTTGAGGGCTGAAGGACACGAATTTTTTGGTGGGTGAAGGGATGGGAGACATCCTGCAGCTACAGGCAGGAGTGGCCTCCTGTGGGGTCACGGGGGCGATGGAGGTATGCAATCACTATGTCCAGAAACCTGACCTAGACCTGGAAAGTAGAGCTGCCATTTCTAACCTTTTCTGTGCCATGGACCCCTGGGGCAGGCTCATGAAATCTGGACTCTTCTCAAACTGAGTTTTTAAAATATGTAGAATTACAAAGGACCAACATAAATACAATTATAAAAATATGAATTCATTATATAGTAAAATATGTGCTTCTTATTAAGCCATGCTAGTTGAAGTGTTAAAGTTGTACTGTTTCCAGATATCTGAAACACTGTTTCTGTGATGTGAAAATATCTGTGCTCTCTTTCTTTTTTTTTCAAATTATACTTTAAGTTCTGGGATACATGTGCAGAACGTGCAGGTTTTACATAGGTATACACATGCCATGGTGGTTTTCTGCACCCATCAACCCGTCATCTACATTAGGTATTTCACCTAATGCTATCCCTCCCCTACCCCACAACCCCTGACAGGCCCCGGTGTGTGATATTCCCCTCCCTGTGTCCATGTGTTCTCATTGTTCAACTCCCAGTTATGAGTGAGAACATGTGGTGTCTGGTTTTCTTTTCCTGTGTCAGTTTGCTGAGAATGATGGTTTCCAGCTTCATCCATGTCCCTGTAAAAGGACATGAACTCATCCTTTTTATGGCTACATAGTATTCCATGGTATATATGTGCCACAGTTTCTTTATCCAGACTATCATTGATGGGCATTTGGGTTGGTTCCAAGTCTTTACTATTGTGAACAGTGCTGCAATAAACATTCATGTGCATGTCTCTTTATAGTAGAATGATTTATAATCCTTTGGATATATACCCAGTAATGGGATTGCTGGGTCAAATGGAATTTCTATTTCTAGGTCCTTGAGGAATCGCCACACTGTCTTTCACAATGGTTGAACTAATTTACACTCCCACCAACAGTGTAAAAGTGTTCCTATTGCTTCACATCCTCTCCAGCATCTGTTGTTTCCTGACTTTTTAATGATCACAATTCTAACTGACGTGAGTTTGTATCTCATTGTGGTTTTGATTTGCATTTCTCTAATGACCAGTGATGATGAGCTTCTTTTCATATGTTTGTTGGCTGCATAAATGTCTTCTTTTGAGAAGTGTCTGTTCATATCCTTCACCCACTTTTTGATGGGGTTGCTTTTTCTTGTAAATTTGTTGAAGTTCTTTGTAGATTCTGGATATTAGCCCTTTGTCAGATGTGTAGATTGCAAATTTTTTTTCCCATTCTGTTGGTTGCTGGTTCACTCTAATGATAGTTTCTTTTGCTGTACAGAAGCTCTTTAGTTTAATTAGATCCCATTTGTCAATTTTCGCTTTTGTTGCCATTGCTTTCAGTATTTTAATCATGAAGTCTTAGTCCATGCCTATGTCCTGAATGGTATTGCCTAGGTTTTCTTCTAGGGTTTTTATGGCTTTAGGTCTTATGTTTAAGTCTTTAACCCATCTTGAGTTAAGTTTTGTATAATGTGTAAGGAAGGGGTCCAGTTTCAGTTTTGTGCATATGGCTAACCAGTTTTCCCAACATCATTTTTTAAATAGGGAATCCTTTCCTTTTCCCATTGCTTGTTTCTGTCAGGTTTGTCAAAGATCAGATGGTTGTAGATGTGTGGCATTATTTCTGAGGGCTCTGTTCTGTTTCAAAAGCATTGTCTGCTTGTCCACTGCATCGCCAGTCCCCAGCACAGTGCCTGGCATATAGTAAGTGCTTAGTAAACGCAGTACATTTCGAATGAGTGGATGGCTAGACCCCCTGAATTTAGAATGAAGAAAGGGAAATTATGGGTATGTATGCTATTTCTACTCAAAAGTAGGGTCCCTCTACTACAGCATCAGTATCTTCTGGATGCTTGTCAGAAATGCAGAATCTCATGCCCTATCCCATACTTACTGAGTCAGAGTCTGCACTTAAAGAAGATTTTTAGGTGATTCTGTAGTTATGTAACAGTTTCGGGAGCACTGATTTGCCACCTTAACCTGCAAGAGAGAGAATGACAACCAGGAAGAGATTTCCACTGATTTCAAAGACATTACCAACCAGGAGGGCAGGGTAGGGCAAGGGAATGCACTCATTGGTGAGTTAGGGATCCTACTTTTGAAGTTTGGTTCTCTGGGCCTCTGTTTCCTCATCTGAAAGCTAGGTGAATAAGACATAGCTCCAAGGGTTATGGGAAGATTAAATGAGGCAATGGCTCTGGTGTGAAGTACAGAGCAGGTCCTGGATGATTTTTCATTTTTATTTTTTGAGAGAGAATTTTACTCTATCACCCAGGCTGGAGTGCAGTGGTGCAATCTCAGGTCACCGCAGCCTCTGCCTCTTGGGTTCAAGCAATTCTCCAGCCTCAGCCTCCCCATTATAGAAGCTCTTTAGTTTAATTAGATCCCACTTGTCAATTTTGGCTTTTGTTGTCATTGCTTTTGCTGTTTTAGTCATGAAGTCTTGCCCATGCCTATGTCCTGAATGGTATTGCATAGGTTTTCTTCTAAGGTTTTCATGGCTTTAGGTCTTACGTTTAAGTCTTTAATCCTTCTTGAGTTAATTTTTGTATAATGTGTAAGGAAGGGGATTAAAGATGCACACCACCAACTCAGCTAATTTTTGTATTTTTGATAGAGACAATGTTTCGCCATATTGGCCAGGCTAGTTTCAAACTCCTGAGATCAAGTGATTCACCCACCTTGGCCTCCCAAAGTGCTGAGATTACAGGCATGAGTCACTGTGCTCAGCCCTGAATGACTCTTGAGCTACTTCCACATGGCCATCTTCCCAAAATATGAAGGAATGACATTTGTTCATTTTTCAAATGCCACTTGTTCTGAGAATCTTCCCCCTTTTGTTTAATCATAACTGTGGAGAGTGCTTGGAAAATGTGTGAAGTATGAGGCTCACCTTTGGTGTCCCCAGTCATTAACTTCTGTACCCTTTCCCCTTTACTGGGATATCCTTCTCCTTATGGGGCATCACAGGCCCTCTTCCATAAGATCTTGCTCCTAGGCAAAACAGTCAAGATCACAATCACATAGCATTTAATTCCCTGAGAACTCAGGGTCCTTGATGGTGGAATAAAATTGTTTTCCTTGTTGTAGGTACCAGAAGGCAATTAGGGGAAATTTTTAAAACCCAAAACATTTTGCATGTGCATGCCATTGAGGAAGGGACTTCCCAGCTCCTGAAATATTGTAATATCTCATGGGTAAGTGCCTGCTTTGGCCCTGGGTGTTAAGAGTTCCATGGTCACAGTCACTTCTCTGTGTTGGAGCCATGGACCAACAAGCTTGAATCAGTTCAGCTCAAGGACAGTTGGACAGATTGAGGCACTTCTTACGTCTAAACTCATATTTGCCTGTTCTAATCTGGAGGTATTCAAAACAACTGGCTGAGGCAGGGAAGCAGAACTCAAGCTTTTTAATGCTTACAGGGAATATTGATAGCCCAGGTGAATGCTCCTCACCCCTTGCCTCCAAACACTCCCCAGCCTTGCCTCACACATCCATTACATGATACTCTGTGTTTACCTGGGACTTGTCCCAACAGAACTTAGTAATCCTACTTCTATCTTGGCCTGGCTGTGCATTTACATGGTAAACATTTCTACAAAAGACAGGGAAATATTCACTTCAAAATATCCTATAAAAGTTGCCCTTTAGAGATGAGTGGATAGGAAAGAGCAAACATTTTATATTTATAAAAATGTTACTCATAGACCAAAAACTTAATAATAATATTGTTGGTAGCATAGTAATACTTGTATAGATTTGTTTAGCATTGTAGCGATATATAGATGTATTCTTTTGTATAAATCATTTCATCTAAGCTTCTCAGAATCTAGTAGACACCATTGTCTCTATTTTTTAAAATGAGAAACCAGGGGCTTAGGAAGGTTACATAAATGTCCAGTGTTATGCTCCTCGGCAGCCTGAAGGCAAGGATGTGAGGCTAGGTCTTCTGAGTCAAAACTAAATGCCTATTGGCATATTTCAGCCAAGAGTAACTTAGAAGCCAGTTGTAAACCCATTGGCACACAGCTGTCTCAAAGTGTCTGTACCATTGAGTGTCTAACCAGAAAAATTAAACCATTGCAGATATTTCACACAGATGGAATTTAGTATAAGGAATTGGCTCCACTGATGATGGAAGAGCTGAGAAGTCACATAGAGAATGGTGAGGTAACCTGAAGTTTAGCAATGGTAGTAATCTACTTCTCTCAGGTTAGAGAGACATAGGGAAAGGGGCCAAGCTACCAGAACCTAAGGGCTGGTGGCGCTCTAGAAAGCCTGGAACAATGCTGAGCCATCCTGGAGGGAGTGGAAACCTCAGAGGAGACGTGGCCATGGGCTAAGAGTGAAGGGAGAAAATACCCTACCTTTTCCATTCCTCCTGCCCTCCAGTCTCCTCTGGGTACCTCCTCTTGGCTGAGCCCAGCTAAAAGCCAGTAGATGTGGGATATGCAGGCTGCAGGGGTGAGCAAAGCAGGAGAAGGTAAGGAATGGATCTAGGGGAACAGGCCCAGGGCAGCACAGCATCTTTTACTCCTAGGTGTGGGTACACTACTGAAACTAGGTTTGTGTCCTTGAGTTTTCCTCCTCAAGGACCCCTGATTTAGCCTGCTTCTTTGGTGACACCCACCTCCTTCTTTGGGCACCTCCTAGTTGCCTCCCCCCCCACCCCACCTAAAACAGGCTTGACAGCAATCTGTTTTTGACCACTTCCCAGGACAAAAAAAAAAAAGGAAGAGCTCAGAAGTTTGTAAAGGTGAGAGAAAGTGGTCTAGATTTGTCCAGTTATGCATTTGAGACCCAGACAGAAACTCCTGTTGCTTTTGGGACACAAAGACCAAAGCTCCAGTCATTCAACAAAGGACTGTGTCAGTGAATATCTTGGCAAGCAGATGTCAAGAACAGCACTGCCAAATGTCCTGCCAGGAGAACTGGTTTGGCAACAAGCTGATAGACCCAAAGGACTGGAATACACCTCCCATTCTTCTTCTAGACACTACTTAATCAGCTCTGATTAAAATAATAATTTCAACCTTTGTTGTTTTGCAAAACCCTCTCCCAATTTGCTGGATTTTGCAGGACTGTCGTCTTCCTCTGTCCACTGCCCTCCCTCCATCCCCAGGATCCCATTTTCCATATATATTTCTCTGTTAAAGGTAAGTTTGTTTGCAGGACTTTTTTTTTTTTGTGCTGTTGTTCATTCCACAACCCTCTATGTAGATAATTGGAGACATCTGATGCCCTTAAACTAAAATGGGAAAACCCTGACAGAATAAAAATTGTGTCTGTGGTTAATAGCAGTTTTGCAAACTTTTACCAGTGAAAAAAGAAACTCATGGTCATTTGGGTTCATGATTGGGAAGAGATAAAAGGGAAACCCTATACCTCTTTCAGGGCTGGGTGCACAATAGGTTCTCATAAAAGAAATGCTCGCTGAATGGATGGGAACATGCAAAATGTACAGTACCCTGTTCATTCCCTTTGACAGGTGCCTTTTTGTTTTAAATACACACGGCAGCATTTGATAGCATGCAACTAATGCCTTGGAGTTTTTCTGGGGACTTAATAAAGCCTAAATAGTAAAAGGTCTTCAAGGTTTTGTTTGGTTTCTTTTAAGGAGTTACTACCTCTGTCCTCTGTACTGTTGAGTTTATGATGAATTTGAGGCTTATGCATATGTTGAGTCACTTTATCTGCTTGATCACTTTTATATTCTGTAGCTTTAAATATTTATTATGCAAGCTTTCAGAGAATGACATAACAGTCATGTATTCACCATTCAGTTCTACCAAAGCGAACATTTCTCCCATGCCTGCTTTCTGTTTGAAGGAATGAAATGTTAGTTAGAATTGAAAGCCCCCTACTTTCCCATCCTAATCTAATTCTGTCCTTTCCCCAGTGTTAAGTTGAATTCTAACTTTTGTATTTCCCCCACCTTGATATGTTTTAATATTATTACTACATATGTATATATTAAATAATAATAACATGTATTTAAACTTTGCAGAGCTCATATAATGTATGTGTCATTCTGTAACTTGCTTTATGATTTAAACATATCGATACACATGGCGTACTGTATTCGTCTTTAACTGCCATGAGGAATGCTATTAAAGGAATACAGTACAATTTATTTATGCATGCTCCTGTTGATGGATATTTAGGTTGCTTCCAATTTCTTGCTCCTGCAAAACAGTGCTGCCATAAACAATTATGTCAAATGTCCTTACGGCACATGGGGGGAAAGGCCTCTAGGGCAATGGATCCCAATCTTTTGTACACATCAGAATTGCCTAGGGATCTTTGAAAAGTCCCACTGCCAGGTTGCACCCAGCCCAATTAAATCTGAATCACTAAGGTGAAGCCCAGGCACCTGTATTTTTTAAAGCTCCCCGATGATTCCAATGTGCTGCCAGTATTGACAGCCATTGCTTTAGGGCATATAACTAGAAATGAAGTTTCTGAGTAGAAAGGTTTGTTCCTCTTCAGCTTTTCAATATTACCAAATTATTCTCCAATGTGGTCTTTCCAATGGAAACACCACCAGCAGGGTATGAGATTTCCTGTTCCTTGACATTATCTTCTCATGTAAACTTGATTGATCTTGTCCCTGCAGGGATCTCAAAGGAGACACAGAGCTATCCTTTTGATGGCCCCCCCCACATCTGATTCATCCCCCTGGTAAAAATCTTGGTAATTTGTCTGATTCATCCCCTGGTAAAAATCTTGCCTCGCCCCAAAGTCATGGAGTAGGAACCGTTCTCACAAAGTATAACTAAAAACTTGGGGCACCCAACACCACATGATTTTGCAATTCAGGGTGTTGCAGTCAAGAAGTTCATTCATTCTTCTTTGTATAGTCTTAACATTCATTTCATGGCATAATGTGGTGCTTATCTGTGATGTCTAGGTTTGGGGGTAGAAAATGACACAAGCCATGTTGCTATGATGTTGCTATACCTTTCATTTAGCCGCAGGTACAATGTCGTAGTGCCCTATGCATCTGGAAAACAAGATGCTCAGCCAAACTCGTACTACCATGATGGTTAGGTGAGAGCGATTGTGGAGAAACATCAAAGAGATCCTAGCCTTGACCTTATTCAAGCTATAGCTGTGTAGAAATAAATATCTTCTACCCATGATGTCCTCTCTCTTGGCCATTCTGGACACTTGAGTGAGGTTTTCTTAGCTGCTCACATGCTGAAAGCTTATGTTAAACTTCCTCTCCCGGTGTTGGTGCAGATTTAGAAAATTTCATGGGTAAAAATTAATGGGGTTATAATTGTTGCCCACTTTGAGCAACCTTAAACATAACACAGTAAACTTCCCTCATAGCGTGCAAATAAAATGCCATGCCATGAGGTCGATGAAAACTTGGCCAAATCTACATAGCTACCTGGCCAGGAGTTCCAGAAGTCTGACTGTGTGATCCAAATCTGTTCTAGCACTGGTTGCAGTTTTTGGTGGCAGTGGACCTCTCTGGCTTAAATATTCATGGGGATGATTCTGTGTCCTATGGTTGGCTAGGATACTCTAAGAATCTCCTGGGGGAGCGGCACTCTTTCTTTGGCCTATCTGTGGATATTGGATCAGAAGAATACTGGGGACTCGGGGACTAACTGTCTTCCTCTCTGCATCACTTGCTGACACAGGGTTGCCTGCCATTTCCTAGTCCAGCCTCACCTTCCCCTACACAATTCTTCTATCCCCCTTCCCCCATAAATAAGCACTTTATTTTGCTCCTGTTTTGAAAGCACAACCATCACCAACTGCATTAAATCTAGAATCTTGCTATCATGGGGTGCCTTATTGCAGGGTTTTACTCTTGAACTTATCTTTGCTTCCAACTCTGTGTCTTGTATTGGGTTCCCTAGAGACAGCACCTGAGACAGGGATTCTAGTGCCTGTGATTTTTTGGGAGAGAGTTCTCAGGGAAAACCTGCAAGAGTATGAAGGAAGAAGCTGAATGGGGCCGGGACACTGCTGAGCTGGAATGTGGTCTCAGATGGAGCCTGGCTTTGCTTTTGTTTGCAGAGGCAGAGCTTTTATAGCTAATTAGTCCTGCCCATGGGAAAGGAGTGACTTACCTTCTAGGCAAGGTGGCTCTCATCAGCCAAGGGCAACTCTCCTGAGAAGGGGGTAGTTGAGCCACTAGTGGCCACCACTCACAGTATCTGGAGGATAGCTACACAGGCCTGGTAAAGGGAATCTGGATGGGAAACCCTGTCCTGGGTGCAGGGCTCTGAAAGGAGATGGGCTTCATGTGGATAGTCAAATAACAAGTATGACATCCATGGGTATGGAGTGCTATAAAAGGACTATGTTTAATAATACATCATTCTTCTGGCTACAGGTCTGAGTATATTTTGCTGTTTTAATCTTAATCCTGGAATTGAGTCTGGGACTTCCTCCGTGCCTGTAAACCACTTTGATTTTATGTTGAGAAGCATTCTGAGGCACATGTGGGAACGGATAACCAGGACAAGCGGCATGATGAAATTAATCCCCTAGTAGATGGGAAAGGAAGGCCAGTGCCTTTCCCAGTCTGGGCTTCTAGAGATGATTCACAAGCTGGGGCTTTAAGGCATAGAGAGCAAACAGCAGACACAGGAGTGTTGGATGCAATTGCTTCCTTAAACCATAAAGCTGGAGAACCCAGATGACTGAAGCAAATGTTTGTTAGGCTGAGGTCAGGTTTGATTTTGCTGGAAGTTTTCCTTGATTCTGATTGTGTCTTATCATTTGTTTGTCTTCTGGAGGTTGTGGAGGAGGAGGAGGGAAGGATTCATAGAAATGCCCCGGCTGTGATCCCATTGTTGCTGGTTGTAATGTCTGGCCTCGTTTCCTCCGGGGGTGCCTGATTGGAACTTCCACTCTGAACAAGCAGCAGGAGCAATAAATATCTAGGTCTGTGCCTCCTTTTCTATGCGAGGCCAGGGAAGGGATTTCATGAGCTTTAAGCGGTGCCTTGTTAGAGGACTTTATGCCTCTGTACATACTCTCAGCTGCTCCTTCAGAAAAGAATGACAAGGGTTTGAGGTAGCATGGAATAGGGACAAGTGTGTGGGGTTTTTGCATTAGGCAGACTGGGGGTTTGAATCTTGATTCCAGTGCTTATCAGCTGTGGGAGATTTCTTAGTTGAGTCCCTTAACTGCTCCCAGACTCTATTGTTTCACCTGAAAGTGGGGATAATAGTACCTGTTTTAAAGGGTTATTTGAGAGATTAAATGGAATAGTGTGGTATAAATTGCCTGTCATGTTGTAAATACTCAATAAGTGACATCTATTATTAGAGCTCTCTTTTATATGTGTGTGTATATATATATATATATATATTGCGTTTTAGGTTTTGGGGTACATGTGAAGAACATGCAAGATTTCTTTAAAAGTTATGCTACATTTCTGATTTATGGGGAGGTTGAAATAGACCAGAGCTAATAGCTCTTCTTGAGGAGATCAAAAAAGGGATCAGGCCAGGCAGGGTGGCTCACACCTGTAATCCCAGCACTTTAGGAGATTGAGGAGGAGGACTGCCTGAGCCCTAGAGTTTGAGGCCCGCCTGGACAGCATGGCAAAACCCTGTCTCTAAAAAAATCATCCAGGTGTGGTGATGCATGCCTGTGGGCCCAGGCTGAGGTGGGAGGATTGCTTGAGCATGGGAGGTTGAGGCTACAGTGAACTGTGATTGTACCACTGAACTCCAGCTTGGGTGACAAGAGCAAGACCCTGTCTCAAGAAAAACAAAAGGTGGGGGGATTATGATATTTAGAGGGAATTACTTCCTTGAGACTATAGCCAAGGTGGAAATAAGGGAAGGTCGAGATGTGTGGGTGAGACCTGTGCAGTAGCTCATACCTGTAGTCCCAACACTTTGGGAGGCCGAGGCAGGAGGACTGCTTGAGCCCAGGAGTTTGAGACCAGCCTGGGCAACGTAGGGAAACTCTGTCTCTATAAAAATTAGCCAGCCGTGGTGGTGGTGCCTGTATTCTCAGCTATTCAGGAGGCTGAAATGGGAGGATCGCTTGAGTTTGGGAGGTCAAGGCTGCAGTGAGCAACTGCACTCCAGCCGGGGCAACAGAGCAAGACCAGGTCTCAAAAACAGAGACAAAAAGATGTGTCAGCAAGGTAACAACAAGTCTTGAATATTCCAGGACAGTGATGATTTCAGATATTCTCTCTCAGCAAGAAACCAAGTGTACAGATTTGGGGTTCATAGAATATGATCACTATCCTTGTGAGAAAATGCAGCTCTAGGCCAACCTGCTTGGGAATATTAAGAGTCTTTGGCACATCTTCAAAGAAAACAGCTTCCCCATGGGATTACGTCTGATGTTCATGCCTCCAGTTTCAATTGTTTGGTGGAGAGTCCATTGAACTCAGTTAATTCTTTTCTTTACCTCAATGTTTGATATCACAGGCCAACTTTTTTTTATTATACTTTAAGTTCTGGGATACATGTGCAGAATGTGCAGGTTTGTTACGTAGGTATACACGTGCCATGGTGGTTTTGCTGCATCCATCACCCCATCATCTACATTAGGTATTTCTTCTAATGCTATCCCTCCCCTAGCCCCCAACCCCACAGGCCAACATTTTAAACACTATAAATTGCAGCCTGTGTATACTCAGGAAAAAATGTGCCTATTTGTCTCCTCGGGCCCCCTCCATTTTTTTCCTTCCTGCATTGGTTAATATTCCCTTCTCCTCGTTGACTATTTGGAAGTTTCCTTCCAAAGCTTGGGAGGGGCTAGTTTCACAGGAAGATCAAGTGAACACAATCTCCTGGGCAGTTCATTGACCCTGCCCGGATTTAACCTCTGCAGGGTGGGGCAGAAGAGTGAAGGGCAGTGGACAGACAGACACTGCCCTATCCCTTTCCACTTCTTCCTCTCCTTCCATGCCCCTTCTCTATCTGGAACCTTCTCCATGCTCTAGTTAACAAATGTGCATTTTAGCATTCAGGCTGAAACTCAACTGCCAGCACAAGGCAACTAATGCCATTTGACTTAGGACCAATCTGCATTTAAGAAGTTAGAGTTTTCTAGTCTGCCCAATGCTTCTGCTTTAGAACAAATGGAAAGAGGGGGGACCTCAGCCCATCTTTATACCCTAACTTTATCCATTTGCCTGTCAGAAACACACCCTGTTTTCCTTTAAGTTCCTCTACATTCCACTTTCAACTCTTCCCTCTCTTGTGCCTCCAGTATCCTGAGTCTACAGTTCCCACTTCCCTAGCCCCCAATGTGAACATCCTCTTAAAAAAAAGACCTAAGCTTTCAAGAACCTTAAGGCTGACAAGGAAAAAAATATCAATGCATCCCTTGCCTTCCTGGCCCTTATAAATTTTAAAATGACACAACATGTGTTCTAGAAGCAAAAGTGTTATTTGAATTCTTGGGTTTGCCCTGGCAATGATAGGCCTATTAACCTCCCATTAACATTGGCTTTTTGATGATGGTGAAACCATTATCCTTTTCACTTCACTTTTTAAAATTACTGCTTGATTACAGTGGAAGTGTTGTATAAAATCGTAATGTTGAAGTGAGGATGCCCCAGTTTAGGACCTCAAGATCCCAGTGACTTGGCTTTGCTTAAAGAAACATTTATGTGGTAGTTATTATGTGTCAGGTCCTGTCTTGTGTGCTTTACAGCTACAAACCCACTTAATCCGTATCACAATCCTATGTGATATAGACTACTGCTATCTTCATTTTACAGATGAGGAAGTGGAGGCCCAGAGAGAGGTCAGGTAACTTACTCAAGGTCCTGTAAAATGCTGGAGTTTGAACCCACTCATTCTGGCTCCAGAGTCCCAGCTCAGAACCACTAGCATTGTTTTCTCTCTGTTGAGGATTATCTGGGGCACCATTTCCTTATTTGTACAATAAAGGAGTTGAAATGTATAACTTCTGAATTCATTCCAGGACTAATATCATTGGGGGACAGTGATAATTTCAGGGTGTTTTGTAAGCCGTAACACCTGGCTTTTATAATTTTTGTCCTGATCCATGTGTTGAAATAACTATTTTGGGTACAATATTCTGTGCATAGCTCCTAAGTCCCATGCCCAGCCATTCTGTGATCTCAACATTGAGTAGGAGAAACAACCCTTGAATGAATTGACTTCCCAAAGCACATTCCAAGACTCAGCAATGCAGTGCCATGTTTGAAAGAAAGGGTTCCCCAAACAGGAAATCTGAGAGACACTGCATATTACATCTCACCCTTTTAGGAATCATAGTGCACTGAACATGTCGAAGGAACCTAGATGTTCTGCAATTGGAAAAGCAATTCAACTTTGATTATTCAAATGCTTACTATCCTTATTTTGCCAGGAAATTTGCTCGTTGAGCAGCATTTTATTAGCATCCCCTACAACCAGGCTTCTGAAAGACACTAGGGGCACACTGGCTGACACGTTTTTATAAGTGGTTTCTACAGCCTTGAATCTGCAGAGATGTGAAAGTTTTACTCTTTTGTGCTGGTACCCATCTGTGTATATGTAGCTGTATAAATGTTAGGAACAACAGGAGTCTTCTGTAAAAAGATTACATACCTGCTACCTCTTGAGATTCTTAGCTAACAAGATATGTATACTTCTCCCACAGCCATCTTTATGGTGAAAACATTCACTTAAATACAAACCGTACATGTAAAGATGTGAAATTGATCCTCAAGGTATCTCTCCCTTCACAGTTCCATGCCAGCTAAAGAACACGGTTAAATGTTGACTTTCTCTCATCCTCTTCTTACATCATGTTTTCTTCCCATTTATTCTTGGGCTTTTTCTATATTTATGTCCTTTGGCTTTCCATTTCTATTTTCCCCTCCTCCCTCTACCTTTCGTAATTCCCAAAGACAAGGATATTCAGGAGAGAGGACTGGCAGCTAACAGAGCCATGTCCCCTAAACACTGAGGCTGGGTCACCACATGTGGCAACGCAGTGTTTCCATTTGCTGATTTATTATTTTTACAACACCCACTTGCAAAAAGGGTTTCTTTACTCCATTTGCTAGTTTTCTTTAATGGTGTGTAATTTTGAATTAAAAAAATAAAATACATATACACAGTTAAAAATAAAACCAAACCCTAAAGAAAGGAATAAAATGAAATGTGAAAGTCTTCCTCTCCCCTGAGTTCTAGTTTTCTCTCCAAAGATAAACACTGATAACAGGTTCATGTGTACCGTTTCCGAAAGGTTTTATTCAACTACCTATGTATGTGTGTGTGAATATATATATATATGTGTATATATATGTAATGTAAATTAATCTATCTCATAATACAGTGTTCCTTATCTTGCTTTTTAGTTGCCTTAATAACAAACCTTAGACATCTTTCCAGTTCCAAATTAGCTACTCACTTTTTCATCAGACGCAGAGTATTTAAAACTTTAGAATTTTTTGAACCAGTTCCCACTGACAGACGTAGGTTTTTCCATTTTCTGCTATCAACATTGCTGCATTGTGTATTCTTTTACAAAAACTTGGCTTACTTTTGCAGCTATATCTGGGAGTAAATTACATACAGTGGAATTGCCAGTTCAAAGGGTGGTACGTTTTCTAACTGGAGAGAAACTGCCGAATTGCACTCTGATTAGGTTGCGCCATTTGTGTTGTTACCCTGTGTGTATGAGAACCTTCTTCCTTCCATCCTGCAACAACTTTCGGTATTACCGAGCTTTAACTTTTGCTCATCCAAAATAGCTGATACAAGTTATATTTACTGATTTAAAATGACAACTGTCATTTTTATTGTGATTTACTTTATAGAACACAGATTACACCCTCTTATTTAATCTGCATAATGAATAGTGACATTGGGATTAGTGTTTTCTTCTGTATGAGGAAGCAGAGGCTCGAAAGAGGGAAAGTGACTTGCCCGAGCCAAGTAGTGAGATAACAGAGAATCGAAACCAGGTTTCCTGACTCAAGATTGATTGATTTATTTTCTAAATTGCATTGTTTCTCCAGCAGGGGTGAGGGTGAAAATATTGTGTGGATTCGTGTGTGTGCAAGTGTGCGTGCATGTGCATGTGTATGCACATGTGTGTCTGTAATGGGGAGCCAGAGCCTGAGGAGGGGAAGATGGCTGAATGTATGATCTTTTCCCTTCTTCTCCCCACTAGTCCCCTTAATATCCTGAAAAAAAAAAAAAAAACACATTTGAGCATCAGGTACTTTCTTCTACATGATCAGATTTAATTCTCACACCCAGCATTATTCTTCCTCATCTGACTCTCAGGCAAATCCTCACTTTGTGGATTCCACGGAAATAGAACCGAGGAATATGGAAATAAAAGGCCATGTGTGAAATTTAAGTTAGAGTCCAGTCAGAACTTTGTCACCTCACATATCTAAGGAACTCATTCCTAGAATCAGAACCCACAGGCTGCCTTTCCCATCTGTTATTCACAAACATCCCACTTAAAGTCAGGTGCAGTTGGCTGGGCGTGGTGGCTCACATCTGCAATCCCAGGACTTTGGAAGGCCAAGACGGGCAAACCACCTGAGGTAAGGAGTTCAATACCAGCCTGGCCAACATGGCAAAATCCCATCTCTACTAAAAAATACAAAAATTAGCTGGGTGTGATGCTGGGCTTCTGTAATCCCAGCTACTTGGGAGGCTGAGGCAGGGAGAATTGCTTGAACCCAGGAGGTGGAGGTTGCAGTGAGCCAAGATTGCAACACTGCACTCCAGCCTGGGTAACAGAGTGAGATGAAAGAAAGGAAGAAAGAAAGGAAGAAAGGAAGGAAGAAAGGAAGAAAGCAAGGAAGGAAGAAGGGAAGAAAAGAAAGGAGGAAAAGAAAAAGGAAGAAAAGAAAGAAAGGAAGAAAAAGAAGAGAGAGAGATAAAGAAAGAAAAAGAAAGTTAGGTGCACTTGTCCTGTTGGTACTGAGAGACTCAGGGACTTTGAATCTCTGCCTCTTTCTCCTTGTGACTGTTGGTAATTCCTTGAGAGAGAGAGCAACTACAGAAATGTCTGCCTTTCTAATTCTCAACAAATTAGTGGATTGGCCTCTAGCGTCTATTCTTACATCCTTCCAGCATGTCTTCTTGTACTGTGCTAGAGAGGCTGAAAAGCTAGAAATGACATTTTCCAGACTTTCTTGCAGCTAGGTTGCCAATTGGCAAGTAGATTTTGTTAAGTAGATGTAGCTGTGCCTTCTTGAATCCACTGGGGGATTTTTCAGGTTCACTGGTTTCTAGGACATAAATTTGTGACATACCTTCCCCCTGGCTACATTTAAGGCTGGGGAAAAAAAAAAAAAAAACACCAGTCAGATTAGATGACTAATCTTGCTATAATGTAGTGTAGTTTGAAGTGTCTACTTTTCAGATTCCTTACTACTTTTTGTAGTTGACAGATTTTTTCCAGTCTATATCTGGGTTGTATTACAATCCCATTGGCCAGTCTTATTAGGCTTCTTGCTAAAGTAAACAATCCCCAAATAGCCAACAAACAAAAACAGGACAAAAGTCTTTACTCTTCCTTTGTAAAAGGTGACATCTTCAGATGCCATATTTTATGGACTTCATAAATGTGTACTTAGTTCATGGATCATTAAGAATTATGAAATAAGTGAAGAGATAATGTTACTGATGTTTTGACATCTGGGGTGTTTCTGTGGTGAGATATTTTCTGTTGTGACTTGGGTGCTCCTGTGAACTTGTCTGTCACACCTTTCCCAGCCCTAACTGGTGCTGGAGTTTTGCTTTGAGATGGAAAAACACAAATACCTAAAAAACCATACCTCACCCCACTGTAATGAAGATCAAAGTGAAAAAAATGAAGAAATGGCAAGACATCCCAGGTGTGTTTTTAAATTCCCAGAAAATTTTGCCTCTGGGGATTCTCTGTTCTTCTTGCCAGAAAAGGTTTTCCCTTTTAGAAGTAAGGCACTGTTGCTTATTTTTCAGTTATAGATGGGGATTTTTAGTAAAGACCTGGCCCACTCTCACCATTGTTTATCTGAGGTGTCTGATCACTTTCCTTATTGGCATATTGCCCAAAACATGGACAAAACTGCTAAAGCATTTTGGATGCATTAGGTGAGGGAAAGGTGTGTGTTCCTCTGTCTCTGGAGCACAAATTCGATTAGCTCTTTTTATTAGAAGTGAAGAATGATATTCATTCTTAACCTAGCTCATGTCTCACACTGTGGCTTTGGTGTTTCACCTTCTTTCTCTGAAAGATGGGGGCAAGCATGATAAAGGAAAGCATTTCTTGGGTGTTTACTCTGCCAGGCATAGTGCTAAGTGTTTTCCATATACTATCTCATTTAATCCTCATAGTAAGCCTGAGGTTGGTATTGTTATTATTATTTTGGAATTGTATATTTTTTTCATTGAGGTGAAATTTGCATAACAAAATTAACCATTCTGGAAGTGAACAATTTAGTGGCATCTAGTACATTCACAATGGTGTATAACCATCACCTGTAGTTCTAAAACATTTTGATCACCCAAAAGGAAATCCCATATCTGGTAAAGAGTCACCCCACCATTCCCATTTCCCCCCAGCCCCCTCCAACCACCAATCTACTTTCTGTCTCTATGGATTTGCCTATTCTTGACATTTTATATAACTGGAATCATCCAATATTCATCCTTTTGTGCCTCAGCCTCCTGAGTAGCTGGGACTACAGGCACCCACCACGACACCCAGCTAATTTTTGTATTTTTAGTAGAGACAAGGTTTCTCTATGTTGGCCAGGCAGGTCTCAAACTCCTGACTTCAGGTGATCCGCCAGCCTCAGCCTCCCAAAGTGCTATGATTACAGGCATGAGCCACCACGACTGGCCCAGTAGTTAGAAGTAATTTTAATCTCTATAGCATGTTACTTTAAAAAAATGTTTTTTAAAAGCTTCTTTCACTTAGGATAATGTTTTCTAGGTTCATTCGCATTACAGCAGGTATTAGTATTTCATTTCTTTTTATGGCAGAATAACATTCCAGTGTATGGATATACCCACCTTTTGTTTATCTTTTCTTTTTGAGACAGGGTCTCACTCTGTCACCCAGACTGGAGTGCAGTGGCATGATCTAGGCTCACCACAACCTCCACCTCCCAGGCTCAAGTGATTCTCCTGCCTCAGCCTCCCAAGTAGCTGGGATTACAGACACGTGCCACTACTGCCCAGCTAATTTTTGTGTTTTTAGTAAAGACGGGCTTTCACCATGTTGGCCAAGCTGACATTGAACTCTTGACCTCAAATGACCCACCCGCCTCGACCTCCCAAAGTGCTGGGATTACAGGCGTGAGCTACCATGCCCAGCCCACCTTTTGTTTATCTATTCATCTGTATACGTACCTTTGGGCTCCTACCTTTCGGCTATTGTGACTAGTGCCATGTGAACATTTATGTACGTGTTTTGCTTGAGTACAAGTTTTCATTTCTTTTGGGCATATACAAGGAAAGTCAGCATGTGGAAGTGTGGGTACAGAGAAGGTAAGTATGCTAGTAAGGGTTGGAGATAGGATTCAAGCCCAGAGCCTTCATGTAACCACCATGTGATGCTGCTTCCTATAATACAGTGCTGTCCCTGGAATTCTTAGGCAACTAGCTTATAACAGTCTCTTTATCATTTGGTAATGAAAGCCTGGCAGGCATAATGGGGTTCAGATAGAATCCCTTTAAAGTATCCACTGCTCTCCAGCAAATATTGTTGTTGGAAGGCATTCTTCTTTATTCTTGAACTTCAGGTAATAGTTAGAAGTATTTTTTTTTTTTTTTTTTTTGAGACAGAGTCTCACTCGGTCACCCAGGCTGGAGTACAGTGGTGCGATCTTGGCCCACTGCAACCTCCGCCTCCCAGGTTCAAGCGATTCTCGTGCCTTAGGCTCCCGAGTAGCTGGGACTACAGGCACCCACCATGATGCCTGGCTAATTTTTGTGTTTTTAGTAGAGACGAGGTTTCTCCATGTGGCCAGGCTGGTCTTGAACTCCTGACTTCAGGTGATCCACCAGCCTCAGCCTCCCAAAGTGCTGTGATTACAGGCGTGAGCCACCACACCTGGCCCAGTAGTTAGGAGTAATTTTAATCTCTATAGAATGTTACCTTTAAAAACATTTTTACATAGGGTTTCATTTGGCCATTATAACAACCATCTGAAGTAGCCAACTTTATAACTTGCATCTCCATTTTACAAATGAAGAAACTGGGACTCAGAGAGATTAAGGAGCTTGCTCAAGGTCACATAGCTTAAAGGTAGACAATCCAGGGCCTATACTGGGTCTTCTATGGCTTTGCTGCCTCTCCACTCAGCAATCAGAAATGGTTACATGCAGACTGCCTTCTTTACATCAAAAGCTAGTTGTAATAAAGGAGTGTAATTTTACAACTATCACACCATAATAATGATAACAACAGCAGCCACGCCACGATAATAGCAGTAGACAATTCCAGCATCTCTACATTGTGCTCATGCAGCAAATATAGTCTAGGACACAGTAACTTTCTACTAACATTTTTTAGTCAGTGCACTTCAGTATCTGGAATAAGCATCATAAAAGCTCTCAGTCCTGAAAGGTGTACTCTTGTCTCCCAGGGTCTACCTTGAAGTTTGTCCCTGACAGGTTGTTTATCCTTGGTGACCTTACCTCAGCTACAACTAGAAACTGTTATTTTATTTCTCTTTTTCAGTATCTCCGTCTACTTCCCACTATCTCAGATCATATGAACATCTCCTGTTTTGTAGTTAAGGACCCTGGAAGTGAAACATCAAGTGAGTTGTAAGAGCTAGGCACAGAATTCTGAGTGCCTTTCTAGAACTTTCCCAAATTGCCTTCTTCCCCTTGGAGGGCTAAGCCTGCCACACTTCTCCCTGAGTATTGGTCATGGGCCTTTACACAGCCTTCTGGTCTAGGTTTCATTCCACCTCATGGATTTACTGGTCTGCAGATGCCCACCTCTTGCTTTCTTATTGGAATATTTGTTCCTAAGACGTCACATGAAGTTGGTTTCAGTGTGAACCGCTACTAATGAATAATGGGGAAAGCATTGCTTCCCAGGATGGCCAATACAAACCCATGCCCAAGGTTAGCACTCTTCCTATAGCAGCAGCTGAGCTGGTACTTAAGTAGTGAGGTTATAAATCGAGTGGTGAGGCTGTTAGATTTCCCAAGTAGCCTGGGTGGTTGGTCTCTCCATTTCCCTTTATCCATGAGAGATGGTTCTGTCTTTCTGATTCAGACATTGTTGCATGTAAAAATAAACTCCAGCCTCATTACTCTGACATTTTATATCTGGACATTTTTTGATGTGGGCATAAGACTTCAAATGGCCAATTTAACTGAAGACATAGGTTTATTTACTCATCAATTCTAAAGCAGTATTTTCCATCAGGATATTTCATTCAGTTTCATAGATGAGGGCTGTATTCATTTGACCAGGCTCAGAAATGAGACATATTTGG
This sequence comes from Ateles fusciceps, assembly GCA_036589455.1. Classification (NCBI taxonomy): domain Eukaryota; kingdom Metazoa; phylum Chordata; class Mammalia; order Primates; family Atelidae; genus Ateles; species Ateles fusciceps. The sequence continues at coordinate 34,435 of JAZHEH010001672.1, read as the reverse complement.
GGTTAAGAAAAAATAAGGAATTAAGGCTGATGCACAAGAGATTGTCCCTTGTTGTAGATGGACTGGCTGGCTGCAGAATTCCAGTTCTGGGTTCAGCCGGGGTGGTGAGGTGGGATTTCCTTGACCTTAAGCTCTAGGAGATTAAATGTACAGCAATTTCCTGAAGCTGCGTTATCTCTAAGAAGAGAGAAGCTATTCTGGGACCATAAGTCACCTTACTTGTGGGTGGGCAGGATGTGACTTTGGCTGGGAGGCCCTTGTGCCTGCCCCTTCGAACTCTCTATAAACCACTTACTGCCGTTGAAGATTAAGGGAAGAGACAGATGACCACAGCCTGCCTGTCACCTCTTTGTTTTCTGAGAGGGGGTGCAGTTGGGGGGCTGGAGGGGCTGAGCACCACTGTAGGTCTCTGCCATAGTGATTTCTAGTCAGTCTTCTGCCCCTGTGGCATAGTATAGGAACTTCTTCCGAGCACAGTCAGAATCTGGCAGAACTAGTGTATTATTTGTTTGGCACTGTTTCCCAGGCTGGCCAGATAAGAGTCACCTTTGGAGGCTGGCAGTGCGATGGGGAGAGGTTTGTTCACCATAAAAAAGCTTCTTAGGCTCTTCCTCTAGAGAAGTTGATTCAATAGATGTAGGGTAGGTCCCAGGAATCTGTATTTTAACAAACCTTGGGTTATTTCTAGTGCCAGGCAAGCTTGGTTTACAGTAAGAGGTTTTGAAATGTGCAATCCCATGCTCTTGTCTTCTTTTCCTCTGCAGTATTTTTCCCTTTTTTCTGCCTTGGTGGCAGATGCTCATAAGATGACTCATATCCCTTGGATCTTACCACTTCAGTGTGCTCCAGTGGGATTTCCATCTATTTACATCTTACTGCCTTCCTAGGGACTCAGGAAGGAGGGATCCATGAGGGATGGTTCTGTCCTTCTGATTCAGACATTCAGGCTAGAATTAATACCCCCAGGAGCAGCCCTCAACCAGGACCCAAGAAGAGTTGGTGTATAAATACCCCAGCTCCATCGCCTCTCAGCTGGGATAAATCTGAGCCATGTCTTGCACCATTTTCCAGAATTTCCCAGTGGGATTAAACTCTAGTCATGTACAGTAATAATATGCTTGACGATGCACTCTTTATAGGCTGCCTTTCCTTCCTGTCTCACTTCCTTCTATATTTCCTTACCAGCATTTCCTTGCCTCTCAAATAAACTATAGTCAGTTCTCCATAACATGACAAAAGAGTTTCTAGAAAGTCACCATGCTATGCAAAATTATGCAATAAAAGCCACAGGGTGGGGGAGGATCCAAGATCGCGGATTAGACACAACTCCAGCACACAACGCCCAGTGAAGAGACACAGAAACCCAGAGATCTCCTAGCTCCAACTGAGGTACCAGGTGCATATCAACGGGTCTGGTCCTAGGGTGAGCAAAGCCCACTCAGGGCAGACTGAGGCGGGGGAGGGGTGCTGCTTCACCCCAGAAAATGCATCTGACTGGCGAGTCAGAGTCTCCACTTCTGGCGCTCCAGTCCAGATACAGTGCTTCCCCCAAAGCCTCAGCAATACACAGAACAGGGGGATTTTGCCAGTCAAGCACCGGGAATTACAAGTGCGGAGTTGAATAAGAGTCTGCAGACTGAGCTATCGCCCCTCCCCCCCACCCGGAGAGAGGGAGCTGTAAGCTGGAGCAGCTGGACGGCCCTACCCCATGACTGGAGAGAGAAAGCTGAAAGGGGGAGACTGCTGGGTGCAGCTGGGCGGGTCCCTAACCTCCCCCACAAACCCCAGAGGGCTGAAGCTCTGACTCTAGTGGGTTGCGTAGCCAGTGCCACAGTCTGAGAGGAACCCAGAATGATCCAGCCCAGTGGAGGAAGGGCACAACCCACCACTACAGGGGTGGGACTGGGCTACATATTTTAACAAAAAACACAGGAAGCCTACATAACAACAGGACGGCGTCTCGACAACCCAGCACTCCTATAGGTCAGCGGAAGAGGCGGGCCTAATCTCCCAGCATAAACAAAAAAGACACAGGAAGCTTCCCTAGTAACCTGAAGGAGTCCCTAGAAACCCAGTAGCGCCCCCACAGGCAGACAAGCGACCTCATCAAGCAGCTCTCTGACACCACAGCCAGGTAAATCCACAAAGATGGGAAAAAACCAGTGCAAAAAAGGTGAAACCACCAAGAACAGAACACCTCTTCTCCTTCAAGGGATCACAACTCCTCAACAACACAGGATCACAACTTGATGGAGAAGGAGTGAGAAGAATTGATGGAAACAGGATTCAGAAGGTAGATAATAACAAACTTCTCAGAGCTAAAGTAACACGTTCTAACTCAATGCAAAGAAACCAAAAACCTTGAAAAGAAGTTAGACAAAATGCTAACTAGAATAACCCAGCTTAGAGAAGAACATAAACGACTTGATGGAGTTGAAGAACACAGCACGAGAACTACATGAAGCAAACACAAGTTTTAATAGATGAATCAATCAAGCAGAAGAAAGGATATCAGAGATTGAAGATCAACTCAATGAAGTAAAAAGAGAAGGCAATACAAGAGAAAAAAGAGTGAAAAGAAACGAACAAAGCCTCCAAGAAATATGAGATTATGTGAAAAAACCTAATCTACGCTTGATCGGTGTACCTGAATATGACGGGGAGAATGAATCCAAGCTGGAAAACACACTCTGGGATATTATCCAGGAGAACTTTCCAAACCTAGCAAGGCAGTCCAAATTTCAAATTCAAGAAATACAGAGAACTCCACAAAGACATTCCTCAAGAAGAACAACCCCAAGACACATAATCATCAGATTCACCAGGGTCAAAATGAAGGAAAAAATGCTAAGGGCAGCCAGAGAGAAAGGTCAGGTCACCCATAGAGGGAAGCAAATCAGACTCACAGCAGATCTCTTGGCAGAAACCCTACAAGCCAGAAGAGAGTGGGGGCCAACATTCAACATCCTAAAGAAAAGAACTTTCAACCCAGAATCTCATATCCAGCCAAACTAAGCTTCGTAAGTGAAGGGGAAATAAAATCCTTTATGGACAAGCAATTATTGAGAGATTTTGTCACCACCAGACCTGTCCTACAAGAGCTCCTGAAAGAAACACTAAGCATGGAAAGGAACACGTACCAGTCACTGCAAAAGTAAACCAGTTGGCAAAGACCAAAAATGCAATGAAGAAAATGAGTCAACTAATGAGAAAGAAAACCAGCCAGTAACAAAATGACAGGATCAAATTCACACATAACAATATTAACATTGAATGTAAATGGCCTAACGCCCCAATCAAAAGACACAGACTGGCAAAAAAATTTTTGCACTCTACCCATCTGACAAAGGGCTAATATCCAGAATCTACAAAGAACTAAAAGAGATATACAAGAAAAAAACAAACAACCCCATTCAGAAAGTGGGTGAAGGATATGAACAGACACTTTTCAAAAGAGGACATATATGAGGCCAACAAACATATGAAAAAATGCACATCATCACTGGTCATTAGAGCAATGCAAATCAAAACCACACTGAGATATCATCTCATGCCAGTTAGAATGGTGATCATTAAAAAATCATGAGACAGCAGATGCTGGAGAGGATGTGGAGAAATAGGAACACTCCTACACAGTTGGTGGGAGTGTAAATTAGTTCAATCATTGTGGAAGACAGTGTGGCGATTTCTCAAGGATGTAGAAATAGAAATTCCATTTGACCCAGCAATCCCACTATTGGGTATATACCCAAAGAACTAGAAATCGTTCTACTATAAAGACACATGCACACGTATGTTCATTACAGCCCTGTGTACAATAGCAAAGACCTGGAACCAACCCAAATGCCCATCAGTGATAGACTGGACAAAGAAAATGTGGTACATATACACCATGGAATACTATGCAGCCATAAAAAATGATGAGTTCGTGTCCTTTGTAGGGACTGGGATGAATCTGGAAACCATCATTCTAGCAAACTGACCCAAGAACAGAAAGCCAAGCACCCTATGTTCTCACTCATAGGTGGGTGTGGGTGTTGAACAACGAGAACATGTGGACTCAGGGAGAGGAGCATCACACACAGGGGACAGCTGGGGGGCGTAGAGGAGAGACAATGGGGGATGGGGAGGGAGGGAGGGTGGGGAGGGATAACATGGGGAGAAATGCCAGATATAGTATTCACCTAAAGTAAAATAAATAAATTATTTAAAAAAAAGCCACAGGGTTTGTGGAATAAATGATATTGGGGGCAGAACACTTGAAGACATAGTAATATATAAAAAATAAGATAGGAACCTAAGAAAAATTATAGTTTTACGCATATATATGGTTTAAAAAATGCATAAGTACAACAATAGATATGGCACTTTACTAGAAAAAGCCCTGAAGGTGGCTTGTGGAAGTGGTCATTGGAAGGTGGCCAGAAACCAGATGGAAAACTTTAACACCAAATATGAATGGTTGTGGCTTCTAAGGTCAACTGAGGTAGCTCCTCGATGTTCAAGGTGTGTATATTTGTGTGCATTTTGTAAATGAAGCTCAATTCAGCTGGGTGCACTTTTCTGTGTTCACCTACTATTTCTTTCAGATGAAATGGCACACATAAGCAAATGTGAAATTTGCATGATGTCCAGGTCATTTCCTAATATATCAATCACACTGGAACAAAATTGTGTTTTTAAGACAAGTGTTTAGAGCAGAATTTTCCATACTTGTACTAGTCTCCTTCTTGCAGGGCTTGCTTCTAAACCTAAGCTAAAATTACCTATCAGTGACAACTTGATGGTAGTTTTCTTTTTAAGCGGCCCTTTTTCCTGTTGAACAAGGCTAATAAGCAAAATACAAGCCCCTTCATACCCAAGTAAGTTCAGTAGAGACTGTGGCTGGATGTAAGAAGTGACAACTAAAGCTAGAATGTCCCTGTTGGAGGCTCTGCCTCCCAAATTACCTGGTCTTACCCATTAATTTTCTTGTAAATCACCTGGGGACTGCAGCTCTGTTTTGCAGGTCTTGAGAATCTTGGCTGCCTATTTGAGTTTCTTGGAACTGGTTTAAACCTAAAATCAAATGTCAGATTATTGTGAGCTGAAGCAGAATTCTGTAAATGCTCAGTTCCTTCATTAGGGGAAAATTAATGTGGAACCTTGGTAGATATATTACTCACCTGCATTCAGTGCTTCCCAGGAGGTAAAATTACAGTATGAGCTCAGCGCATTCTTAATTTCCCATGGTAGGTTACAAATGGGCTCTTTTCTATTCTACAACTTCTTTAATATCAATACCTGATTTCTCCCACGTGTAGCTCTACACAATCAAGCAACTGATACACCACATGGCTCATTTGTTTAACTGCTTCTGCTTTGGTTTCAAGTTCATGTCTTCTGTAGCCTTGATTTTGACCTAGGTGTGCATGCAGGTTGCAAGATCAATGTTTTTCAGAATGTGGACTTCGGACCAGCCACATCAGAATCTCCCCCAGAGAGCTTGTTGCAAGCACAGCTTCTTGAGCTCCACCCCAGACCTCCTAAATCAAACTATCTTGAGAGTGGGGCTCAGGGATCTACATTTTTTTCTACAAGCTATTGGGTAATGCTTATGTGCACTCAAGGTAAATACTCACTGGTTTCAACCAGTGGATCTCAACTGGGGCCAATTGTGACTCACAAGGGAGATTTGACAAGGCCTGGAAATGTATTTGGTTGTCACATCTAGGGGGAGGTGCTACTAGCATCTAGTAAGTAGAGGCCAGGTGTGATAGTTAATATTGAGCGTCAACTTGATTAGATTGAAAGATGCAAAGTATTGTTCCTGAATGTGTGTATTAGTCTCTTCTCATGCTGCTGATAAAGACATACCCAAGACTGGGTAATTTACAAAAGAAAGAGGTTTAATGGATTTATAGTTCCATGTGTCTGGGGAGGCCTCGCTATCATGGCAGAAGGCAAGAAGGAGCATGTCATATCTTACATCAATGGCAGCAGGCAAAGAGAGAGCTTGTGCAGGGACCTCCCCTTTATAAAGCGATCAGACCTCATGAGACTTTTTCACTATCACGAGAACAGCATGGGAAAGACCTGCCTTTATGATTCAGTTACCTCCCACCAGGTCCCTCTTGCAACATGTGGGAATTTAAGATGAGATTTGGGTGGGACAAAACCAAACCATATCAGGGTGTCTGTGAGGGTGTTACCAAAGGAGATTAACATTTGAGTCAGTGGACTGGGGAGAGGCAGACCTACCCTTAATCTGGTGGACACCATCTAATCAGCTGCCAGGGTGGTTAGAATAAAGCAGGCAGAAGAACGTGGAAGGACTTGACTTGCTGAGTCTTCTGGCCTTCATCTTTCTTCTGTGCTGAATGCTTCCTGCCCTCAAACATCAGACTCCAAGTTCTTCAGCTTTTGGACTCTGACTTACACCAGTGATTTGCCAGGGGCTCTCAGGCCTTTGGTCACAGACTGAAGGCTGCACTGTTGGCTTCCCTACTTTTGAAGTTTTGGAACTTGGACTGGCTTCCTTGCTCCCTCAGCCTGCAGATGGCCTATTGTGGTACTTCACCTTGTGATCATTTGAGTCAATTCTAATAAACTCCCCTTCATCTATACGTATATGCTGTTAGTTCTGTCTATTTAGAGAACCCTGACTAATACACCAGGGATGCTGCTAAACCTCCTATACGTGCACAGGACAGCCCCCAGGACATGTAAATAGTGTCAAGGTTGAGCCACCCTGGTTTCAACCCTGAGAGATTTCTCCAAGGTCTGCTGCACTTATAGGGCTGTTTCCTTTGTCGTTGTTTCCTTTGGTTTCTTTACAACCGGATAGCTTAGAAGCAACAAAGTTCTCTGTTTAAGCAGAAATGTGTGTTGGGGGAAGACTGGCAGTTTTATGTGGGTAGAATCAGGGTGGGTGTGGGTGATCACTGACTCCTTGAAAGATGCCCTCCCCAGCATCCATGAGTTGAACTGTGAATCAGGTCAGCTTAGGTCATCGTAGAGATGAAGGGCGCTGCAGAGTTGGAGAAAATCACACAAGTTTGGAGAAGCAGAATGAGCTTTTCTGTTAGTGTGTGTAGATTCTTTGTCAAGCATACTCAGTTGTTGTTACCTAACTGACATGTACATGATACATTGAAAGCTGGCCCTATTCATCACCTAGGACAGTGCCTGTATGACACTTCCATGCTTCACGTGTTACTGACCTGTGCTTACTGAAAAATCTGCAAATATCTAAATCGTCAAAGAGGGATTAGTGTGTTTAGTACTATTTCAACACTGGGAGTATTCCATTGTGCCATGAATCTTTGAAAACTGATAATTCATGTATAGCATAAATGGTGATTCAACTGCCAGCTCTGAAATTCTGAGTCTATATTATATTTCAAGGAATATTTATTGTATTATAAGTCTATTATTCAGTGATAAGACTTGTCCACACTATGTACAAAGAAGAATGTTTCAAGTGCTAACTAGTGAGATTTTACAAGTTCATGTATATTATTGAAATGTTTTTGTATATACTATAGCTTGAATGTAGAACCTCTTTAATCCGTAGCCTGTTGAAGTCTGGAAAACCTCCTAGGATCTTTTAAAATTATTAAAATGTCAACACAGTTTGGATAATTATAATACTTAACGTCTGTTAAGCACTCTCACCTGCCAGATGCTCTTCTGAGCATTGGACATTTATTTTGCTCATTTAGTTCTCACAACAACCCTATGGGATAGAGGTATAATTATTACCAGTTTACAGATGAGATTAAATATGAAGGACACGCAGATAGTAGGTGGCCAAACTACAATTGGAACTCAGGCAGTCTGGGTTCTTAAGAAGAGTATTATTCTGCCTCAATTTCTTCAAATGTAGTCAATAATTTTTCACATCTGACTTGAATCAAGTGAAATAATCATTAAGATGATTTTCTTGGTCCAGCACTGTTTAGTAGAAATGAGATGCAAGTCATATGTATAATTTTAAGTTTTCTAGGAGACGAACTGTTAAAAAATGTGAAAAGAAGCAGGTGAACTTAATGTTAATAGTATGTTTTATTAACCAACATATCTGAAGTACTATATTTTGAACATGTGATCACTATGAAACATTATTAGTATTTTACATTTTTTCTTTTGTGCTATGCCTTTGAAGGCCTATATATATTTTACACTTACAGCACATCTCAATTCAGACTAGCCAAGTTTCAAGTACCCCAAAGACATATGTGACAACTGGCCACCATATTGGACAGTGTCTCTTTAGCTGATACTTGGTGAGAAGCGTTAGGCTTGGAGAACTGAGTTTGAATGATTTTTGAAAAGCAGGAAGATTGTTTTCCAATCCTGCTTATTTAGCTCGAGTTAGAGGCCTTAAATGTTTTTCCATATTTTGACAGACTTCTGTGGCTACTTTCTTTCTGGGGGCTGGCTTCTGCAAATGGACCCAAGAATTTATACCCTTATTTGCACACATCCCCCCTCCTCTGTAACTGCCAACAAATATTCTTGAAAGGGGATTTAACTTACAACACCACACACACACACATACACAGACGAGGAAAACACTGACCATCTTTATTGCCAATGTATTATTTTCATTGAATTGAGGAGTGCACAGGAAGGGAGAGATGTTTGATTTGTGCCTGTGTGATATCTTTCTATGTCTGCTTGACTTGTCAACTTTCACATACTGCCATCTTGGCCCCAGTGTAATTCAAATGGAACACACACACACGCGCACACATACACATTTTAACCCAGGAACGGGAGTAGATGGATCTACAACCTTAAGAGCGAACAAGCTTGTTGCATGGCTAGCCCAGAACTTAAGCGAAGCTCCCACACTTGTGTCATAATGGCATCAAGCTTGATGAAAGACATCAGCTCAACTCAGAAGCGTATAGGACTGCTTTAAGGCCTAGAACAGCAAGTGCCTTTTGTGTATCTGTCTTGTGGAAGACATCTATCCCTGATTGCGGATAAATGCACAGAGGCACCCCTTGAACACTCAGAACACCAGGAACATTAGCCATTGGTATTACCATCTTTCTTTTAATTAAATTCATGGGAACAAGTGGTTCTTCTAGACAAACAAAATCTTTGAGAAGCAACGTACTGCAGTGAGATCATGGGTGAAAGATTTTAGTCTTGACTTTGCCATTAACTAGCCATATGACTTTCATCCCTCTAGGCCTTTGAGGTAATAAAGGGACTTGGGATTAGATTTCAATCCAGTATGCACATTAGAGTCACTGAGGAGTTTGTTGTTAAATGTTGATGCCCAAATCCAATTCTAGACCAATTAAATCAGAATCTCTGAGGTTGGAGTCAGGTTGAGAATCACTGGATTAAATGATCTGTAATTTTCCTCTAAGTCTTCAATGCTATTGTGGATCACCTGGTGTCATTGTTACAGATAATATAGCATATTCCCTACTTCCAAACCTTAGGAGGGAAAGTGTCATTTGCATTGTGTGCCTCCTATTCCTTTAGAATCAGTCAGGGCCCTGGTTTCAGGGTGGGAAGTCAAGTTAGGCTGCTACCTGCCTCAAAATCTTCATTCATATGGAGCTACTAATATTGGGGAGAATGCTAGAGGGCTGATTGTGTTGTAAATGGCCCCTCACTCTTTTGGTGGAAAATTAGGGGACCAGAGAGAGAGAACAGGAGGATTTAGGTGTCTAATTTCAAATGCTGTTTGTTTGTAAGGCACTTGTAAGAGAGAGAAAATCCATTTATTTTAATTCAGTTTCAATTAGTTTGGCCCTTTCTAGTCTCAGAAATGATTTATGGTATCCAGGGAGGAGAACTAATATTAGGTGTCTGCATTCCTCCCTCCTGAGAGGAGTTCCATATAGAAGGAAATGCTCTACTGTGTCTCATCTGTATTCCCTAGAGTATAGATGAAATCAGAGTATTTCAAGGGTGGGCGATTGTATCAGTCAGGACCAGCCTGGTGACAAATGACTCCCTAATCTCACTGGTTTACAACAGCAGATGCTTATTTCTTGTTCATGAAAAATGTCTGATACAGGTTAGCTACAGCCCTGTCCTATGTCTCCGTCACTCCAGGACTGGAGCTGATGGGATTTGTCTCTGCCTAGAACACTGCTGGCCCATGTGGCAGACAACAGAAGAGAAAATGGTGAATCACACACTTGATCTTAATGCTTATGCTCAGAAGTGACACAACCCTTCTGCTTACACTTAATTGGCCAAAGCAAGTCACGTGGCCAAGCCAACTCTGAGTTAAACAGAGCAAAGATGGGGCTGTGTCAGCCTTCTGCAAGGAGGAGGATGAAAACAATAATACAATCTACTACAGTAGCAAAAGATGCTGTAGTAAAGAGAGTCACAAACTCCCACCTACCCAAGGAGTGACTGCATGGCCACAACCCAAGTTAGCTCATAGCCGTCATGACCTGCCTCTCCCCGCCCCTCCAGTTGATCTACCAGAGTTCACTTTTGCCCTGAACACACCAGGCAAGAGCCCTTGGGACATACTGTTGCAGTAACTCCTGTCATGCTGGCCTCTGCTGATCTTTGGCCTTTCCAAAATCCTTCCATCTGCTGAAAGATGCTTGTTTGCTCTCCATGCAGATTTACTGACGACTTGAACAAAAATCTAGGGTGGGCCCAGCCTTTCTACCTAGAAGCAAGGAAGCATGGTGGCTGGGAACAAAGGTTCTTAAATTTGGCTGCACACAAGAGTCACCTGGGGAGCCTGAAAAAATACTGATGACTAGGTCCTGCTCTCTGAGATTCTGATTTAGTTGATCTTGGGTGCAGCCTGGGCTTGGATGATTCTAACAGAAACTCTGAGAACCTCTGGTTAAAAGCACCAGCTTCCAGCCAGCTGAGACCTGGGTTCTGAACTTGACTTCCCCATTTCTCAGCTGTGTTGCTTTTGCCCAAGTTACTGTATTGCTCTGTTGCTTGGTTTTTTCATCTGTCTCTATGTTATAGGCTTTTGTTGTGATGGTTAGAGGAAAGTAAATAAAGCACTAAGCATTGTGCTTAGGTCCTTGTAAGTGTTCAATATGTGTAATAATTGTTGTTACTGTCATCATGCTGCAGCTTCCTATGCTGCACCGATGCCTCCCAGAAAAACCAGCTGTTCTACTGGGCTGGCCGTTGAAGAAATGGTTGTAAAAGCCACACCGGGCTATTAAACATGATTACATTTAGCAATGGTCTAAGCAAGGGAATGAATGTACCTTTTGGCTTTCCTTGACTTCTCAGGACTTTACGGCAGAAAAAATTCCTCTGGACTTTCTGGAACCGTCACCACTCATTCTTTCACCTCCTGCATGGAGGGCTTATTTTGGGGAAGCTTTTATGATAAAACCAAAAAAATAAAAAAGAAAGAAATGCAATGATTTTGAAATGTGTCTTTTTATTGTTTTGCAGCACATTTTAGTTTCCGATATGAATGAGCAAGCTGTTGAGAAGTAAGGGGGACAGTGTGTTGCTGTCTTCCCAGGGCCTTACATAACAAGGAGGCTTGGGCCAGCTGGACTGAGACCCAGGAGCACTCGCACACACATACCATCCCCCGGATGTTCCGGAGTGTGTTTGGGTTTCACTTTGAAATAAAACACGAAACATGGGAAGTGCCAGGAAGGGGCAGGGTGGCTATCAGCTTAAAAGAGCTCTAATACCGCTTGCTTCTAGCTATTAGTCATGTTTCTTTGTGATTTCTGATAACCCACTGGGACAACTATCCTGGGAGACTTTGGGGAAGGAGGGGAGAGATGATCACTGGTGTACCTCCCATCATCATCATCCTTATTTCATTTAAAATAAGCATGTAGGGCTCTTCAGCCTTTTAATTCTGATTTGGCAAGTTCCTTGCCTCTTAATCTCTCAATTCCTAAGATAAGGCATTTCCTGCTCCCCCATCCCCACCCCCACCCCCATTTTTGCTTATGGAGTTTTTAATGATTTAATGAGCAAATGTCAAGACTTACATTTCTGTTTCCAGGAACTAGTTCCTGATCATTCCTAATTCTTTGCATATGACACACACATTAGAGTTAGTTCTGTTTGACATTTGTGAATTTATGGGAAACTTCATCTTTGTGGACATTTAAAACTTGGCTGCACCCATTGAATCCACCCTAGGGAATAATTTTGCAAGGTTCCCTAAAGGATTAGGCCAAATAACCAATAGCATGCTATTTTTGTAAATTCCAATATCTGGAGGGTTTTGATGAGAAAGGCACTTTTTCACTTTTGTTTTCTTTCCCCTGCAAACATGGAAAATAGGAATGTCTCCGAATGATTAAGATCTAGGAGTGGATAATGAAAGCACAGACAGTGATAGTCTTGTTGACTGCCAAGAAAGCAAGCTCTGTAGGGATTTGGGGCTGGCTCTGAGGATAGCATGGATTGTTCACATTCTATTTGGACAGAAAGGAGAATTGCTGGATCTGAAACATTTTACCCCTTTTAGGAATTGCTTCTCCAGTTGTGGCCATCCAGCTGGGCTAACACGCTGTCTGAAGGGCATCATGCTTATTGTCATGTTAAGAGGAGTTGTAAGGGAAGAGAGGGAGAGAGTGGAGAGAAGAAAATTAGCAATTTTTAAATGGAGTTCCCTAAGAATGATTGGAAAGCAGAAACACATTTCCATCTATTCTAAATATTGCCATCATTAATGGAGTGAAATTGTGCGAGCAAGAACCCTCTTTCTTAATTGCAAGTGTGATTTCAAGATGGAGAAGAGACTGGAAGTAGAGGGTGTTTTCATTTACTTGAACTTAGATGCACACCCTGCCTCCGTTGTCTTCATTTACAGGTGTATTTTAGAGCCTGCTTTCTCAAAGTGGGATCCATGGAACCAGCAGCATCTCATCATCAGGGAGCTCATTAGAAACAAAGACTCTCGACCCCACCCCATTCCCCACTGAGTCTGAATCTGCATTCCAACCAGAGCCCAGGGTGGCTGGTTTGCATGCACAGTACCATCTAGGAAGCATTGCTCTTGAAAGTTTTAAAGAGCTATAGATTCCTTTCTTGCTGCATTGACTTTCTCTAACCTAGTCACGTGAAGGAGCCCAATTTGGCCCTCTCTAAGGAACACAAAGCTAGGGGCCTCACTGTGTGCTCAGAAATGTCATATTCATGGTGGGAATAGAATGTTCTGCTCCAGAAGAGTCTAGTTGGAGGAATGACAGGGGCAGGGTGGTGGGAGATCTGTTTGAGATGCCTCTTCTTGTAATGTGTTGACAGATGAGACCTTGCAGAATTAAACTGGGTCTCCCATTTCTCTATGCTTTTGCCACTGAGGAAAATCTCCAGTGAGTTCTACCTTTGTCCCCTGTCCACTATCCCTTCCCTGTTTTTTTTTTTTTTTTTTTTTTTGAGACAGGGTCTCACTCTGTCAACCAGGCTGGAGTGCCGTGACCTGATCTTGGGTCACTGAAGCCTTGACCTCCCTGGGCTCAAGTGGTCCTCCTACCTCAGCCTCCAGTATACCTGGGACTACAGGCGCATGCCACCATATGTGGCTAATTTTTTTGTCTTTAGTAGCGATAGGGTCTCACTGTGTTGCTCAGGCTAGTCTCAAATTCCTGGGATCAAGTGATCCCTCTACCTCAGCCTCCCAAACTGCTGGGATTACTGGAGTGAGCCACCATGCCTGGCCTATCCCCCCGCTATTGTCCTACAAATATCTATTACATCTAATGCATTTTACGTTTCCAAAAGTGCTTCTTTGGGAGAGATGTCTGCTTAATGTTTGCTAGCTTAATTTTCTTCATTTAATCATTCTTTCATTTTGCAAAGCCAAATGTATTTTTATTTGCTAGTGCTTCATTTTCATCATTAAGCTAGCTAGTCCTGGTCACCAGAGCTGAAGCAAAGTGGAAAACTAAGAAACGGCCTTCATTTAGGCAAATGATGTTGGAAAATCAGGGTTTGGTTCCAATTCTCTGGATAATTCCCTGGTTGCTTTGTTTTGGTTTGGCAGAGGGAGCAGCCTGTATGCTCAGCCCTTAAATGGATTTTGTCAGAATCAAGACACCTTGGTCTCTGTTCCCCTGGGGACTGTGGCATGGGGCCCAGGCTTGGAAGACAGAGCCAGGTAAGTCCTGGGCCACAGCCATGTCGAGCTACAAGGGCCACTAGAGAGATGGTGTCCACTGTTCTTTGTGGCATTTTAAGGTCGTGCTTTCTGATTCTCTGCTTTGTGCTGCCTCCAAGTCACCTGCAGCAAGCTCTTAGTGTGTGGATTCTGGCCTTGGAGGAATGCAGTGGCTCCTCCAGAACCGCCCCGTGACATGTAGGATAGAGCAGGAGGGAGAGCTGGAGAATATTTCAACCTTGGCTGTTTCCAAATGGTTTGGCCCGGTGGGTGCCATAGCCTCTGAAGAACCTGTCTTGGGAGTGGGGCTCTGTGTCAAGTCCACAATCTCCCTGGGGGCAGCTCTGACACATTTGCTCAAATAGTAGCCAGAAGTCCTTCAGAAGCAGCCCAGGGCCCTCTGTGGTCCAGGTTTCAGGAGCTGCAGCTGCCTGGGTGTGGCTGCTCTTCTGAAGTTCCCGGTGCTGCCATCTGGAAAACACGGACTGGATTTCCGTTCAGCCCTGGCTCAGAGCAAATATAGGCTTGCCTGTAGCAGGGAAGTTTCTTTGTGAGGTGTTGATTTAGAGACCCAGAATATTAATTTGTGAAGCTGGTGATTGGCCTGTTAGGAGCCATCTTGTGACACTGCCCGTAAATCTTTCCTTCTTTTTCTTAAGATAATTCCTCTCCAAGTTATTATGTGAGTGCCCAACAAGGCCACCCTCCGTAACTGCACAGTTGGGAAACTGATGTGGCTACATCATGCAGTTCTAATGCATATTCTTCCTGGTACCTGCTCTAGTTACATCAAGCAGTCGGGTTTGCACTGGTGTACGGTTCTATGTTGGAGGTCAGAGGTCATCTCTGGGGTTACATTATCCATTGCTTGCTAGGAAAAAAAAAATGGATAAGGAAGACTCTGAAGGAAAAACTTCTCGCATTGGTGACTGTCTTTTGAGGAGTTGCCATGGTCAGCAAGGCAATTCTGTTGCTAAGTACCATGAGTCTAGCATGTGTGCTCATGGAGGTGGAATCTGGTGAGTATGGGTGTTAGTGGGGAAGCAGAGTGCCTTGTGACTCTGCAGGGAGCCAGAAGAGAGCTAGGGCACCATCAGGCTGAGTCTTAGGGCCTGGAAGAACTCAGGCCTGACAGAGTGCAGGAGTGCTGGAATGGAAACTGAGGTAGCAACCCAGTCACATGATTGGGTGGACACGGCAACAATTAGGAAATTCAGTAGCAGGTGCCACTTGAGAGGCAGAGACCCAGTCTTCCTGCCAGGGAATTCTTTCCAGGGCCCACCCCCCCAGGCCTTGATGTCTGCCTCTGCCAAAAATGGCAGGGCTGACACAGCAGGATTGCTCAATTCTACTGAGCAGATGAGGAAACCGAGGCATGGAGCAGCCATGAGACTCATCCCAAGGCTCCTGACAGTCCAGAGGCAGAGCCAGTAATGGGGGCAGCTCTCCCAGATGAGCTGACCTCACTGGATCTCTACACAGAAGAGGGAAAGCAGATAGGATGGCATCCAATAAATACCCCAACGGCTCATCTTGGAACCTATGAGTCCCTGCTTGTCTGTTTCTTGGCTTCCCACGTATCCCTGCACCTCAATAAAAGCCCAGTCGTGTCTTTCTTCTCCCAACAGTGCCAGCAAAAGAGATAAGGCCTCCAACCACCACAGTGAAAAACCTGCAGGAAGAAAATGCTCATAAAAAGTTGAACCATGGCCCAAAGTGGTTTTGGTTTTCTTTCAAGGCCTGCAGCATCCTGGAGTGCCAGGGGGCCTGTGGTCACAAAAGCTTCATCTCAAAAGAAGCTAAGAGGGGTCCATTCTGGGGAATACTTTGGACAGTGCTGTGGAGGGTAGCTGGGAAGAGAGCTGGCTCTCTGCTGTGTACTGACTACTCTGGGACCCAATTTTGCCTTGCCCTTGCCCTTGCCCTTGGCCTTGGCCTTGGCCTTATCCACCGATAGCAAGCTCCATGTTTGGTGACGTTTGTTTTACTTTTTATTTTGAAATAATTAAAACTTACAGGACGGGTGCAAGAATAGTGTAAAGAACTCTTATATATTTATCTAGATTCACTAATTGTTCATGTTTTGTCCCATTTACCTCTCTCTCTCCCCACACTAATTCATGTATATATAGGTGAATTTTTTTGCTGTACCATTTAGGAGTAGGCTGCTGTCATCAGACTCCCTTTACCCCTTGCATTTCCCAAGAATAGAATATTCTTTTGTATATGTACAGCTATCAAATTTAGAAAATATAATATTTATTTCATACTTTTATGTAATCTGTGTCCCAATAATACCCTTATCACAATTTTCTTAAGGTTCACAATCTAGTCCTGGATCCCACATTGGATTGTTGTCCTGTCTCTTTTGTCTCCTTAATCCAGAACAGTTCATAAATCTTCCTTTGTCTTTTTGTGACCTTGACATTTTTGAAGAATGCCAGCCAGTTATTTCATAGAATGTTCCTTAATTTTGGTTTCTCTGATATTCTTCACATTTACATTTGGATTTATGCATTTTTCAGTTGGAATGCTATATAAATATTGTAAGTGATTTGTTCTCTGGAGCCATATCAGGAGGCACAGATGTCCATTTGCCCCTTATTGGTGAGGTCACATTTGATTACTTAGTTAGGCTGGTGTCTGTGTAGCTGCTCTTTTTCCTTTTGTAATGAACAAATATAATTTGTTGGAAGATATTTTGACATTATGTGAATATCCCATTCCTCATCAAACTCCCTCCACCTAGCTTTAGCATTCATTGAGGATTCTTGCCTGAATAATGATTTACTCTAATGGTTTCATCCATCATCCTTTCCATATTTGTTAGTCCAAAATAGTCTTTGATTGGGTGGGGAAGGCATACCAAGCCTGCCAGTCTCAGTAGCTGAGGTCACAGGGAGGAAGGGCCTTGATTTCCTGGTTGGACCCTGACTGACAGCTCTTTTGAAGCAGTTCTGTTCTGTTGGGTGTATGTTTTGACACGTGTAGTAACTCATTTTGGAAATACTTATTGTTTACTATATAACTTTCAAATAATTTTTTAAATACTTTACAAAAATGGTAGCATGTTGGTTGCATATGTTGTAACTTATTTTTGTGGCATCTGCTGGAAAATTGCACCTGGTTCTTTTACACAGTGTTGATCAACAGAAACCTGATCATGACGATAGCAATAATAATATCTTCCCAGCATCTGAACCCTGCTCCAGAGAAAGGGATGAAATTAGAGAAATTGTTTGAATTCTGAGAAGGATGGTTGGACTAAAAAGGAAAACCAGCTATTGGAAGCAGATGAATTAAGTAAAACATGAATTTCCAGGAATGTTTCAAAGTATTTGTGTGGGAGTTCTTTTTGGAACGTTAGAACAGTGAATGGCATTGCTTGGAATTTTGTTTTTTTTCTGTATTGATTTTGGTTCAAAACAAATCCTTTTTTTTTTTTTTTTTTTTTTTTTTTTACAGTGGAAGGGGTTTCTATGGGAGAAACCTTTGGTTATTATTTTACTGGGCCTAGAATATTAAGTTTTTGGTTTTGATTTTTGTCTTTTTAAATAGTACTTTACCATAGTAAGAACAAAGGACTAATGGGGAAAGTTTGGGAGGTTTCTCAGCTTTTATATGTTGTGATAACACTGGTTGTTACAGTTGCCATTAAGGTTAATGTTTTCAGAATAGCAGCAAAAGTTATAAGTGGACATGAAGGAAAAGCAGCTGTTTTTCATAAAACCTGCAGATGAACCAATGCTAGTTACTTCTGTGATGGGTGATCTAGAGCAGCCTTTCCCTAGTGTGTGTGTTCCTTGGAATGTGCATGTGCATATATACACAGAAAAGAGAAAAGGGAGAGTAAGTTCATGGTCAAATACGTTTCAAAAACATCGCATATTGTAGCTCCCCTATTGGAGAATCACAAGGTTAAAAGAGTATAGTTAATGCTTTGAATGTTACACCTTTGCTAGAAAACAAACTACCCCAAATGTAATGGTGTTGAACAACAAACATATTATCTAGTCTGTGATTGAGCTCGGTGGATGTTCCAGTCTGGGCTAAGTCAGGCCAGGTGGTTGTGGCCTAGCGCATGTGTCCACAATCAGTGATAGGTCAGCTGAGGCCTGGCTGATCTAGATTGGCCTCATCTGGGATGCTCCCCCTGGCAGTGTCCTCTTATCGTCTATCAGGCCAGCCTGGGCGCTTGTTCACAGGGTGATCACAGAATTCTGAGCATGTGAGCAGAAGTGTGCAAGGCCTTTCAAGATCCAGGCTTGAAACTCAGACAGCACCACTTCTGCATTGCATTGGTCAAAGCGAGCCACAAAACTAATGCCAGATTCAAGGGTTTGAGAGATAGACTCCATGTCTTGATGGGAGGGCCTACAAGGTCTCATTGCAAATAGATGGGGAGATACCAAAAGGGGGAATGATTGGGGCTATTTTGACAGTCAAGCACAGAGATCAACTAATATGTGACTGGCTATTATTTCTATGCACATTTCTGGATTTGGGAGAATTTGTAGGGGAGGAGGAAAAGAGATACAGATCATTTATAACGGCAGAAAGTAAAAATAAGACTTCAGTTGGGATTTAATGAGCTAATCTAAAGTGCTTTGAACTCGCATGTAGTAAGAACTCAAAAATTTTGCTGTTATTATTATCGTGAATGCGTATGTCACTTGAGGTCCTCAACCTCACTTAGATGTGAAGCAGGAAGATTCATTTGACAACGAAATGAGAAAACTTTAGATACTTGTGCAAAACGTATAATCAAGCGAAGGCATTTAAATAAGATACCTCCAGCAAAAGCAGTCTGGAGCACAGACCAGACATTTTCCTCTGGGGGCTGAAGGTGGGGAGATGTGTCCAGCTTTGCCTTCTCTGACCAGTTCGCCCTGTTGGGCTTGTTCCCAGGTAAGGTCAGAGCTTGCCGGGTTTCTTGCTAAACTGGAGTCTGTAATAAAGAGGGTACCCAGGTGTGAAGAGTTTTATGTTCTCAGGACTTGTTCTTTGTTTATTTAGTTAGCCTTTATTAAGTGCATTGGAGCCTTGGAGGGCTCTGCAGTGGCTTTTGTTGCATGATAAAGGCGGCACTTAGCTTTTCTTTGGCTGACTTGGGCTTCCAAGTGACAAAGGCAGAGAGGGCCCTGCCAGCTTCCCTGGCTCTGCCCCTTCAGGGCATTTTGGGGAGCAGTTCAGTGACTGATGCCAAATGCCCTTAAGCACTGTGCCAGCCTTCTTGACTGGAAGCTGGGGAAGGAGAACTTTCTCAGGCCCTCTCTCTCTTTGCTTCTATTTTCCCCTTTCACTTTGTGGTCTGAGCAGCCCCCGCCCCTCCTTGCATAAACCCCTCTGCAGTTAGCATCAACAAATCTCAAGTTGTTTGTATGTGTGTCTAAAAGAAAAATTCTCTGAGGATTAAAAGCAGACACAATAGAGGGAGTGTCTCCCTTATGCTTTAATCACTTTAGGCTCCCATGTGTTGACAGGAAGTTTTGTTAGTCTCCAAGTTTAACGAAAGGAGCATTCAGGGTGGCAATTTTTTTTGTTTTTTCCTGCGTTGAATTCTTCAAGTAAGTTTGATAAGGTATCTGGTAAACCACAGCCGCTCCCTTCTTAAATAGGCTTCACTGCCCCGTTGGCCTGCCTATAAAAGCGCTGCTCTCGGGACCTGTAATCATGCTGAGTCTGTGGGTTGCACAACTAACTCACTGGTCTTATCTGCATGTTGAGTTTGCTCTTCCTGGTAGAACCTGTGAGATGTTCCTCCTTTCTGAGCCTCTACTCTTAACGTTTCCTCATTCCTTTCTTTCCTTTCTGCTCCCAACCCCACCCTGAAATTAATTGATGTCTGGTGACTTGTTCTACTGCTTCCACTTGTTTTCTGTGGCTTTTGTCTAGGGCAGTGGGGGATGGTGATTCTTCCCTCACCCCCAGGGGACATGTGGCAATGTCTGGAGACATTTTTGGTTGCCACAACTGGGGAAAGGGGCATTAGTGAGGAGAAGCGAGGGATGCTGCTAAACCTCCTACAATGCACAGGGCAGCCCCCACAGCAGAGAATGATCCAGCCTCAAATGTCACCAGCGCCACCACAAGGAGCCCTGATCTAGCAGGTTGCTTTCTGGTAGGGTGCTCCTGCCACCGATATGGCTCCTCCCTCTCTCTCTTCTTCTCAAGAGGACTGTTCTTGTGTCTGATATTGGTTACATCGCCCCTGTCCTCAAATAACTAAACTCACAGGAGGAGAGAACTTTTCCTTAAGGATGCTACTGACTCTGGAATCCTTGAGTTACATGTGAATAACTGGGTGATGCATGTCAGCATTAAGAAACAGTCACAGAACTCCTGATTCTGGGTTGCTCTGGGTGGCAGCTGTGCTGGGTTTACCTGTGGGAGAACTTCATGTCTGCTCATCTTTGACTCTTTCTGAGGAACCAAATCTCTCTGGGAATGCTGACTACTCACCCCTTCTTCAAAGATGCTGTGTGGCTTCAGGATATGGCTGCTGGTCTTAAAAAGAAGGAAAAATAAATTAAAACACCCACACTTCAAGACAACCCCTGTGAATACATGTTTATACTAGGAATGCCCCATTTCTCAAATATTTATAAATATATAGGTCTCCTTGGAATGTTCTATGTTTGTCATTTGGGAAGGTTAACAGCCCTGGGCCACCGTCCTTCTTCATAAGCACAGGACACATTCCCAAATACCAGATTGGCAGCTGGGTGATGCCCAGGGAATGGTTATGTGTTGCCTAGTGTATATGTGATATGTATAGACCTCCCTCCCTTCCTTCCTTTTCTTTGTTTTTCCTTCCTTCCTTCCTCCTTTCCCTTTCCTCCCCCTCCCCTCCCCTCCCCTCACTCCCCTCCCCCTCCCTTCCCACTCCCTCCCTCCTTCCCTTCCTTCCTTTCTTTTTCTTCCTCCCTCCTTCCCTTCTTCTCCTTCCTTTCCAAGCACATCGGTGAGAAGGTAGCACAGCTTGATTTTCTGAAGTCCATCAACTGCTGTGTGTTGCTTGTAGAGAAGGGTGCTATGTAAGCTGAAATGCTGCTCTAATTTTCACATTATCTCTTCCTGCTGCTCATTGAGTTATTTAATTAGAAGCTGCCATATTTCTAGGGAAAACACTGTGAACAGAAGGCCTGATTTTGCTGAGAACGGATGCCTTATTATGTATAAGAAGCTAAAAATTGCTAGTAAGATGTAGTGTGTGCATGTATATGAAATACAGAAAAGACGCATGTACATATATGAAGAGCAATCAAAAGAGAAATGTGAAGGGATTGGAAAACGAAGATGTGTCAGATCCAGTTGATGATATGGTTCCTGCTCAGGAGTGTGTAAGCTTCAGTTGGCTCCCGTTTGGCTAACGCTGCAATGCCTTTAGTGTCACTGAAGCCGGCAAAGAGAGCTGACACATTATTTTTCTAGGGGAAAAAAATGCTCTCCTTCCACATTCCCAGTGCAGACTACAGCAGAAAACAGAAATGAGACCAAACTGCCCAGAGTCCACACAGACTCCAACTCAAAGTCTTTGAATTATGTATTCATTTCTTGCCACTTTGCACATTTTCCCTTAAAGAAAGAAAAAAAATAGATTCATAGTAGCTCTTAAAAAGCATGAAGGGGCATTCAGGATTCAATTCATCCCAAGAGACAGATTTTAAGTTTAATTGTTAGGGGGAGATTTTGTGTTTGGGGTATGACAGTGTGGAGTTCGTAGGAAGGGGGGTCAGCTTAAAACCAAATGCATCCTGTTGTCTTTGAGTTTGTTTCCCTTTGGTGTCCCCTGTTGACATGTGCCTGTCAGTTCCCTTGGAGAGTCTCTGGATGTGCAGGCTGCTTCATGTCCTTTAGGCTTTCTGTGGCAGCCAAGGGGGTTTCCTTTTATTTCCCTCTATTTCTAGGGCCACAGAGAGGAAAGACAAAGATGCTTTCTCTGCACTGACTCCAAGTTCAAGCTAATCAAACTCTCCTCTGAAAGGGGTTAATCATTTTAAAATAGCTCGAGGAGAACTTGAAAGTGACTTTCAGCAGACACATCCAGCGATCTCTGGATTTAGATCCCCTCCTCTCTTCTTCCTCTCCAGCCCAGGTCACTGGATAGGGATGGCTTATTTTGATCTGCTCACTAGGTTTTTCAGCCCTGCTGAGAGACGCCAGTGCTGGGCTTTAATGTGGAGGAGATTAGGATTAAGGATATGAAATTTCTCAGGTTTCTGGAGAGATGGATGTTTTGGCTTATGTTGAGTGCTACAAGACCCATTTGTCACCAGCAAGCAGATGGATAGTCCCTTGACCTCTCAGAATGGGATGAAGGGGTGATTTGGACCCTTGGCTACTAAAAGTGTGGACCTTGGACTAGCAGTATCGTCTATTCTAGGGAGTAGGTTAGAGATGCAAGTCAGGGCTCCACTTCTGGCTGACTGAATCTGAATTTGCTGTTTAACATGATCCCCAGGCGATTCAGATGCACATTAATGTTTCAGAAGCCCTAGTCTAGGGCGGTGGTTATCAAAATTTGAGCATATTTGTTTCAACAATCTTGTTAAAACATAGATTGGTGAGCCCTGCTCTCAGAGTTTTGAATCCATCAGGTTGGGGTAAGGGCCAGATAATCTGCATTTCTCCCCTCCCCACTTCTTCTTTTTCTTTATTACAGACAAGGTCTCACTCTGTCACCCAGACTGGGGTGCAGGGGCATAATCATAGCTCACTGTAGCCTCAAATTCCTAGGCTGGTCTTGAACTGCTGGCCTCAAGTGATTCTCCTGCCTCAACCTCCCAAAATGCTGGAATTAGAGGCGGAAGCCGCCCTGCCAGCCAAATCTACATTCGAACAGGTTCCCTGGTGATGGCCATGCTTCTGGTGGAGTGGGGGGGCACACGTTGAGGAGGGCTGCTCTAGAGGAACCCTAGCCCCTCCAGCAGCCCTTATTTCTCTCTCCATGGAAACTCTCACACCAGTCAGGCTATCTTTGCTCCCTGCCTTATGCTTTCAATTCCCTTCCCTTCTTCCCTTTGGAGAGGTCAGTTTCTCCCCATTATGTACCTCCCCTGTTTCCTAGCTGTGAATCCAAGCCCACACTTTCCTTTCCTGGCCACTCTGAGCTTTCCCATACCCCTTCACTGGCTCCCCAGTTCTTCCTCTGGTGCCCCAGCCTTCTCAGTTAGATTGCAGGCTTGAAGTAGGCCTCCCTCTCTCTCACTGCCCCGCTAATCCATCACCAGGATCATTGGTTTCACTGCCCAAGTGTCTCTCAGATCCCTCTTGCCCTCCACCCTGACTACCACCCCTTAGTATGAGCCCCATCTTCTCCTGCAGCTGTCTTTGGAGGTCTCCTTATAGCCACTCTTGCATTTGTCCAGTCTCTTTTCTACTCTCAAGTTCAAGTGACCTATTCAAAGTCTCCCACACCATTACTCCCTCCCTCTTCTCTGCCACTGCTTCAGCTCCTTCTGTGACATCCCATTAGTCATAGCCTACATTCCTGAGCATGGCTCTGAAGGCCCCTAGGTTGGGCCCTGCCTACGTTTCTGTGTTTCTCTCCTGGCTTTGTGCTGCAGCCACACTGGCCTATTTTCAGGCCCCCCACAGGGCCTTTGCATAAGCTGAGATGCTTTCTTCAGCCCCATCTCACCTGTTTATGCCTCAGCCTCCTGCCAATGGCCCCTCAAGCTTCCCCAGGGAGGCTTCCTCTGACCTTCCCCAGCCAGTGAGACTCCTCTGTTGTCGACCCTCCTTTCTTATCTTCACAGTGCTTTTTGCCCTATGCAGTATATCCAAAGTGTGACAGTTGGATTAATGCATGTCTCTCCTGCTAACCCACAAGTTCCATGGAGCAAGGACCCATTCATTTGCGTTGATTCTTGTGTCCCCAGGAACTGGTATCTAGAATGCACCCAACAAATAGTTGTTGGTAAAGCCAGTGGGATCCTTTGCAATTCCATGCAGTTCTTCACACCCCACATAGACTGACCACTCCATATAGGGGGTGTGTGGGAGCATGGGTTTCCTAAAATATGATACTGGAAAATGAAAACCAGACTCTCCCCCAAACCTATAACAATTGCCTTTTAAAATTATCTTAAATATATAAGAATTCAGCTCTGAATGTCTAGATAATTGGTAGCATGAATTGGCCCTCGAGGTCAGGAAGACTTCTTTGCTCTGGCTTTAATTAGCGAAAAGCGGAAGCCATTTCTATGTAAATGAATCAATACATCGAGGCTCACTTCTAGCCCCTGATTATATGCCAGGCACCGGACTGGAGCCCCAGGGAAACAGAGATGAATGATGCAGTCCCTGCCCTTGAAGAAAGGAAAAGCAGATGGCCGGCCCCTGGAGACCTTCCTAGCAGTAAAGAATTCAGTAACAGCATAGACAATGGCACCAGAAGTGTGCCTTCAGTTTAGTATCAACCTCAGTGCTCCCCTCACTGTGCATTTTGAAGGCTTTCTTCCTTTACAAAGACAAGAGCAAATTTAGAGAGCTGAGACGTCACCATGAGATATGGTCTACTTGATCCTTCAGTGAAAATGCCAACATTATTGGAAGAAAGCCCAGACCAAGGAAGGGGCTGGGGCTGGGGCTGGGGTCCTGGAGTAAACTAGCTGTAACTTGGGTTAAAACCCTGACCCGACCACTCACTGGTGGGCAACTTGGGGCCCTTTTCTTAACTTATCTGAGCCTATTATACCCATCTTTGAAATGGGTATAATAGCTTGTGCCAGTAGAGCCATGGAAAGGAATAAATAAAATGCTGCATGTGGAGCATTCAGCACAGTACCTGTAGTATAGAGATGCTGAATCTATTGTTATGATGAGTATTAGGTCTGCAGAGAAGGGCCTACCAAAGACCTATGCAGATTTTTCTATAATGACCAACAGCCATCACCAGAAAAGCCTAGTAAGTTGCTGGCAAGTGTCTGCTCTGCCCACCACACAGGAGTGTCAGGGAAGCAAAGTCATGGGGGGAGGGCCAAAGCTCCTAGAGAAGGGAAAGTCATTGGCATGGCTCTGTATGGAATAATCTCCAGTGCAAGAGTCTATGCGCTTAAGTCCTTTACAAATTTTTCGGCAACCTTTTTTGTAAGGCTGCTTGTTGATTTTTATTTTTTATTTTTTGAGTGAGACAGGATTTGCTCTGTCACCCAGGCTGGAGTGCAGTGATGCAATCACGGCTCACTGCAGCCTCAACCTCCCAGGCTCAAGTGATCCTCCTGCCTCAGCCTCCCAAGTAGCTGGGATTACAGGCATGCACCACCATGGCTGGCTAATTTTTGTATTTTTTATAGAGACAGGGTCTCTGTATGTTATCCAGGCTGGTCTTGAACTCCTGAGCTCAAGCAGTCCACCTGCCTCGGCTTCCCAAAGTGCTGGGATTACAGCTGTGAGCCACTGCACTGGGCCTTGTTAACTTTTAAAATTATAGGTTTAATACTTTTAAAGCAATCAGGGAATAATCACTTTCAATTACTGAGCACAAAGTGCTGCCTCCTGCTAGGAAGATGGACAGGGCTGGGGTCACAGGCATGGCCTTGGGTCTTGGAGAACTGAGTTTGCTTCCTGACACAGCCCCTTGGGTCTATGACCTTGGGCAGCCCCACAGCCTCTCTTAGTCTTGCTTTCATGGCCTGCACTATGAGGTTAATAGTAATGCCTATTCTGAGGGCCATTTTGAATATTTACAGGACATAAATACAGAAATGTCTAACACTATGTCCAACAAATTGTTTCTCTTCTCTTCCCATTAATATGCACTTTTCTTGAGCAAAAGTCTTGTGAGCACTTAACGGAATTAATTACAAAACCTAATTAAAGGAGTCTATAAGTGTGATATTTTACTGTTTTCTCCCTTTTCATGATGAGTTCTCTCACCTACTGAGAGGAAGAAAGACTTCTTAGACTGTCGCCTGAAAGGTCATTGTGTGTGTGTGTGCACACACGTGTGCATGCACACATGTGTCTACTCTCACATTAACACACTTTGCCTAGGATGCACTCATGATGCCCTGGTGGGTCTTTGGAAGGAATTCATAGGATTGAGACTATGAGTTGATTTCACGAGCAGAAAATTGTATGTTTTGGTGAGAGAATGTTAGAGAATGCTTCCCGAAGAAGAAGGTCACAGGAGCCTACTGTGGCTAGCGATGCCTGGGACGTTGACTTTGGGGAAGTAATGCCATATTTTTCTTCCCCCTGGCCCATAGCTGCCTTTGCTTAGCCATCACATGCCCTCATGTTGGAGACCTTGGTGGCTTTTGGTGGATTTTTGTGTTGCTGTAGCTCTCCTGTTTTGAAAGTTAGGGACCAGAGCTCAGAAAGCAGCAACCTATTCGAAGAGAGAAATTAAAAGCATAGTTATGACTCTAATGACTGTAGTGGCCCCATAAATGGCAACTCCTCAGGGTCTATGGCTTCATGAGAGACCCTTGGCCAAATCCACTGTGGGGTTCCAAAATTTAATTGTACGGACTCTTCCAAACATAAAGGCAAGTGTATAAAGAATCATTTCCAACAATTTCTACAAGCCCTGGTTGTTTGATTAAGGAACTGTATAAGTGACCGGAATCATGTTCAGTGTTGGTCTTTGCTTTTCTAGCAGATACTGTTGGTGCCCACCCACAAGCCCTTGGCATATGGTGTACCAGTGCACACCTGGACAGTGTCCTACTCCAAGTGTCTGCAGTTCTCTGCCTGAGGGCCTTCTGTCAGCCTTCTAGCAGGGAAGGCACAGAGTGCCTGGGGATTAATGTTCCTGAACAGCCTTCAGTCAATGAAGGACGAGAGCTGGGGAATCAATACCCCAGCTTCCTCACTTCTCAGGCGAGACAGCTCTAAGCTGTGTACTACAGTGTCTCCAGAGTCTCCAAGCAAGATTAAACCTCAGTTGCCTGTGGCAGAAACCTGTTTGATAACCTGCCCATATGGCTTCCTTCCCTTCCCCATCTCACTTTCCCCCTCTCGCACTGTTTCCTGGAAACATCTCCCAAACATATTATTTACACTTGAATCCTTGTCTCAGGATTAGCATTTAGGGGAATTCCTACTAAGGCAACATTTCAAACTGACCCTGGAAAAAAAAAAGGAATAATCTCACTCACTGAAGTACAACGTAAAACCTGGGTTACCAACCCTAGTCCCACTGTTTTCTCTGACCTTGGGCATTTCTTGAGTTTTGCCCCTCTTCTATAAAATGATGGTCACATGTTGCTTCAACTGAGGTGTGATAGGTGGATCAGGTGGAACAATGACTTGTTGCATGAGATGAACTGAGCATTCCAGGTCATCTAGAATCTCTGTGCCTGCTAGAAGCAGTAAGGGAAGCCGTCTCCCAAGTCACAACCAAAAACACCGACACTACCAAATACCTGTAGGGGGCAGCACCATCCCTAGTCAACCACTGCTACAGATATTTCTCAAACCTGCTCTTGTTTTGACATTCTAAGATGAGTTGATGGATCAAGAATCTCAGACTAGGGTAGTACCACCATGGTATATTTCATTCTGGGGAGTGGTGAGGAGTGGCTAATGGTAACTTTTTTTTTTTTAAGAGACAGGGTCTTGCTCTGTCACCCCGGCTGGAATGCAGCAGTGTGATCATAGCTTACTGCAGCCTTGGACTTCTGGACTCACGCAATCTTTTTGCCTCAGCCTCCCAAGTAGCTGGGATCACAGGTGCCCACCACTGCGCTCTGCTGATTTTTAAAAGAACTTTTTGAAAATATGGGGTCTTGCTACGTTGCCCAGGCTGTTTTTGAACTCCTGGGCTCAAGTGATCCTCCCATCTTGGCCTCCCAAAGTGCTGGGATTACAGGTGTGAGCCACTGCACCCAGCTGGTAACTCTTGAATAGATTCTGTATTGCCAGAAATAACCACTGACTTGCCTCCTTCTTGAAATGTTGAAGAAGGGAACATTTAACTCATTCCCTCTGCTTCCCTAAATTCCTCGGCCAAGTTCTCCCTTCATTCATTTGACAGGTCTTCCCTGCATCTGTAGCTGGTGATGAACTTTAAAAACTTGCATTCAGAACTATGTGTGATCTAAAAGCACTGGCTCTTTCTTAGAGCCGGCTCATCCCTGGGCAATAGCATCTCCAGCTGTCTCTACCTGGTCAGAGATCCATGTCTAGAGAACAGAGGGAAGGAAAAAGTACTGGAAGGTTTGTTCCATCTGAGGCAGAGTCGGATTTGTGATTTAGTGATTTATTCCTGAACCATTTGTTGTTCTGCTAGTGGGGTGGTTTGGGATCATCACCATTTTCCTTTCTGTTTCTTCCAGAAAAGTTAGAGGAACCCACTAAATTGCTTCTTTTCTTTAAGAAAATCTAAAAGTATATTCCCGTGTGGGCAAGATAGGTCTCACTTATGCCACATACCTAGCCACTGTCTGATATGTAAGAAACTTTCTATAAATGTGTATTGTGTTGACTAATCAACAAATTGTTCTTGTTCATTGCATGAAACCTTTGAGAATGTTTCTTTGCAAAGCCTCTTTTTTTCCATTCTAAGAAGGTATTTGAAGACCATGCTACCATGCCTTTATGGTGTACGGTGAGCTGAATTT
The DNA here is from genome assembly GCA_036589455.1 of Ateles fusciceps. Classification (NCBI taxonomy): domain Eukaryota; kingdom Metazoa; phylum Chordata; class Mammalia; order Primates; family Atelidae; genus Ateles; species Ateles fusciceps. The sequence continues at coordinate 5,782 of JAZHEH010001672.1, read as the reverse complement.
TTCCAGGAAGGAAACTTTTGGGGAATTCTGATCTTGATTTTCCATAAAGTGATTGAACTGTAGAGATAAATTGAAATATGAGTCATGAAACTTATTGAAATAGCAGCAAAGACTTGCCAGATGGAAAGCAAAGCAAAGACTCTTGTCATGTCCAAGCAAGACAAAGACCAGTTTACAGAAAAGGAAAAGTGGGGCTTTTTCTTCCATCCCTCCCATCTCAGGCATGCATATGGCATCAAATTTGAAGTGGAGTTTCTGGTAGATGTTTCGCCTGTTTGTTAGATTTTAAAATCAGCAAAACTGACCAGCTAAGTTTGATCAAAAGCACCATTAAGAGATGAGAGCTTTATCTTTAAATGTGTTTCCAAGCATAATGAACAGTGACATACCTGTGATTACAGGTTTAAACTGGGCAAATCTCCACCTAGAAGAAGACAGTATCTCTTTGGATGAGGATGAGAAAGTAAAGTGAATTGGAAGTAAATTATGTAGCTGATAATTTTCCAGTAATATGCTTCCTAGCCTGTCCCAGGCAGAGATGAGGACAGGGTCTTGCCTGGTGCTACCCTGAGCTAACTTCTCAAAAATCAGACCCTTTGGAGGTGAATTTCTGTAAAAAGGACAAAGTTGAACTTCAAAAATGAAAAGTATCAGTCCCCGCAAAATGGAGGTGGCCTGTTGGCTCAGCAGAGTGGCTAAGTCAAGTAGGAAATATGGCGTCTGGCCTAGCAGTGACAGGAAAGTATGTTGCATTGGGGGTTAGACAAAGGTCAGCAAAGCCAAAGGGTTTAAAAGAGGCGGGCGTGGGGACTGTCCTGCTCAGCTTCCTGACCCGCCAGGCTGATGTCAGAGGGTTTATTCAGATTTGAGAGCTTTTGTTTGGGGGGATTGGAGTGATTCCTAAGAGACAATGCCCGACTGGAGGCTGGGGCACGCGACGCCTGAATTGAATTTGGGCAGTTGCTGAGCAGATGGGGGATCAGAGGGGAAAACAAAAGGGAAGCTGTTCCCAGCACATCCACAGGAAGGGAGAACTGCAGAGCCAGTCGCAGGCAGGAGGGCGTCCTGCTCAGCCTGGCTGTGGAGGCCTCCAGTGCCCCCATCTTGTGGAAGGCCAAGCATTCCCAGGGCTAGTGGGGCTTTGCCCCTTTTGCAGAGAGAGGAGAGAGGTGGAAGTGGGAGGCAGGTCAGGAGCATGAAGTCCTTGCGTTAGATTTCAGGTTCGTACATTTCCTCATCTGCAGGCTGGCAAGGTTCCTGGACTTATATAGTCTCACGCCCTCATTTTCAGGTGCAAGAACTGAGACCTATAAAAGTGCACTGCCTTTCCTGGACTCTGTCAGTGTCTTAGGTTGGCTCCCTCTAAAAGTAGACATGAGATGAGGAATGGAGTAACTGCTGTTTGCTCAGGAGGGTCTTGCAAGCAGTGGTTAGGGACTGGAGCGGTAACACAGGGATGAGAAGGAAGCTGACATAGGTGCATTAAAGAGTAGGCTCCCAGCATGGGCAATTGGGGCTCGTCCTGCTGGGGACCTCTGGGAAACTAAGCAGAACACATCTCAGAGTTTCCTGCCCAGGGCGTGAGGAGAAGCTGGGTGTTCTTCATAATTCCTGCCCTTTGTTCGTTGCTCCCAGAGATGCTGAGTCCCTGGTACTCTGTGCTCCAGTGACCAGAGAAAGCTTAACAAAATTGTGGAATGAATGATCAGTGGCAATTAAACAACGTTTCCTCTTTCGCCCATTTCTTCGCTCCTAGCACATGCCTGGAAGGCTAATGGGACCTTTCTGCCCTAAAGTTGCAGCATCCCCCAGGGAAGTTTCTCCTTGTGCAGTAGACAGAACAGAGGCTTTGGACCCTAGCAGACTTTGGTTGGAACCCCTAGGTTCAAAACCCAGCTCCCACAAAAATTCTAAACATTACCAGCTCACCAATATCCAGCTCTCCTCTCCTTCTGGGCGCACGGAATCTTACACTCCTCAGTGCTCTTTAATGGGGCAGGGTCAGCCTGATTAGTTCTGGCCAGTGGGCTTTCAGTATAGAAGAACAGGTGTGAGGTTTCTGTTTGCTTTTGTCACCTGCCTCAGCAAACCCTGAAGCCACATGTGAAAATGGTGGAAGCCTTTGTCAGCCTGGATCCCTGAGTAATCATGTGCAGCAGAGCCCTCCACTGTCCTGCTTAGACATGTGATATGAACAAAAAGCAAACCTTTAATTTGGGAGTTATTTGTTACTACAGCATAACCTAGCCTATTCTAACCAATAGAATTAAATACTAGTGGTGTTGCTGTGGATAAGTCACTTTACTCTGAGCCCCTATTTTCTCATTCATTAATAATCTTTGTACCATGGGCAGATGTTCAACATGGAGTATGTTGAACACACTTTCATTTTAACTTATGATTTTCACAGTAACCCTAGGAAGGAGTTGCTGAGGACTCTGTCTGTCTTACAGATGCAGTATCTCAGCCAGGTAGATGTAGTATGGTGCCTTTACAGTCAGAAACGGAAGCAAATTCTGTGACATGGATCGTCAGGGGGTTTCTTGGTATACTTGGGCCTTGACCTGGATTCTTTGAGAATGGCAAATTTTGCCACCAGGAAAAGGCAGAATGGATTGTGAGTGATAAAAGCTAAAGCAGTCTGGGGCTGGAACAGCTACATATGAGTTCTGTGTCTATACAGCATGTGACTCTGTTATCTGAGAAAGCAGAATGGCAGATTGAGGGAGAGAAAACAGATCAGGCCAAAACTACTAGGCATCTGATTTCGGTGGTAGAGAGAGGATGGGCAGAAGAGAACAGAAATGCTGAAAATCTGGATCCTAGTTATTGATAAACAATCAACCCTCTGAAGAACTTTGGAGAATTATTTCACTTCTCTGAACTCTGATTAGGGCAAAACACAAGTCATTTCTCAAGACTCTTTAAATAATGAGTATCATCACAATTGTAAGGGCTCCCACTGATTGAATGTTTATTGTGTGGGCTGGGTGTGGTGGCTTATGCCTGTAATCCCTGCACTGTGGGAGGCCAAGACAGGTGAACAGCTTGAGCCCAGGAGTTTGAGACCAGCCTGGGCAACATGGCATGACCCTGTCTCTACAAAAAATTTGCTGGGCATGGCGGTGTGTGCCTGTAGTCTCAGCTACCTGGGAGGCTGAGGCGGGAGGATTGCTTGAATCTGGGAGGCAGAGGTTTCAGTGAGCCGAGATCGCACCAATGTACTCCAACCTGGGTGACAGATTCAAACCCTGTCTAAAAAAATAAAAAAGTTTATTTTGTACTCCTTGCCTTGCCTTTAGTGAATTACTTGAATTAACTCATGTGACTTTCTCCACAATGCTATGTGATAGGCACTGCCATTGTCCTCATTTCACAGATGAGGAATTGAACTAGGCACAGAGAGGTTAAGAGACTTGCCTGGAGTTAAGTAGCAGAGTTGAGATTCAAACTCAGATAGTCTGACTTCAGAGCCAGGTTTGAATGTGACTAGTTCCTGCATAAGGCTTTTCTATGAGATGTGTAAAATCACTTTAGCGGGCAGATCTTTCCCATCTGTCCCTCTGGGAGGGGGTTTGGTTGGTATTTGTCTTCCCACTTCCTCACCAGGGTGATTGTGGTGAAGGTGAAAAGCTCGTACCACTGGGAATGGGGAGTAGTGATATAGCCCACTCTGCAATGCAGGGTGTGTGGGTTAAACATGTAAATCAAATGTTGATAATGATAATGGTTTTTACTTTAAAGATAACATTTATCACATATTAATAAAATATGAAGTGAGGTGCACATAGGTAAAAGATGTAGTTACTGTTCAGATGAAAGAGCCCAAAGTATGTGAGTTTGCAAACACACACATGCATACACACACACAGATTCGCACACATACACACACCCCTTAGCCAAAGATTCATGGGTATAGAGCCCAGCTGCCTTACCTATGATAAACTTCTTGAGGTGTAACTCTACTTCTGTAGAGTTCCCTGTGCGACCTCAGTGGGAACTTTGCCAGAGTACCCACCCTTGCTTAGCTCTTGCCCTTCTCTCTGGGAGCATCTTTATCCATTAGCTTGTAATCCCAATTTCCTTGGGAAACAATGAGAAAGAGAAAACATTGGAAAACAAACCAGTAGGGACACCTCAAGCATCAAAAGAGGCATGGCAAGGAGGGCTTCATCATCTTGGTTGACAGAGTCATCGTTTACCGATTGCTTGACATCCATTACAGAGCTGAGCTTGCCAGGAGGCATCTCTGCCCCAACGCCATCTCTGCCCCGCCTCCCTGCCAACACTGTCCTGCAAGGCGGCCAGAGCCTTTTGAGCAGCCTGTGGAGAAGCCTGCCAGGGTTCTGTGTACTTGCATGCCTGCCTCCCCAGTTGTGGAGAAGCAGTTTTTACATTTCTGCCACTTGCCTGACCTGCTGCGGCAAAGCAGCCCACTGGGGAGCTTGGCATCACTGCCTGGCACTGGTGCTCATTCCTCCTGGCATTGGCCCATGCCAGCAGGGAACAAGGACAATGCCAAGCATGCCACCATGGTTGTGCCAACCAGTTCCACTGCAGCGGTGGCCTTAAGGATGTTTGAACCTGCCCAGCTGTCATTACAACTAATGCCAAAGACACTGAAGGGGGCTGTCCTTTTCTTGCAATTTCCTTTCTCAAGCAGTTGTGGATATTGTTGGGTAAGCTTCAGAAGCATTCATTATTCCATGCCTGAATACAGAGAGGGTAGAGCTGCTACAAAGAGACACAAAGGGAACTTTTCCTTGTGGAGATGCTGGAGGGGGGGGGGGAAGAGAGAGAGAGGGGGAGAGAGAGAGAGAGAGAGAGAGAGAGAGAGAGAGAGAGAGAGAGAGAGAGAGAGAGAGAAAGAAATAGAGGGGAAACAGATGACAGAGACAGAGAAAGTTGAGAATGTGTAGTGCTCAGACCTGGGTTCAAGCTCAAGATCCATAACTTCTCAGGCTCGATAACCTTGGGCAAGTTATATGATCATTCTAAGCCTCAGTTGCCTTAATCTACAAAATGGGTATAATAATTGTATCTAGCTTGTAGGATTTTTATGAGGAGCTGAAGGAGATATAAGTAATAACACAATTTATAGCACATAGTATTTATTCAATTAATGTTAGCTGTTATGATTACTTGTATATTATTAACAATGTCATATGTGTTTGATCCTCTGGGGGAGGTGGCTATAAACCAGTGCTTCTCAAAAACTTTAGTACATAAGAATCACTCAGGGAGAGCTGGTCAAAAGGCAGATTTCTGAGGCCCTGCCCCCAGATTTCTGATTCTACAGGTCTGTATTTCTTAACAAGCTCCCTGGTGATGCTGGTGATGTTGGTCCACAGACCACACTTTGAGTGGTAGCATTGGTATAAGTCACAGGGCAGCATTATCCTTATGTGCAACACAGATATTCTGATGCATTTGAGGGATGGATGCAATGCATTTCATCTTAGCTCTTGCTACAACCTCCACACAGAGTTGTGGAGCTTTAACCTGCCTGCAACTCCTATTCCATTTGGCTGCAGAATCAGTGCTTAACATTTGTCCTAAGAGTTCCATAAGAAAGAAAGCAGAAGCTAATGCCTAGAAATACTAACATAACTAGAAAAAAGGAAATGCTTTGGGCTTGAAGGTTGATCCCATTGCTCTAACCCGATGCTACTTTGAAGTCAGAACATATTCCAGTCACAGATAAGTGTGGATTCCTCTTCCCAGGGGGAGGCAGACAAAGCTAAATAAGAGGAAAATGGTGCTCATTGTTGTTTGCTTCTCT